>VDFB02047230.1:483814209-484414209 GCA_007258455.2 Sequoia sempervirens | reverse complement strand
TCGCGATGTCCTAACAACAAGATTTAGAGAAGTAGCGACGTATCATGATGATTGTCTTATTTTGTCTTTTTTTGGACTTTCATGTTACTAGTTTCTCCGTGATGTCCTGACAATGGGATTTAGAGAAGCAACAACGTATCATGATGATTGGCTTGTCTTGTCTTTTTCAAGTAGTCATGTTGCTAGTTCCTCAAGGATGTCCTGGCAACAAGGATTTAGAGGAGCAACGACGTTTCATGACTTGTCTTCATTGTCTTTATTTTTCTTTCTATGCTTGTGGCTGGTTATGACAAAAAGACTGGGGCAATCATGCTCTTAGTATGAGTCATGACCATCCTTGTTCTGCGACTGTTTGTCTCACATGATGGTACAACCTTGCACACCTTGATCTATGTCATATCATGGTGTTTGTTGGTAATTACAATAATCTTCCCAATGATGATTCGAGCAACGACTATTAGATCTTTGGAAAATGTTGAAGGATTCTTTTCCCATCCCACCCTTCTTTGTTTCCCTCTAACATTTCATCTAGTCTACATCTTCATCATCCATATCTTTTGCACTAACACTTTTGATAGGGAGTGGGGTTGGAGGAATCAATCACTGATTCCTGCTCTGGGTCTCACTTGGAAGACCTCCTTGGTGCCTTTCTGCTCCACCTTAACCTATAGGAACTCCTTCTTAACTAGGTTCCCCTGGTTCTCTTGGCCAACCTCTCTACCTTGTCAATTTTCAACTATCAAGCTATCCTTGATGCAATTCCTCCATTCTTCCTTTAACCCTTAATCCTTCCTAAAGGTTAATCTTTCCACAACATTCAATTTGATTCTTGCAGGGGTGGAGAAGTTTCCTAAAAGGCCTCAAACTGTCCTCCTAGGGTTTTGAAGGTTCACCTAAGACTTCTTCTTTCCATCGCTCTCACCCAACTTACACCTAGGGTTTGAAAGGCTAGTAGCCTTGAGCCCCAATTAGGCCTGTCAACAGAGTCAACTGCAATTTTCTTCTAAACCACCAAAGGACCAAGGTACTTTGCTTAGGGTCTGAGTTTCTCATGCCTATACCTCAAGGATTTTTAGGGTTTTAAGCTCTATACAGGCCGTACACTGTCCACACTCAAAACTGACCCAAAACCTAGGGTTTTAAAGCTTTTCAAAGCTATTTCAGACTATCAGGAAGTTCTCCTACCAAATGAATTGATAAAACCTCCTCCTAATCACCATGCATAGCCAAGACCACCAAAAAAATTCTCCAAAAATAATTTCTCCAAGATCTTTATTCCCCTGCAAGATATGAGGCTTTTACTCCAAGTCTGCCCCAACCGGACCTGCACTGGCTCGCCTAGGGCAAAGCTTTGCTAGCATCTCCTGCACTGCCACAAACTATACTGACTACCATATTTACACTAAGGGAGCCTAGACACAAATCCCAAAGGGTCGTACAATTTGTACGGTGGGAGAGTGCTCTAGGGCTCCATTCTCTCAAAACTGCCTGTTACAGGCCAGAAAACACAGGAAACAAAAATATTTACAAATACAAGATGAATATGATTTACAAAAACAAAAAGATAGAACACTAAGCTTTCTCAATGTTAATACTACATACTACAACCAAAACAACAGCAGAGTCACTCCATTAAAGCTCAATATAAATGCAAAACACAGGAAACTGTATCTCAAAACGTTGTTTCCTTCAGCTTTACAAAATGTCACTCTAACAAAAATGCCTCCAACCCTATCTCATGGTCGAGGCATGCCTTAAATAGGCCATCAAAACAATTTAGATGCTTGGGTCGAGCTCATAGATGACCTAATGATGAAATTTATAAAACCCATTGTGTTTTCAAACTTTTGACTAGGTTGGTAACCAAAACAACTTAGAGCTTCAAAACCCATTCATGATTTACACCTCCCAATCCATTGATCATAATAGATCAAGTTTTATTCAAAACAACAAAAACTATCTAAATGGTCAACATGACCACAAGAGAACACAACAAAATTTGAACTCCCTTTAGACTTTAGGAAAACCCATGTTTCCCAGGTGCTCCTGCACCATTCTCCCCCTCTCAGCACAAACAACTAAGGAATTTTAGGAGAGATCAGAGACATATCAATGCCTTGCTTCTTAAAGTCTGCTTCTTCTACCCAGGTAGCTTCTAATTCATGCTTGTTCTTCCATTTGACAAGATGCTCCATGTACACCTTGTGCCTTGTAGCCTTCTTCACTCTTGACTCCAAGATCTTCTCTGCTTGTAGCTTGTCTAGAGTTGGTAGTGTCATGTTGCTGAAATCCTTGAATATCTCCCTACTATTCTGATCCATGTCAGCGACTGTCCCCTTATACTTGATCAAATCAGCCACATTAAACACTGGAGATATGCCTAGGTCTGCTGGTAATTCCACCTTGTAAGCATTATGTCCATACTTGGCTAACACCTTGCATGGTACCACTCTTTTCATCTGGATTTTGGTTGACATTCCCTTTTGCAATTTGGATTTGTTAAGGTGGACCATAACATAGTCCCCTACTGCAAATTGTACATCCTTCCTTGACAAATCAACTTTCTCCTTCAACTTTTGGGTTGCTACTATGACTGTTTGCTTGACCTACTCCTGAATCTCTTTCATGGTCTAAGTGAAGTCCTCTACATGTCCACTCCTGTGCTCCATAGATCCAAGGTCTTTGAGTTCACAAATGCCTCTTGGGTGCATCCCATACATAACCTCGAAAGGACTTTTCCATGTAGTTCTATTGACACTGTCATTATAAGCATACTCAGCTTGGGAGATAACCATATCCCATGTCTGTCCATATTCCTTGGTTAGACACCTTAAAAGATTACCCAACACTCTGTTAACCACCTCTGTTTGACCATCGGTCTAAGGATGGTAAGCTAATCCAAAGGATATATTTGTACCCAATCTATTCCATAGAGTCTTCCAAAAGTGACTCATGAACTTCACATCTCTGTCTGAAACAATGCTCAAAGGTAGCCCATGGATCCTAACAACTTCCTTGAAGAAAAGATGAGCTATGTAGCTGGCATCATGAGTAATTTTGCAGGGAATAAAATGACTCATCTGGCTAAATTTGTATACCACAACATAAACACTATCAAAACCAGTCTTGGTCTTAGGAAGACCTACCACAAAATCCATGCTCACACACTCCCATGGTCTATTAGGAATGGGAAGGGGTTGATATAAACCAGCATTGCTAGCTCCTCCCTTAGCTTTTATGCATACAACACACTGTTCCACATACCTTCTAACATCTCTTGCCAACTTAGGCCAATAATAGAATATTTGTACTAGCTCTAAAGTCTTATTGATGCCAAAATGCCCACTAAGACTGCCATTATGCTTTTCCAAAATCAGATTTTCCCTCATTGAACCTCTTGGAACACATAACTGATTGCCCTTAAACAACAACCCACTTTGCAAGGTATACTCAGAATATTGGCTATGGAAATGGTTCTCAAAGTTAGAACATACCTTATAGGCCTTTGAAAAGTCTTCATCCTCTCCATATAGTTCCTTGAAACTCTCTATGCCAATGCTCTTGAGCTGTATCTCTTGCACTATCAACAACCTTTTGCTTAATGCATCTGCCACCTTATTCATTTGTCCTTTCTTGTGCTTGATGGTAAAAGTAAAAGCTTGGATGTATTCCATCCATTTCAAATGCCTATTACTCAACTTCTCTTGAGTGTTGATAAAGCTAAGTGCCTGGTTATCAGTAAAGACCACAAACTCTTTGGGCAAAAGATAATGCCTCCACTTCCTAAGGGACTGCACTAAAGCATATAACTCTAGATCATAGGTAGAGTACTTTTGCTTGGCTTCATTGAGCTTTTCACTAAAGAAGGCCACAGGCCTACCTTGTTGACTAAGTACTCCTCCTACTACTACTCCACTTGCATCACACTCAACTATGAACAACTTGTCAAAACTAGGTAATAATAGAATTGGTTGAGTTGCCACTTCTTGTTTCAGTTTTTCAAACCCTTTCTCAGCCTCTTGAGTCCACTTAAACTTTGTTTTCAGACCACCTTTGATAGTATCTAGGACTGGTGCACATATGCCACTAAAATTCCTTATGAATTTTCTATAAAATTGGGCCAATCCATGAAAACTCCCTACCTCTATTGCTGTGGTTGGTGTAGGCCAGTTTAGGATGGCTTCCACCTTGCTTGGATCCATCTTCAATGATCCTTTGGACACTACAAAACCCAAGTAGATAAGCTCTTGCTTAAAGAACTCACACTTCTCTAGATTGATTGCCAATTTCTCTTCTTGCAACCTTCTAAGAACTTGCTCCACATGTTTCAAATGCTCTTCTGCTATCTTGCTGTATATGAGGATGTCATCAAGATATACTACCACAAATATCCCTGTAAAATCCTTAAGCACTTCATTCATGAGTCTCATGAATGTGCTAGGGGCATTTGAGAGACCAAATGGCATCACTCTCCACTCATATAACCCATCATTTGTCTTAAATGTTGTCTTCCACTCATCACCATCCTTAATTCTGATCTGATGGTATCCACTCTTGATATCCAAATTTGTGAAGAACTAAGCACCTCCAAGACAATCCATCAAGTCTTCAATTCTAGGAATAGGAAACCTATACCTAATGGTGATCCTATTTATTGCTCTAGAATCATTACAAAGTCTCCACTTACCTCCCTTCTTGGTTGCTAAAACCACTGGCACTGGACATGGGCTGATGCTCTTTTGAATCAATCCTTGATCCAATAATTCTTGCACTTGCCTAGCTACCTCCAAATTCTGATCTGGTGTGAGTTTGTATGCTGCTTTGTTAGGCAATGAGGCTCCAGGTATGAAGTCAATTTGATGACTTATGGCTCTCTTTGGTGGTAGAGTTGCAGGTGCACCATCACTAACTATGCTCTTGTACTTATCCAACAAGTTTAGGACTGCTCCGGGTATGACTGTCTTTTCAGCCTTTTCTTCCTCTTTGGATTGCATCATGATCACATATCCTTCATCCCCTTGGTGTAGGTTGGTAAGAAACTCCTTACCACTGCTCAACATGATGTTTGGTGTCTTTGACTGTCCTTCATCTTCTTCTAACAGTGACTGCAACTTGAAAGTCTTTCCATCCTTCTTGAATGATATGGTGTTCTCCTTCCCATCATTCTTAACACTTCTATCATACTGCCATGGTCTACCCAGTAGTAGATGGCATGCATCCATGGGTAAAACATCACAAACCAACTTATCTTTATATCCTCCAATAGAAAATTCCACCGTTACTTGCTCATTAACTAAAACACTCTACCCTTTGTTTAGCCAAGTGACTTTGTAGGGGTTAGTATGAGGTGACTTTTCTAATTTCAGTTTCATTACTGCCTCCTCTGAGACTATGTTGTCTGTTGAACCTGAGTCTACTATAACCTTGCATACTTTACCAAGTATCTTGCACCTTACTCTAAAAAGAGCTCTTCTTTGTTTAGGTTCCTCCTTGACTGGCTGTCTGATCAGAACTCTATTAAACATCAGATTCTCTCCTACCTCAGATTCAATATGACTGACCTCAGATGCCTTAGGACTCATGGTGTCCTCTTGTGCATAGGCCACTCTCTTTTCATTGCTTGATGATGCTTTCTCCGGGCACCTATAAGCAGGATGGCCTATTTGATTACAATGATAACACTTCATGTTTGCAAAATAAGAATTGCTCCTGCCTGCTCCTCTTCCTCTATTTGAACCTCCTTGAGGTCCTCTACCTCTGTTATATCCTCCTCTTGAAGATGTTTCACCTCCATTCTCAGTGAGTTTTGATTCTCCTTGATTTCTTTGGTCACTGCCTCTACCTTGGTAGCCACCATGCTGTCCTCTTTGATCTCTACCTTTTCCCCTGCCCTTGGAAGTCTGATCTTGCTTGCTCTTGTTCCTTTCCTCAATCTTGATAGCCAACTGATAACATTGATGTACTGTTTTAGGACTCAAAAGAGCCATCTCCTCTTGGATGTTCCATTTCAAGCCATTAAGATACCTAGCCACTTTGAGGCTCTCATCCTCTGTCACATTAGATCTCATGCAAAGTTTTTGAAACTCCTCAGTGTAAGTGTTTACATCTTGGTCTTTCTGCCTTAGACTTTGCCTCTTCTTGTGCAATTGAATCTCATAGTCATCTGGCATGTAGGCTTCTTTCACCTTAGCAACCATTCCTTTCCAAGTTGATATGGGTTGTTTGCCTTCTTTTTCCCTCTCTATCTGAATGAACTTCCACCATGTCAAGGCAGATCCTCTTAGTCTTGATTTAGAAACCTTTACCTTCTGTGCTTCTGTGACTCCATCACACTCAAAATGATTCTCCATTCCTTCTATCCAATCCATGACTAAATCAGGTTCCATTTTTCCACTAAAAAGTGGTATGCCTTCAAGTGCTTTCCCACTCAAAGCTTTCAATGCCTTCAAGAAAGGCTCCTCCTTCAAAACAGGGTCAGGTGCATGGGTCTTATCTTCCTCTACAACCTCTTCTTCCTTTGGTATTCTTCCTTCAAACTGTGCACTCCACACTGCTGCCTCTAGTTGGGTTATTCTTTCCCTCAATTGTTTATTGTATTCTTCCTGCTCTTCAACCATCTTAGCCAGTTCTAGATTGGTCACCATGGTGAAAGAATCAATGGACTCAACCTCTGACATATAAGATGCTTTCCAAATCTTTAACTTGCTCTGATACCGATCTGATAGGGAGTGGGGTTGGAGGAATCAATCACTGATTCCTGCTCTGGGTCTCACTTGGAAGACCTCCTTGGTGCCTTGCTGCTCCACCTTAACCTATAGGAACTCCTTCTTGACTAGGTTCCCCTGGTTCTCCTGGCCAACCTCTCTACCTTGTCAGTTTTCAACTATCAAGCTATCCTTGATGCAATTCCTCCATTCTTCCTTTAACCCTTAATCCTTCCTAAAGGTTAATCTTTCCACAACATTCAATTTGATTCTTGCAGGGGTGGAGAAGTGTCCTAAAAGGCCTCAAAATTTCCTCCTAGGGTTTTGAAGGTTCACCCAAGACTTCTTCTTTCCATCGCTCTCACCCAACTTACACCTAGGGTTTGAAAGGCTAGTAGCCTTGAGCCCCAATTCGGCCTATCAACAGAGTCAACTGCAATTTTCTTCTAAACCCACCAAAGGACCAAGGTACTTTTCTTAGGGTCTGAGTTTCTCATGCCTATACCTCGAGGATTTTTAGGGTTTTAAGCTCTGTACAGGCCATACACTGTCCACACTCAAAACTGACCCAAAACCTAGGGTTTTAAAGCTTTTCAAAGCTGTTTCAGACTATCAGGAAGTTCTCCTACCAAATGAATTGATAAAACCTCCTCCTGATCACCATGCATAGCCAAGACCACCAACAAAATTCTCCAAAAATATTTTCTCCAAGATCTTTATTCCCCTGCAAGATATGAGGCTTTTACTCCAAGTCTGCCCCAACCAGACTTGCACTGGCTCGCCTAGGGAAAAGCTTTGCTAGCATCTACTGCACTGCCACGAACTCTAGTGACTACCATATTTACACTAAGGGAGACTAGACACAAATCCCAAAGGTTCGTACAATTTGTACGGTGGGAGAGTGCTCTAGGGCTCCATTCTCTCAAAACTGCCTGTTACAGGCCAGAAAACACAGGAAACATAAATATTTACAAATACAAGATGAATATGATTTACAAAAACAAAAAGATAGCACACTAAGATTGCTCAATGTTAATACTACATACTACAACCAAAACAACAGTAGAGTCACTCCATTAAAGCTCAATATAAATGCAAAACACAGGAAACTGTATCTCAAAACGTTGTTTCCTTCAGCTTTACAAAATGTCACTCTAACGAAAATGCCTCCAACCCTATCTCATGGTCGAGGCATGCCTTAAATAAGCCATCAAAACAATTTAGATGCTTGGGTCGAGCCCATAGATGACCTAATGATGCAATTTATAAAACCCATTGTGTTTTCAAACTTTTGACTAGGTTGGTAACCAAAACAGCTTAGAGCTTCAAAACCCATTCATGATTTACACCTCCCAATCCATTGATCATAATAGATCAAGTTTTATTCAAAACAACAAAAACTAGCTAAATGGTCAACATGACCACAAGAGAACACAACAAAATTTGAACTCCCTTTAGACTTCAGGAAAACCCATGTTTCCCAGGTGCTCCTGCACCAACTTTCTTGTCCCGTTGTCTTCTAGTCTTCTCATCCATTTTCGAGAGCACACTCATGTTCTTGGAACCCGATTGTCCTCTCGAGGGGGCATACTGCTACCTCATCATCATTCTTCCTCATCCTATTTTTCACTGGGGCATATTTTTGACTTATTTTCTTTGTCACAATGTGACAGGCTGCATTATGACAAAGAGGGGCAAAATGCAGACACATAAAAAATTACCTAGGCCTGCAAGCTCCATTTTTACCACTTTCATCCTAGCATAGTTATGACATTTTAATTATGTCCTGGGTGCACCTTCGACTATTAATTAAGTAATTCATAATTATTTAATTAATTAATGTCCTTTATTCTTCATGATTATCAAATAAATAAATTTTATTTATTTATTCAATACGTCATTAATTGTCTAAATCTTCCCATAATTAAATAAAATTCTTAATTTATTTAATTATCTTTACCCATTTATGTCTTCCTGATTATTAAATAAATATATTTTATCTATTTATTTAATATGTCGCTAATTCTTAAATCTTCTTATAATTAAATAGATTTATTAATTAATTTAATTATTAATCACATTCTCTAAATTAAATAATTATCTTTAATTATTTAATTGCCTTATTTGAAATGTCCCCCATTTTAAATAAAATTAATTATTTAAAATGGCTTCACATTATTAATTGTCATTTCTTTTAGTAAATAATCTTTTTAGATTATTTACTATCACACAAAATCCACATTTTTGAATTAATTTTAATTAGAAATGGTAATATTCTTCCATAAATCAAGTAATTGATCAAATTCTTGATTTTCCAAATCTGCTTTTTCTGTCTAGTCTTTATCTTCTTGATTTTTCGAATCTTATCTTTTGTCCAATCTTTATCTTCTTGATTTTTGAAATCTTTATCTTTTTGGCTAATTGTCACATTTATTCTCAACCGTCGATGCGATTTTCTAAAATTGCATCTTGGCCACTCATTTAAGATTCTTTCCCTAACCCTAATTATGGGTTTTCACATGCAATCTTGACCTCTGATTTTAGGCTTTCATCAGCTTTTAATCTTGACAGTCTGTCCAAAATTGCATTTTTCTCTATAAAATGCCAAATTTGCTCACATAAGTTTGATAACTTCATCAATCACCTACATACATGATATAAACACTAGATGATAGCATTGGAATCACACAAATTAATGTGCATACTTTCTAATTAATAATAACCAATGTGCATACTTACAAATTAATCCAATGAACCATCGGGTTTGCTCTACTCTTTATTGTGTCAAGTATTGCCTCATGGTTAGAGTCACAGACCTTCCACAAGGTCTTGTTCAAACCAGTCTACCCCCATATTTGTTCAAATGAACATTGGATGCCACAAAAAGGTTTGAGCAATGAAGAATCTTCTTATGCGTGTCAAAGTCCGGAAACAACCAAAATTTAACACTCTTTTGTGGGTACCTGCTAAGCCACGTTCTAGTAACAACAACTGAGACTATAGGGTATTTGATGTTTTCTCCATCTATAACTTGGGCCTCCAATTTATTTTTGGCCTCAACACAATGACACAAGTAATAATTTGTTCTCTCTTTGTTGTCTTCATCTGCAATAACTGCATAAACATTCCCTACTTTGATATGTGTAGCAAATTAGATGAAATTAGTCAACATTACAAATACACTACAAAGTAAGATAACAATATGAATTTCAAAAACTATGCAAGTAAATATATTACCTGGTTGAACTAGATCTGATATGTGGTCAAAGTCAACCGATGATTCCATCTATGTTAGTTCCAATGCTGTCAAAGGGTGATATGTGTGAAGTGGGCTAAGATAACTTAACGGCCATTTCTCAACCCACTCCTTTGACTCACAATCATCTCAGGCTTGCATTGTACATGAAGAACAAAATCATGCCATCTTTCGTGTATGGATACTCCATGAACCTACATTTGAGCTAAGGAAAGAGTGTAGCTCACTCGATCCTATCAGTGTACAACAATGTTCATATGGTGCAATGTTAGTATCATCCATCAACCAAAAAATCTAAGAACTGAAGATGTACCTTCATTACCTGGACCCATTGAAGCATTACACCACTCGACGATTGATTTTGCATTTGTCAACTTTGCATTGTATTTATACTTTAACTCTTCTCGTGCTAATGCTCTTTTGACAAATGCTTGTGCATCATCATGCTCCCCCTTTCCATGCCTGACCTCACAAAAGTTCCACAAATACTCAACAGCTATAATGACATGCATCCTACTCAACCAGTAGAACATGTGCGAGTTCTTGAAAAGTGTTGCACAGTTATCCGACCATATTATATGCCAACCATATGCTATGCCCCTCTGAGCCAAATCACTATAGAACAAATGGAAGCAACCTTGCACGAACTTTGAAGAATGTGTGTGGTCATCACTAATATAAAAGTGATACTCCCTCAATACCTTCCTTTGGTCCTTTGTACTAACAACTACATGAATGAATGCTATCTGCATAAATATCAAAAATTGTGTGGAGTTGTAATATTGTGACTGCACCTCACGCTATGGTTGTAGAGTGTAGTTCTCTGCAAAGTCGACCACTGAAACTATGCTACCAACTGGAAAGGTGCCCTTGCATAACTTGAATTGTGTGTTCAACCAACGAGCTCTATGGGTATGCCTTACATACTCATACACTATATTGTCATGAAACATAGACATAAATTGATACATTGAAATATTTTGAATAACCAAATCACTCCCTTTTGTTTGATTACTATCTTTTGTAATGTATGCCACTGTTTTATACTTCCCAAACTCTACTAGTTGCTTTCCCACCTCATGTGTGCTTTCCATATGTTGACATACTGGCATATGTTGCAAGCCACCGCAACACTGACATGAACCATCCAAGCATAGTTTCTTGTAGAGTATTTGGCCATCCTCTATTTCACATAAATTTTTTAATAAGAACTCTCTTGAAGATGTTGGTAGGGAGTGTATGCCACAAAACTGCAAAACATAATTAGTATTAAAATCTAAACATATAGAACGATAAACATCATAATGGTTAGATAATTCAATATGTAGTCTACAACAACAAGTAGTGTGTGTGTGATTTAGCTTGACATAAAAAGGTTTAAGCATTTCAAAATATCTTTGACAAATTTGAATTTGAGGATAATCCTATTGAAATTTACAAAAAAAATTGGTTTGAGTCGTATCCAAAAAATGCTTTGGATGTGGCTCATGATTCTAACTACTGATTCTCCTTCTTACCACATTCCTTTGATTCAGAGATGGACTTGTGTTATTCTTCCAATATTCTTCAATTAGTGTTATTAATGCTTCAACAACTGGTTTATCTTTTCATGGGAGTCTCTCCGAGAATTTCCATAATTCATTTGAATCGGTGCTCTCAATTCTTTGCCGCCTTTGAACGAATCTTGATAAAGTTTTTCTATTAATTCTCAATTGTTCACTTGTCTTTCTAATGAGACGAGATCTCCTTGTTTGATTGCTTACCAAAGTTGATGTAATGAAACTTCGGGTGACATTACTATCATTTGAGCATGAGGTCTTACCCACACTCTCATAAGCATCCATTAGGTTCTTCACAATAGTGTTTTCACTTGAAGCATTCAATGTTCTCAACCAAAGAATCTTCATGATGTTTCTATACTTTATACCTCGCATCATTTCAAGAAATAGTTGACATCTTGTAGTCTCATTTAGCCTTTCAAAGAAATTTTTTCAAATCTTATCAGCATATCTTCTATAAGTGCATGCTGGAATCTTACCTTCCATGTTCTGTAAAATATCCTCATCAATATTAATCAAATACTTTGGCTTTCTACGCAAAATTCTAGGTGGTGTTCTCCTAGGTACATACATCTCAACATTAGGAATTTCATCAATATTTAAGTGAGGTGGGCTAGATCGTTTACTTTGATCGAGGGTAGAATAGACGACATACCTTGAGGTTGACATGGGGATGATGGCGTACATTCCTCGTCAAATCCAAGTGATGATGTACTCTCAACTTGAGATGTGTTGGATGGTGTCCCTTCATATTCACTTGCGGTAGATGGTGTCCTTCCATATTCACTTGCGGTAGATGGTGTCCCTCCATATTCATTTGCAGTAGATGGTGTTCCTCCATATTCACTTGTGCTTAATGGTGTCCCTTTGTATTCACTTGTGGTAGAGGGTGTGTCTCCAACTACGGTATTTGAATTTGTCTTAACACGATGCTTTCACATTCATTCCCTTTGTGCTACCAATGCATTTTCTCTTTTTGATGGTTGAGGTTCCTCTTCAATTGGCTTTTTTTCATCAATTGTATGTAATTTCTTCTGCTAACGATATTCCCTCTTCCATTCTTTATTTTTTTCTTTATTAGTTTCATACTCTTCGTCTGTTGGTTTATTCCTTCTTCGTTTCCTCGGCATGGTGAATAATTTTACCTATAACATAGTAATGAGACAAATATTAGTTCCTAAAAAATGAATCCATACAAATAAATGAATTATATGTCATTCAAGGCTTCATACAAAATACTTACAATCATCTTGTAGAAGAGTATTTCTAGCATAGACAAATATCACATGAATTTTTTGGATGGAATGCCTTAAAGAAATGTGGTCATGTGGCATGCCATGATTGCAAGATAGGCTCAAAATGGAAGCATGGACAAGGCATGTGAATTGTTTGACAATAATGTTTTTGTAGACATGTATGCAAAATGTGGTAGCATTGGCAAGCTAGTGAGCTCACTAGCTTGCCAATGTGGTAGGATTGACAAGGTAGGGGCAGCCTGAAAAGATGCCTCATAGAAATGGGGACTCATGGTGATTTAAATCACCATGAGTCCTCATTTCTATGAGGCATCTTTTCACGCTTCCCTAGGACCTTGTCAACCCTACTAAATTGGCAAGCTAGTGCCAATTCGATAGGGTTGAAAAAGTCCTAGGGTAGTGTGAAAATATGCCTCATAGAAATGGGGACTCACGGTGATTTAAATCACCGTGAGTCCCCATTTTTATGAGGCATTTTTTCATGCTGCCCCTACCTTGTCAACCTTATCGCATTGTCTTGTGGCATTCCATGATTGCAAGATAGGTTGCACCTTTCCTCATGTTGCTAACGTAGCCTTGAATAAAGAGTCTTGAAACAGTGGAGAGAAGGGTTAGAATCCCTTGTAGGAAGAATAATCAAGGAAACATTTAAAATATATCACAACATTAGTGATGGGGTAAATTTAGAAATAGAGATGAAAACCAAAATAGATTCAAAGATCTATCAATGTGGGAGGAGTATATTCCAATTTTGTAGAGACATGTATGGAAAATTTGGTAGCATACACAATGCAATCAATTGTTTGATGAAATGCACATCACCATGAGACCCCATTTCTTTTAGTCATTTCTTCAAATAACTGATTTCCTTGTCTATGTTGTTTGATAAAATGCTTTGGTAGACATGTATGGGTGATTTGGTAGCACAGACAAGGCAATCAACTGCTTGGTATAACTACTTGACAAAATACCTCAATGAGATATGTCCTTGTTGACTAGAATGATTGCAAGATATGCACAAAATAGATTTATTGAAAAGGCTTTAGAAATTTCAAGCATATGCAATTTGTAGGTGTAAAACCAAATTCAACTACATTTTCCAACATCCCCCATGCCTATACCAAAATGAAAGCTTTAGAGAGTGGTATGCACATCCATAGTAAAGGATTGAGAAATGATGTATTATTTTACTTATAACTTTTTTCATATATATATGTGTATACAAAATGTGGAAGCATACACAAGGTAAGTCAATTGTTTAACAAAATGCTTCAAAGAGATGTGGTTTAAAAATGTAATTGGAAAGTGTAAAGAATTGTGTAATTTAAAATGTGCATTGACAAGCTAAGGTTATAATGACAAACAAACAATGATCAACATGGAATATGCAAAATAACAAAAATAAAAGCAAGGAAAAATAAAATGAAAGAAAATGTGTAAAGACTTCACATACAAAAAAACCCAGAGTTTCAAATGGAGGAGTTCTACCCAATTATGTAGCCTTTGCTTCTTCTTTCTTCAAACTCAACAACTTGACATTTTCAAAAGCTTGTTCCCCTCCAAACTTCAATTTTATATCACTCTTGAATAAAATTTATACTTGAATTGATATTATATGCCTTTGAACATGAAAATTTTGCTATTTCATGGAAAGGTGGTGGAAAGATCATGAAAAAGGTGGTGGAATGTGAAAAACTTGCATGCACACTTCACAAAATCATCAAAAAACTTTTTTTTGTCAGAGCACGTGCATAACCAAAAGAATATGCAAAATGTGGGCCTTGAGATCACATGTATATTGATTTTTTTACCATTTTTAGAGCAGGACAAAATAACGTGAGCACGTTATGTCTTGCTAAAATAATGTACCATATCTCTACTACTTCAAAACGCGCCCACATTATGAGAAAGTTGATTTTTTATAGGTTTATTTTCTCTCTCTACCCTCTACCCTCTACCCTTTACCTCTCTCCCACTCCCTCCCTCTCTCTCTCTCAAGTCTCTCCCTCCTACCCCCTCTCCCTCTATGAAATCTCTCTCTCTCTCTCTCTCTCTCTCACTCACACACTCCTATCTCTATCCCCTCTACCTCTACTCCTTAACCCTTAAACCCTCTAATCTCTACCTCTCTCCCACTCCTCTCCCTCTCAAGTCTCCCTCCTAACCCCTCTCCTCTCCTCAATTTCTCTCTCTCTTCTCTCTCTCTCTCACTCCACAATTCTATCTCTATCCCCCACCCTCTACCCTTAACCCTAAACCCTCTACCTGCTATATCTCTCTCTCTCTCTCTCTCTCTCTCTCTCTCTCCTCTCCTCTCTCTCTCTCTCTCTCTCAGCTCTCTCTCTCCCTCTACTCCTCTCCCTCTCTCTCTCAAGTCTCACTCCACTCACTCCTCCTATCTCTTTCCCCTACCCTTTAACCCTATATAATTCTACCCTCTACCTCCTAACCCTTAAACCCTCTACCTCTACCTCTACCTCTCCCACTTCTCCTCACCTCTATCTTCGCTCTCCTCAAGCATCTCCCTCCTACCCCCCTCTCCCTCCTCTCTCAAGTATCTCTCTCTCAATCACTCAATCCTTCTATCTCTCCCCTCTACCTACCCTTTAACCCTAAATCCTTAAACCCTCTACCCTCCTTTAACCCCTAAACCCTTAAACCCTCTACCCTCTACTCCTCTACTTCCCACTCCCTCCCTCTCTCTCTCTCTCAAGTCTCTCCCTCCTACTCCCTCTCCCTCTCTCAAGTATCTCTCTCTCTATCACTCATTCACTCCTATCTCTCTCCCCTCTACCCTTAACCCTCTACCCTCTACCCTTAACCCTTTACCCTCTATCTATCTACCCTCTATCTCTCTCCCAATCCTCTACCATCTATCTCTCTCCCACTCCCTCTCTCTCTCTCACTCTCTATCTCTCACTCCCTCTCTCTATCTCCCCTCTACCATTAATCCTATAGAACCTTAACCTTTAAAACCCAGAACCCTAAACCTCTAATTCTACTTTGCCAATTCAAGGAAATTGGTAATGTAGTGGTTCTGTTTGAAATGGATCCAATAAATGGGGTCTCCTGGTGATGTAAATCACTGGGAGACCCCATTTCTTGGACCCATTTGTAAATCACCAGGAGACCCCATTTCTTGGACCCATTTTTTCAAAGAGGCCAAGTTAGATTGCCAATTCGGTGAAATTAGCAACCTAACTTGGTCTGTTTGAAAAAATGGATCTAAGAAATGGGGTCTCATGGTGATTTATTCAGAGACCCCATTTCTTAGACCCATTTTTTCAATAGGCCAAGTTAGGTTGCTAATTTCATCGAATTGGAAAGCTAGTGGGCCCACTAGCTTGTCAATTTAGTCAAATTGGTGATGTAGTGGCCTATTTGAAAAAATGGGTCCAAGAAATGGGGTCTCTCAATGATTTACATCACTAAGAGACCCCATTTCTTGGACCCATTTTTTCAAACAGGCCAAGTTAGGCTTCCAATTTAGTATCGCTAGGAGACCCCATTTCTTGGTCCCATTTTTTCAAACAGGCCAAGTAAGGTTGCCAATTTCACTAAATTGGCAAGCTAGTGGTCCCACTAGCTTGCCAATTTGGTGAAATTGGCAATGTAGTGGCCTATTTGAAAAAATGGGTCCAAGAAATGGGGTCTTTTGGTGATTTACATCACCGAGAGACCCCATTTCTTGGACCCATTTTTCAAACATACCAAGTTATGTTTCCAATTTCACTAAACCCAATACCCTCAACCCTCAATCCAATACCCTAAACCATCAACCCTATGGGTTTTCAACCCTATACCCTCAATTCTCAACCCTCTATCCTATACATTTGATCCTCAACCCTCATATATCTTTGTCCCTCCCTCCTCTTCTCTCCTCTCTATCTCACTTATCCCTCCATCTCTCCCTCCCTCCATCCCTCCCTCTCTACCCTAATCCCTCGACCGCATACCCTCAACCCTTAAACCCTTAAACACCAACTCTAAACCCTAAAACCTCAACCCTAAACCCTTAAAACCTTTAAAACTCTAATTCCTCCTCAACTCCACATCCTCTAACACCCTCAACTCCTAATCTTAACCCTTCAACTATTAAAACCCAAGTAAACTCTCTACCCTAATCCCTCAACCTCAACCCCTCTATACCTTCTAATTCTACATTGAACCTCAACCCTAATCCCCAACCCCTATACCCTCTTTCAACCTTAAACCCTCAAACCTTAAAAACCCTCTTACCCTCTAATTCTCTAATTCTATACATTAAAACTATCAACCCTCAATTCTCAACCCTCAACCCTTAAACCCTAAACCCTCTACCCTATACATTGGAACCTCAACCTTAATCCTTCAACCATATGTACCCTAAACCTTATACCCTAAACCATCAACCCTATAGGTCCTCAATGTTATACCCTCAATTCTCAACCCTCTACCCTATACATTGAATCATCAACCCTCATATATCTTTGTCCCTCCCTTCTCTTCTCTACTCTTGTAATCAAGGGAAAATCAGATTTGTTAAAGGGGTTAGCACAATAACATTAAGATTCCAATGAAATAACAAAGCACAAAGGAAATAAAATGAAAACAAAAGGAACAATGTTACCCTAAGTCTTCATCTTCCATGGTTGACCTTTGTTACACCTCCTAGCTTGCAGTAAATAAAGATACCCTCATATTTCAAATGAGCAACTATGACAAATGACAAAGTCTCCCATGCAAGTGTTGGAAGGATTTGTATAAGAGAAATGACTTCACACTAAAATGACAATGACTGTAAATGACAATGACCATAACCTAAAATGGATAGAAAAAAGTATGAGAGAGAGAGAGAGAGAGAGAGATCCCCCTGGAATAAGAACAAAATTGCCATTTTATAAAACTGCACTCTTGGAACGTAGGCTGGATGAGAAGATGACAAATACCCTAGAATCAATGATCAAGATTGAATGCTGCACAAGTGAATTAGAAGGCTCAAAATTAGGGCAATGTCAATAAATGAATGGCTAAGATTGAATTATAAGATAATTCAATTAAGGGTCGAAATTAAATGAGATGTCAAAAGATAAGATTTGATCTGGAGGATAAGATTGGCACGGACAAAGAAGTTGCTGGAGAAATTAAATAATAAAATTTATTTACTCCAGGTGACCAGTAAATAATTAAATAATAAAGATATTATTTAATTATGGAGGAATGTGACAAAAGGAATCATTTTGAATTAAATAATGATTTAATTCAAAATTCAAGAGACTGACTAAATTAAATAAATCAAATTTATTTAATTTTAATGAGAGAAAAAACTAATGAATAATTAAATAATTAAAATAATTATTTAATTATAGTGGAAAGTGGACAAAAATTAAATAAATTAGAATCTATTTAATTTTGGAAAGAAAGGGGACCTAATTAGTGACGTAATTAAATAAAATTTATTTATTTAATAATCAAGAAGAAATAAATGACAAAGGGGAATTAAATAAATTAAGGAATTTATTTAATTAAAGGAAGATTTAGATAATTAGTGACGTATTAGATAAATAAATAATATTTATTTATTTAATAATCAAGGAGAAACAAATGACATGAATTAATTAAATAATTATGAATTATTTAATCAATAGTCGAATGTGGACCAATGACATAATTAAATGACCTAATTATACTAGGACGAAAGTGGTAAAATGAAGCTTGCAGGCCTAGGTCATTTTTAGGTGTCTACATTTTGCCCCTCTTTGTCATATTGTCGCTTGTCGCATTGTGACAAAGAAAAATAAGTCAAGAATATGCCCCAGCGAAGGTACAGAGTATCCTTGCCCCCTCGGGAAATTTTCAAATTTTGGGTCAGCGCCAGAAAAATTTGCAAAGGGTCCCGATAAATCAATTTGATACCCAGAAAAACAACAGCGTAGTCGGTTTTAGATTCTAACATGTTTAAAGCAACTTACGAGGAAGTCCAAGGTGTTCAAATGAGCCTCCAATATTGACCATGCTTGAAAAAATGTCATTTTGACCTTATAAATAGGTTGACAAAGGGGTAAAAGTCAATTCATTTTCACTATTCACTTCGCGAACCTGAGAGCTCAGAGCGAAAGGCGCAGCAGCGAGGATGGTTATTCCAGTGTCAGAGCACCGCGGGGAGATCGTGAGGACCTTCAGACGGCCAGAGGGCTCAGAGCCGACGGTATGTACCCTAAACTTACTTTGTCATTTTACCGTTTTACGTGTTTTTTAATGCTTTCTAGGGTAGTCAACGAATGCGCCGCGATGCATATGCGTTCGCGTAAGCCGCAATTGATTTCACATTCGACGCATTTGATGCGTCGTGGTGCAAGTGCAAAGGAAAAAATGAGCCGCACCGGTGGTTTGCGCCGCATTTGACAATTCGTGCGACGCAAGTGACTGAAAAAGTCGCATTTGACCGCTAAAGTGCCGCAATCGTTATTTTGCGACGCAAGCGCTTATTTGAATGTCACAATTGCAATGCCGCGCCGCATTCGCAATGTTGCGACGCAACCGCATAATTTCGTGACGCAAACGTCATCTAGCGACGTAGTCACCTTATCCTGTCGCATTTGATATGGCGAACAACGCATTTGTTTTTTCGTGACGCAATTGCTTTGTTGCACTGCAATTGCCTGTTTCCTTAATTAAACTTGCTTTGATGCTTTCATGCCCTTAGTTGTTGTCCATGATGATTACAGTTGTCCAAAAAGGTGCTAATGCATTGTTCGTCTTTTTGCAGAGGCAGCTTGCCCCTATTTATACTAGAGAGAGCAGACCGACCACCTTTCGGTTTGCCGATCAGCTGGGCCCACGAGAGCGGCGATGATTGATGCGCTTGGGTCTCTTTTATGCTGCATTCATGCCCACCATTCGGGCGAACAGGGGATTGTTGACGGCCTTGTGCGAGCGGTGGCATTCGGAGACCTGTTCCTTCCACCTGTCGACAGGTGAGGCCACCATCACCTTGGAGGACGTCTACCGTATTCTCCGGATTCCTATTCGAGGGGAGCGGATTGTGTATGATCCACGTCACGACGAGCAGACCTTTCGTGCGTACTATCAGGATCAGGGTGCTGGGCTCGGCATTCAGGGTTACGAGATACATTGGGATTTCCTAGCAGAGCACTATGGGCGCTTCGATGCATTCCTAGCGACTCTGATTGCTGGCATTTTGGTTCCTGATCGACGAGGACATGGATTTCCGATTGGTTGTAGTGACATCCTAGTCGGCATGAGACGAGACAGGACAGTTTATGCGTGGGGTCCCTGCCTGCTAGGGACGCTATATCACCAGCTGCACGATGTGGTATACAGGAGAGGAGAGAGTATCTCCTGTGGGACCACCCTTATGATGATCTGGGCATGGGAGCACATTGCCATATTCCACCCTCCTATTGACAGACCATAGCTTGCCGCGGGGATGCCCTACTCCTATTATTATGCCGGCGCATTACAGCAGACCCACATGGGCGAGACAGGATGGTGGCGGCATCGGATCGATACCATGGTGACGTTCATCTGGAGGCCGTACAGGGATTGCGAGGCATGGGATGATGAGGATGAGCACCTCAGCCTTTGCAGGTAGTACAGATACCTTATTGGCAGGACAGTGCAGACGTCCTTGATCATTGAGATGTACCTGTCGCAGCGTGTGTTGAGACAGTTTGGCGAGCAGCAGGATGTGCTTGTGGGGACGATAGAGTATGCCAGATCTTCCAGAGAGTATGCATGGGGACCGGCCATCCCAGTGGCATTTGGCACACAGCAGATAGACGGGTTAGTAGCCCAGGCCTGGGGTTGGAGAGGTGGAGCAGTGGATCCAGGTACGACGCCAACCTATGACCTATGGTGGCAGGCACACAGATCCATGCCATTGACAGATCCTGACGGGCCAGCACCAGTTGACAGGTGGTTAGTGATTCCGTGAGTGCCACGAGCCATACGAGGTGGCAGAGGCAGAGATGGGGGCAGAGGCAGAGGCAGGGACAGGGGGAGGGGTGGAGATGACGGAGGCAGGGGTGGAGATGGGGGCCGGGGTGGAGATGATGGCGGAGACGGCCAGAGGCGGAGGCGAGACGGCCATGTACCAGGTCGCAGGGTGCGACAGCGCGTGGTGAGGGTAGCGTTAGATGCTATCCCTGAGGTCGGTGAGGAGGGGGAGATGGAGGAGCAGCCCAGACAGGAGGGAGAGGGCGAGGGGAGACAGGAGGGGGAGCCAGAGGTGAGGGTACAGGAGGAGGCGGAGGGGGAGAGACAGGAGGAGGATGTGGAGGTGGATGTCAGGATACTAGAGGTGGAGGCGGAGGTGGCAGGGGAGGAGGAGGCGGAGGTGGCAGGGCAGGAGGAGGTGGAGGTGGCAGGGCAGGATGATGATGACGATGACGAGGAGGATGATGCCATAGGCGAGGCTGAGAGACTTCTTAGATGGCGGATGGTGGAGGGGGAGGAGGAGATACCGTCCTCAGAGTTGCCGTCAGATGCCACAGCAGATCAGAGAGTGGCAGACCTTCAGCAGAGATTAGACGCCAGCCTGGCACAAGTCAGGTCTCTATAGTCGGCACTAGAGGTAGCCCGTGTAGAGCGGGATCAGGCGGTGATCCGCCAGCAGGATGCGGCGCGGTGGTGCACAGAGTTTGCGGCCCTATGCACAGGACCTACAGGGGACATGGCTCGGGAGCTTGCCAGGGTGAGCACCAGGTTGGGGCAGTACAGGATGCTTTATGAGCAGGCAGTGCCCCCAGAGCAGCGGGATCCTACCTTGTCCCGATCACAGACGAGGACAGGCAGTGGGCATAGATCGGGCAGTGGCAGTGGTACCAGGAGCCATACCAGTGTCGGGGGGTCGACTTCCACAGGACACACATTAGGCCACAGGTCACACCATTCTCGCAGGCATACTCTGAGTCCTCATTAAGGGCATAGTCATGGTTTCGTTGGTTCAGTGCAGAGGTCAGGCCAGGTACAGCCGCCAGTTACAGATCCTTCCATCACTAAGAGTCCAGCCGCAGTGACCTCACAGGTGTTTACTACTGTTGAGATGATGCCTTCACTCAGTATTCCGTCAGCGTCACAGACACAGGCCACTACAGGACCATCCCTTGTTTCAGCGCCCGTGACAGAGTTGTCTCCGCCACATTCTTCTCCCCGAGGGGATGATGAGAGCCTTCCCTAGGGCATATTTGTATTGTGACACACTATATTATTTGAGCCTGCGAGCTCCATTTTTGGGATATGCATTGACTCTATCCTGTGACATTGTATATTTTTTGAGATGATTCTATATGATGATGCAGTTTTGATGCGACCTACATGTGTTATGTGATTTTCTATGCATTATGTATTATGCTATGTATGGTGTATGATTCTTAATTTATGATGCCATGTATGTCTTGTGATGCCTATTTGTGATTTTGATGTCGTGGTGATGCAATGCTTATTTATATGATTATGTTATTGATGTGCATGATGTATTTATGTAAAAGATGCAATGTTGATGATTATGCTAATGCAATGCTAATGATTATGTTAATGCAATGCTTGTGCTTATGTATATGATTTAATGTCATGGATGATGTATGTATGGACCTAATGCAATGTATATGAGCATGTATGCACTTATGTTTTTGGATGTCACAGGATATCATCGTGGGATGGACTAGAGAAGATGACGAGACTGATGAGAGAAGATGACCAGATCGAAGAAGAGAAGACATGAGCCCTATGAAAATGCATGTTAATTCCTAGACCAAATCCTTCAAAACTTTACTGTAGGACTTTTAATATTTATTGCTCTTAATCATCATTGGGAAAACTGTTGTAATGGTCAACAAACACCATGATATGACATAGATCAAGGTGTGCAAGGTCGCACCATTACCTAAGACAAAACAGTCACAGACAAGGATGGTTATGACTCATACTAAGAGCGTGATTGTCCCAGTCCTTTTGTCATAATCACCCACAAGCAGAAAAAGACAAGGATAGATCATGAAACGTCGTTGCTTCTCTAAATCCTGTTTCCAGGACATCCTTGAGAAACTAGTGACATGATTGTCAAACTACAAAAATAAAGTCTCTATCATGATATGTCGTTGCTTTTCTAGATCCCAGAATCAGGACCTCGCTGAGAAGCTAGTAGTCATGTGTGTCAATTGTCATGCTACGTCGCTGCTTCTCTAAATCCTGCTTAGTGGGATCTCGCTGAAAAACTAATAACATGATAAAAGCTCAAAAGACAATTGTCAAGTGTTTGCCAAGTGTGTCTGAATATCCACTATTCTGATGCCAAGATGCCATGTTTGATAATGTCGAGATGTCGAAATGTTTAAAGTTTTGATTGACCTTGGAAAATGCCGAGAATTGGTGAATTCAGGAAGGACACATCCTGAATAATGCCGATGACTAGAGGATTCGATCCCTAATGGTCGTAAGGGGTCCCTCAAAATAATGACGATGCCTAGGAAGGACACATCCTAAGGCATAAATGACAGAGTTGGTTCTTCAGAAGGACACATCTGAAGAATACCGATGTCACAAAGAGCGATCTTTTAAATGTCAAGAGGATCACTAGAAATGCCGAAATGATGATGACGACGCCTAGGAAGGACACATCCTAAGGCGTAAATGACAGAGGCTATCGTTTAGAAGGACTCATCTGAAGATTTAACCAAAATTTGACGGTTTGGCCGGTTTATGATGATTTGACTTGCTTTGACCGAGTTTGACTTGTGTTTGACTATATGCTGATATTGCCCTGATGACATGAGTGATGTGTTGATGAGATCGGCCATGTTTGAACAAATGATTGTTTTACTTTGTTTCAGGAGTTTTCCCGTACAGAAAATAAGTGAAGAATTTTGACGTGTGTGCCAATGTTTTGCCACGAACCCTAATGGACTGACCTAGTGCGGCCTCGGGGGCTCATCGATAGATGGCCTTGCCTACGTCATACACTCAGAGACCTCGTAGTTCGACACGACCAATGACTTTGTCTTGATGAACGAAGATTGCGTCATGATTTTATTTTGACAAACCTAAAAGGACTGACCTAATGTCTCGGGGACTCAAATATGAGTCTTTCCTACGTAGCAAATGCGCAGAGACAACGTAGTTCGGACAAATGACAAAGACTGATTTGACGTGATTGACTTTGACCAAAAATGACAGTGTGTTCGTGTTCTTCGAGTGGTCTAATGATTTTGTTTGATGTTTTCTTCAGGACATTTTATGATTTTTAGGTCTTTTTTCAAGACTTTTTGCCATGTTTTTGTCTTTTTTCAGGACATTTTATGATGTTTTTGTCTTTTTTAAGGACATTTTATGATGTTTTTGTCTTTTTTCAAGACATTTTATGATGTTCTGGTCTTTTTGAGGGACATCCACTGCAGTTGCATGGTAAACATTTTGCCCCCAGTCAGGTTTAAGACTTAGCCATTTGCAAGGAATACGGATAGGATGCTGCTGACTTGCTGGACGGACAGTCGTTAGGACTTAATGTCAATCATTCATCGACTATGATAGGTAGAGTAGGATGTGATGGTGATTTGTGGAATAGCGGTGAAGATACCTTTCATCCTAAGCCAAGTTTAGACCAAGTGACAGTAGATGGCAGAGCAATGATTGCTTACGCATGGCGCCTGTTTCCCAGGTTTTCACCAATGTAATCAAGGGAAAATCAGATTTGTTAAAGGGGTTAGCACAATAACATTAAGATTCCAATGAAATAACAAAACACAAAGGAAATAAAATGAAAACAAAAGGAACAATGTTACCCTAAGTCTTCATCTTCCATGGTTGACCTTTGTTACACCTCCTAGCTTGCAGTAAATAAAGGTGACGATTTTTTTGTATTTTATGGTTTTCAGCTCCATCTTCTGATGCTATGCGTAGAACTTTCGGAGATGTAAACTGTTGATGGGCTCAGTCAACTGTTCCCCATCTGGAGTTGCCAATTGATATGCTCTAGAACCAAAAGAAGATATGATAATGTATGGACCAGCCAGTTTGGTTCAAATTTTCCTGGCTTTTCTCTGTCTACTTGGTTCTTAGGGTTCTGCATGAGAACCAGGTCGCCAATGTCAAACTTTCTAACCATAACCTTTTTATTGTAGCTGCGACAAAGGCGGTTTTGATATGCTTGGAGGTGATTCAGTGAGTTTTGTCTTCGCTCGTCCAGCGTTTCCAACTCGTGCAAGCGTGATTGTCGGTATTCCTCTTCATTAGTTGTATCCTTCCAAAGACCCAGTGAAGGAAATTTCGACCTCACGGGTAAGATGGCTTCGCCAAAGACCAGTGGTGAATGGGTGGCTCCCCTGCGCATCGACGCGAAGCCCGCAAGCCTACTGCAGTGGTTAAGTTGTATGTGCCACTATGCCAAAGATCATTGACAAATTTTGGTTGATCTTGACAATGCGATTTATCCAATGCCTTGGCCGTAAGCTTCCCCTTGGGGCAATATGGGATGAAGTGGTGTTGATATGAATCGCTTTACATAACCTTTACAGACGCTCTTGGTTTTGAATCCGACGTCCGTTGTCGATGATGGATCGTGGAAGGCCATATACCTGAAATGGATGTAGCTGAGGATAAACTTTGATATTTGCTTCTGCCGCACGTATGCCAATCCGATGGCTTCAATCCACTTTGTGAAGTAATTCGGCGTGTATAATGAACTTCTATGGCCGCTTGGATGAGGTTGGATGAATCTTACCCAATGCAGGTCGAAGTCCCCATTGAGCCATGGGCCAAGGAGAAGTGATCGTCGAGTTCCCGTGGCCGCAGCATGGACCAAGCTCACCGTAGGCTGAATACTTGCAACAAGTCCCCTACGATATTCAATTACCTTTTTCCATTGCCAACATACCCTTGTAGCCCTCAAGTAGTTTCTAGCCAGCGAGGGACCACCAATGAGATCCGGTGATATACCATCATGTACTTCTCGTGGTCGTATATGCTTCACAAATATATCTAAGGGTATCGAATAAAACTACGGTGGTATAGGGTGTTACTGACAATGGCATATCTTGCCGATTTCTGAATGAAGGACTTCCTTTGGTTATTGGATAGGTTCGATGGAAGGGTTTGAGTCTTGAGATATTCATAAATGTCCTGATACCAAGGAGAGTTGGGACCAACAAGTTTGCAAACCATTTCTGACTCTAGGATATCATATGCCGGTATCAACAGCTATTCTACAAGGAACTCAAATTGTGACACATTGTTAGGGATGTCCAAGAGAGAACTAATAGTGGCCATTGCGTCGGCTGCCTTATTCTGTGCCCTGGGGATTTGCTCGAAAGAAATCGATTGGAAGTTTGTCAGGAAACTATCCACCATCCTCTTGTAGGGAAGTAACTTCTCATCCTTTGTTTCATAGTCATCATTCACTTGGTTGATTACTAGCTGAGAATCCCCGAATACAAGCAATGTCTGAATTTTCCATTTGATTGCCAACTTGAGACTTGTAACTAGTGCTTCGTATTCAGCAATGTTATTTGTACAAGGGAAAGCGATTCGAAATAACTTAGGAATTGAATCCCCTTGTGGTGTGATGAACAAGATTCCAACGCCTGAGCCATGACCAGTATGAGACCCATCAAAATACAGCTTCCATGGTGTTGCCGGTTCTGCATGAAAAATGGACTCATCGGGAAAATCAGTTACTAATGGATGAGTGGCTTGAATCGGTGCATCTGCTAGTTGATCTGCTATTACTTGCCCTTTTATTTCCTTGCGCTCAACATACTGTATGTCATACTGGCTTAAGATCATGACCCATTTTGCCAACCGACCTGTTAACGCTGCTCGACTTAAGAGGTATTTCAATGGGTCAATCTTGGCCACCAGTTGTGTCTGATGATTGAGCATATAATGCCTTAGTTTTTGGGCTGCAAAGACAACCGCGAGGCATGCACGTTCAATGTATGTGTAGTTCAACTCATAACCTATCAGTGTGCGGCTGATGTAATAGATTGCTCTTTCTTTCCCTTCATGATCATTTTGGGCCAGTAATGCCCCCAGTGCTGAATTAGTGGTCGAGATGTATAGAATTAATGGCTTTCCATGAATAGGCGACATGAGGACTGGTGTTGATAGTAGGTAATCTTTGATTTGCTGGAAGGCCTCTTGACATTTATCCGTCCATACAAAGGGGACACCTTTGCGCAACAAGTACTGGAATGGGTGGCACTTATCTACCAATTGAGCTATGAAACTGTGAATAGATTGTACTCTGCCTTGCAGAGTTCTGAGTTCACTGATCCCTTTGGGTGGAGGCATGTCTATGATTGCTTTGACCTTTGCCGGATCGACCTCTATGCCTCTTTGGAAAACTATGTACCCCAATAGTTTACCTGAGGTGACCCCAAAAACACACTTCTTAGGGTTTAGCCGAACTTTGTACTCTTCCAGTCTCTTGAAAATTTTGTCGAGTACCTTCAAATGTTATTTCCTTGTTGCTGATTTGTCCAATAGGTCATCTACATAATCCTCCATTATATTGTGCATCATGTCATAAAGATCGTATCATAGCCTCTTTGATACATGCCACCGCTTAAGACCGGGGCGGCATGATTTTTCCAACAAGTATACCCTTGGCGGGCACATGAATGTCGCTTTATGCCGGATCCCTCGAGCTTATGCATTTGATTATAGCCAAAGAAACCATCCATGAGGATAGCATCTCATGTCCCGGCAGCTTAGGTCAACTATGATGTCAATGTTGGGCAAAGGAAAGTCATCCTTTGACATGCTTTATTTTAGATCCCTAAAGTCTCAGACATACCCGGACCACCCATTTGGCTTTGTCACCGCACTAAATTGGAAATCCATTCAAAGATACCTATAGACCTTATGAATCCGCCTCCAAGAATTTCTTTAACTCACCTTGACCAATAGGGCAACTGAGGTGCATTTCTTTGCCCAACTTCGGCTTGATCGGTTTAGCATTGGGTAATAGGTAAGGCATGATGCAGAACCAGCTTTGGGGTCCAACTCGCATGTCTCCAAGACAGGACCATGCAAAGTTGATTTTTCGTTCTGCAAAGAATTTATGACATTCTGGTTTCTCTTCCTTAGTCAATGATGCGGCAAATAGGACCATCTTGGGGTCTTCTGCAGTTGAAATGTTATCCTCTATTGTGTCCTCAATAAGCATGGCTGATTTCTTCTATTGCACGGGGAGAAAGTCTAGTCCTCCATCTTGGCCAGAGAGGTTTTCACCCACAGATATCGCCCTTATTTTACTATTTTATCGTCAGAGGTGCCTTTCGGTTTCAACACCTAGAGACGCTTCATTTTTGTTTTATTTTTATTTCTTTGTGACTAGAGGACTAAACAGCTTCCCCGCCGGGCGGCATGTGGTGCAAATTTTAAATCAATAGCAACTCGATTGTGGTCCCCATCGGTATAAGCCCTTCTCGTGATCCCATGAATTCGCAATGGCTTTATCATTTTGAATGTGTCCAGAACTGGCGGTCCTTGTTGGTCCCAGTCGACTAGTTCAGGGTAAACTAAAGAGATGCCATCGTCAAGGCTAGTGAATTGGGGTGAGGATGCGGACAACATGCAGATGGATTCGTTGATGTTGTAGATGAGGTTATCATCATCCAACTCTACATCGGACTCTATCCAATATTCTCCTTCACTAGTGTCATATTCATTGTCGTAATAGGGAGTGAAGGTTGCAGAGCCCTGGTTATCAATGTCGTCTGACTCTTCGGATAGATTAGACTGAGGGGGGTTAGATGATGGCTGTTGTGTGTTATGGGAAGTGGTACTAGGGATTTGACTATTTGGTGCCTGTTCAATTTTGAATGTTTGCCAAAATCGTTGTTCAGAGGTCAATTCCCCTGGTTCGACAAACAAATCATCAAGACAATAGTCACTTAGGGATCGTTTTGAGCCAAATTCCCACTCGTGGGAGTCAGTTTCGGTGAGGGGTTCCCTAGTAGTCTCGACACTGTCAGAAGCATGTACTCGCTCGTGTAAAAGTCCAGAGGTACGTCGATCGCCATTGGCAAGTGATCCAAACCCTAATCCAAGATACTTCAGAATTTGAAAAGTTTCTATGGGTTCCCTTCGGCCTGTTTTATCTTTTCCTAGGCCACTAGTACCATCGTAGCCTTTAGCCTTCATGAAGTCATAACCTTTGCCATATATTTGAACTGGTAATGGGGGTAATGTGACCGTATCCTTATAGATCCATCCTGTGATATCATCAAGGTCTTCCTCACTCATGTCTCCCCACTTGATAAAAACTGTATTTGGTGGGACTATGAAGGTTTCCTAAGGTTCCATTCAGAAACATGGCCGACCATAGTCCTTGGGAGATCTAGGCATTGTTGTGATGCTGTATGCTGTGTGCAGTTTGAATTCTCCGCAGCCAAGGTCCTGGATTTTGACAGTTGATTCAATCTTAGGGTTGGTGGAAGACGTGGATGGAGCCGATGTGGAAGATGACGTGAGTGTGGAGGGGTCAATGTACTTGGATGACGAGGAGCCAGGTGCTTCTCGGTTAATAGGTACTCAGTTTTCGGAGATACCCCTTAAATTGGTACAATATTGAAAAGGGTCGGGGTCTCCGTATATGGTGACTTCTGTACCGTCAAAAGGAAACTTGAGGCATTGGTGGTATGTTGACGGAACGGCTTTTAAAGCGTGGATCCATGGACGGCCAAGTAAAATGTTATATGGTAGTTCCAAATCTAGGACCTGGCAGGTTGTGTCTACAATGACCGGTCCCACTCTGATAGGGAGAGAGATAACACCCCTTGAAGAGCGTTCCTCATCATCGTATGCTTTGATCATTATGCTTTTCGTTGGTTCTACGCACGCATTAGAGAACCCAAGAGCCTTAACCAATTTGAGGGAGCATATATTCAATCCTACTCTGCCATCTACTAAAACCTGTCTAACTTTGTGCTTGTGGACAAAAGTTTCTATGTGTAATGCGTCATTGTGGTTGGTTTTATGTGATGAGTAGTCTTGATCCGAGAAGGTGACATGGTGCGGCGTGGTGAGATATCCCACCATAGTTTCAAACTGATTGACATTGATGTCCTTCGGGACTGACGACTCTAGGAGAGTTTTGTCTAGGATTTCTTTGTGCGCAGGAGAGATACGAAGCAGCTCAAGGATAGATATTTGCGCGGGAGTCTTTCCTAGTTGGTCAATGAGGTTGAACTGACTCTTGGGTTTCCACTGTTGTGGGGTTGAGACAGGTTTTGGTTGTTTAGCAGGTTGTGGCTGTTTAACTGACGGGCCCGGTATAGTGATCTTGGCTTGTCTAGGGGGCGGTGGACCAGCTATAGTAACCTTGCCACTTCGCGTAGTAGCATTACACTGTGGTGCTCTCTTGACCATAATAGTATTTATGTAGTCATTGTCAGTTCTGACATTATTTATTATTGGTCCACTAGAATAATCGTACTTGGCTCGGGCGAAGTTAGCTTGGTTCTGCGAGCCTGAAGTGGAAGCATTATGGGAACCATGATCCTGCAGTGGATTCTTGTGGATAGTATGGTCTGAGTTGGAGTTAAATTGTGATCCACCCACTTCGATGGTGCGATTTTCAATGAGGTCTTGTATGATGTTTTTCAGTTGTCGACAGTTGGAAGTTGTATGCCCTTTGACTCGATGGTATTCGCAAAGTGCATTATCATTCCACCATGCTAGTTTGAATTGTCCGGGGTCATAAGGTTTGATTTCTGGAAGTTTGATGACCCCATGCTGGATGCATTTCTTAAGGACTTCTTCAATGGGTTCACCTAAATTGGTGTATGTGCGACCCTTAGGAAATTATCTCATTTGACGGTATTGTCCTTGACTGTTTTGACCACTTTGATTGTTTGAAGCAGTATTGGGAGGAGGTGTTCAATGTCGTTGTTGGTCTATTTTGTTGTTGGACCCCTTTCAGGGCCAATACAGGACTTGCAGTCTTGGCGTCCACAACACCGTCATTTGTAACATGCTTATTCTTGACCCAATATTTGTTTTTGTCAGCGGGTGGGTTGGTGTTCGTGTTTTTGGAACCATATCTCAGTTCTCCCTTTGCGATAAGGGCTTTCTCAATTTGGACTCCCTTTTCCACTAATTCTGTGAAATTTGTGCAACAATGTATTTGTAATGCGAATTTTAGGGGTCCTAGGAGTGTTTGGACGAACATGTCAACTTTTTCCCTTTCAGGAATGTCAATGTGACATCGACTAGCGAGGCTTCTCCATTTTTGAAAGAATGGAATAAATGTCTCACCCGAGTCTTCTTGCGTGAGATTACACAAGCTAGTAATAGAGGTATCCATGTCAATGTTGTAGGCGTAATTGTGTATGAATTTTCATTTGAGCTCATCCCATGTCTGGATATCTTTTTGAGTTGAGAACCATTCAAGGGCTTGACCCGCCAAACTTTTGGAAAAAAGTCTCATCAAGTATGTTGGTTCGTAGGCGATATCCATACAATTGGTTGCGAATTTGCGAACATGTTCGATGGGATTTGTCTTGCCTCTATATTTTGTGAATTTGGGTGACACGTATCCTGGTGGAAATGCAGGCATGTATAAGTTCGTGTCAAATGGGTATACATCCAGGTCATATGATATTTCTGGTTTCCTGCCTGAGATGTACATGTTTTGCATAGTTTTCTCCATATCCCTCATTCTTGCTTTGAGTTCATCTATGGTAGGGTCGTTTACATTTCCGTGTGTTGGGTTGCCTGGTACACCATGTGTTCCCGTCTGGTGTGCGTGGATGTTGGTATATTGTGGTGGTATGGATTGTTGTGGTACATATGACGTGTGTTGTTGGTATTGGAAGTTATGATTTGGCGCCTGTTGATGAGTATGAATGTTGGATGAGTATGTTGGGATATGTCCCCCAGCCATGTGTGTCGTTATTTGGGGGATGTTGTGACCATGAATGTTATGGTGTGTCAATGATGTCATGGGTTGTGTTATTTGGCCACCTTGTGTAAATTGTTGGTTTTGCACAAGGGGGATGTTTGTATTTGTGCCTTGGGAGGCAATGACATTTGATTGTGTTGTCGTGTTAATGTTTTGTTGTTGTCCTTTAATAAAGAGACGTCCTGTGGCTCCTCCCAAAGGATTTTGTGAATTACTACCGAACGGATTTGTCGAAGTTGTGTTCATGGTGGTAGATGTAGTTGTCAAAGGGGGATTGTGGTGACTTGATGATGCCCCCGTGGTATTTACTGTCGTAGTAAAAAGAGGATTGGAATAATTTGCCCACGTTGTTGAGGAGCCAATAGTGGTTCCATCCGATTGGGGTAGTGTTGTGGATGTTGTGGATGATTGTGATCCCCCAATGGATGTAGCATTTATTGAGTTGGAGATGTTTGGGACGTTGGGCATGGTATGTAGTGTCATTGTCATCCCAAAGGAAGTATTGTTTGTTGTATTGAGAAGTTGACCACTATGTGACATGTTATGTGCGTTATTGGCATTAGGGTCATGAAGTGTCAAGTTTAGCGTGTTGGCATCAAATCCTAGTGGTAACTTAGCTCCTTCACTCAAGAGCATGGCTACGAATCTGTCTCTATCCTGACGAGCTATTGTTTCAGCAAGCTGATAGACCTCTGGGTCTTGTGTCAATGCCTCTATGTTTCACTGAAGTAGTTGACCATTTTCGTCTCTTTGCAAGTAGAGGTTGAATGTACTATTTGACGAAGGTTGGGTTGTTGTTGGAGGTTGATTGTCTAGATTGGTAAATGGATTGTACAAGGTCCAGTTTGAGTCATATGGAGGGTTGTTGGGGTCTTGCCTAAAGTTTTCCATTTGTCTCTTTTGTTTTTGAAGTCTGGTTTCGACCATAAATGAGATTGCTCAAAAAGGGAATGACAACTAAATGCAAGTCTGACACTATGTGAAGTCTAAGTTCAAAATGACGCCTAGAATGACTAATATTTTTGTATTTTTGTGAATAAGGTATGCAATGTGGATGCAATGTAAGATAAGGTTATCTAAGCATTTCTAAGCTTGAACTTTGTTTTCGATTTGGACTGCTAAAGGACTTTGTTGTAAATGACAAGTTGACAAGATCTAAGTGACTAGTGAGTCTTCCCAACTAGACGTTTGAGTTGGAGGAAATCTCACAAAAGAGGACAATGACTAAAGGGAGGTTTCATAACTTGGTCCACAAGGGTCTAATTTCGAAAACAATGCCTTTGCCAAGGGGTGCTTAAGATTTTCCTAATCCTAACTATGCAAAATGTGAACCTAGGGATAGTCTAATGTCGAATGTATGTAACGAAAAAGGAATGAGGTATGAAACCTATGGTGACTAATGCAAACTAATGGTCAAGACTTTGAGCAATTTCAAGTTAGGTTTCTGACAGAATCTTCGTGATGACAGAGTTTGACAAATGGTTGAAAATTTAAAGACCTCAGGTTTCGACTGTGAACTTTAAAAATCTTGACAGGCAAATGCGTCTCAATTTAGCAATTGCGTCACAGTTTAGCATATGCGGTTCAGTTTTTCACTTGCGGATTTTTGACTGTCAAATGCGGTATTGTTAATCAAATGCGGCGTTTATGTTATCAGATGCATCGTGACTCCTACAGATGCGTCGCGACACCTACAGATGCGTTGTTCCAAGTCTCAGATGCGGTTTATCAGAGCAGTTGCGTTGCAGGATGTCAATTGCGGTTCGACAGATATGACAGTTTTGTTTCAAAGTGATTTTCGTGTTGTTTTGATGGAAGTTTTGATCTGTTTGATGAATGTTTTGTTTTGAACTGTGGTAAAACCAGAAAACACTTGACAAACACAGCGTTTTATAAAGTAACCAAACACACATTAGATAAGCACAATCCTAGGTTAGGCCATGACAATATTCGCTAGATTCCACATGGGTTTCCCCAACCGCATATTTGTAGCATGTGAATTTAGAAGCTTGGCTGCACGGGCTCCCCCTTACAATGCACTCTCTTCTCAGGCCAACCAAGCTTCCAACCCCCATGAAACTCCCATGGCGAGCTAATCACCTCTACTAAGCTGCAGTGTGGATGCCTTCACACCGACCGGTGCTGCGCTAGCAAATAGAAGGATTTTGGCTTACTACACAAGAGTTTTTAGTTCGGGACCCCCGTTCGAGTGGCCATACATGGGGAAAGAGATTAATCACCATTAAGGTGGCACTCCAGCCTGAAGAGGCTAAGCTCAATAGGGTTTAAGGGAGTACTACTCTGTCCATATGACACATCCGCACTCGCAACCTTAGGTTTTCCCTTAAGGTTTACATTTATATACCGGTAGGGGGTAGCTTGGCTTTAGCTCCGTTTCTGGTTTGAGTCGCGTTGGGGTGATGAAATCCCCAAGCAGGCCCAATTTCTAGAGTTGGTAACCGTTTCTCTTACACCCAAGATCGCCTGAAAGCGCGAGGGGAGAGGATACTCCGATGTACCAAGTCAAGGTAAATAACAAATAAGAATGGGTCTGGTTTTCTGATCACAAGGTTTTCACCAAGTGAGAGCATACTCACCTACCACTCCACAAGCACAATCAATCAAAGAAGACATGGTTCTTTTTATAAGCACCAAAATAAATGTTTGCTACTCTAGAAATAAACAAGCACAATGTTTGTTTCTTCCTTCTTTGACATGCAAATCTGCAAACAATGAATATTAGTAGTCTTGTATGTAATGGTCTTGGACACACGAAAAGGATCGCCACACGCTACAAGAAAATATTAGTAACACAAAAGATCTAATCTAATTAACATGCAGGAATAAAAACATAGAAAAAATAGAAAACCAGAAAACCAGTAAATAGAAAAACCCAAAAATTTGAAAATCAAAAATGACAAAAACCGAAAGAAAAATTTACCAGACAGATGCGGCGCGACAGGAAGATGCGTCGCTCGGGTCGTCGAATGCGGCTCTGTAAATCGATGCAGTGCAGCATCCCATCAATTAAGCAATAAGGTGTCGTCACCCTAGGTTCTCGTATGGCGCGATGCATGCAGTCGTCACAATGTTTAAAAAAAACTGCGTGACCGATCCGTGCACATCACATAGGAACAGCGGAAAACAAAAACCCGACAGAAGCATCGACAAAACATAGCTACAAGAGATGATAAGTGACACAAAATCTAATGTTAGCCAACATGCAGGAATAAAATAGAATATAGAAGATCAGAAAAACCCGAAACCAGAAAAACCCGAAATCCGAAAAATAAAAACCCCAAAAACTGAAAGAAGGATTAGACCAGACAGATGCGGCTCGTTATGGAAAATGCGTCGTTCGGGTCGTCAGATGTGGTTTGTCAGGGCGTATGCATCGCTTACGTGAGCGGATGCGTCACGACGCATCAAGTGCGTCACAATGTTTTTAAAAAAAAAACACTTGCGGCGATCCGTACCTGTACCTGCAAAACAACAGAAAACATCAAAAAATCGTACGAAAAAAAAAGAAAAAGCAGGTAGGGTTACAATATAATCAAAAGGAAAATCAGATTTGTTAAAGGTTACTTTAATGACATTAAGATTCAATGATAACAAAGCACAAAGGAAATAAAAGTAAAGAAACAAAAAGGAACAATATTGCCCTAAGTCTTCCATCTTCATGGTTGACCTTTGTGCACCTCTCCTAGCTTCACCGGTAAATAAAGATGCCCTCAGTTCAGAAATGAGCAACTATGACAAATGACAAAGCCTATGCAAGTGTTGAAGAATTTATATAAAGAAATGACTTTACTAAAATAGTAATGGTATAAGCTGACAATATTACATAACCTAAAATGGGCGAGAGAAAAAAGTATGAGAGAAGCGAGAGAGAGAGAGAGAGAGAGAGAGAGAGAGATCACGGAATAAGAACAAAATTGCCATTTATAAGCTGCAATTTTTGAGCATTAATAACCGAGGATAAAGAAGATGACAAATACCTAGAATCAATGATGAATTGAATGTTGCAATAAGAATTAGGGTTAGGTCAAAATTAGGGCAAATGATAAGGATGAAGGGCCAAGATTGAATTATAAGATAATTCAATCAAGGGTTGAAATTAAATGAGATGTCAAAAGATAAGATTTGATCTGGAGGATAAGATTGGCACAGACAAAGAGGTTGCTGGAGAAATTAAATAATAAATTTATTTACTCAGTGACGATAAATAATTAAAATAATAAAGATATTATTTAATTATGGAGGGGAATATGAACAAAAGATGTTTTAAGATTAAATAGCCAGTTTGAATTCAAAATTCAAGAAAATTGACTAAATTAAATAAATCAAATTTATTAATAATTTAATGAGAGAAGAGGTTAATGAATAATTAAATAATTAAAAAAATAATTATTTAATTATAGTGAAAAGTGGACAAAAATTAAATAAATTAGAATCTATTTAATTTTGGAAAGAAAGGGGACCTAATTAGTGACGTAATTAAATAAATAAAATTTATTTATTTAATAATCAAGAAGAAATAAATGACAAAGGGGAATTAAATAAATTAAGGAATCTATTTAATTAAAGGAAGATTTAGATAATTAGTGACGTATTAGATAAATAAATAATATTTATTTTATTTAATAATCAGGAAGAAATAAATAATATGAATTAATTAAATAATTATGAATTATTTAATGATAGTGTCGAATAATAATGATGAGAAACATAATTAAATATTACAAATTATACTAAGATGAAATGGTAAAATGAAGCTTGCGAGGCTAGGTTATTTTAAATTAACTACAACTCTATCTTCTCCCTCCACTTATCTCCCTTCCTCCATCCCTCCCTCTCTGCCTAATCCCTCAGCCCCTATGCCCTCAGCCATAATCATAAACTCCAACCCTAAACCCTCAGCGTCAACCCTTAGGCCCTATTACTTAAACCCTCTACCTTCTACCCTCAATCTAATACCCTCTACCCACAACCCTAATACCTCAACCATTAAACCCTTAAACCCAAGTAAACTCTCTACCCTAATCCCTCAATCCTCAACCCTTAATCCCCCAACCCTCAACCCTCTACCCTCAACCCTTAAACCCTAATCCCTCAACGCCTATACCCTCTACCCTCAACCCTAATCCCTCAACCCTATACCCTCAACCCTCTACCATCAACCTTCAACCCTCAACCCTCAACCCTCAAACCCTAAACCATTTACCATCACACTGTATGACCCCAAGCCCTCAGCCCTCAAATTCTCAGCCTCAACTGACCCTTAAAACCCTAAACCCCTGGCCTAACCACCCTCCTACCCTATACATTGGACCCTCAACCTAATACTTGAACCATACCCTCAAACCTATACCTAAACCTCAACCCCTCAATCCCTAAACACTTAAGCCTTCTACCTCTACCTAAACCCAAGCCCTAAAACCGCGCTCCGACTAGGTCCTCAGCCCTATACCCTCAATTCTCAACCTGCCTATACATTAGATCCTCAACCTCATATATCTCTATCCTCCATCCTTTCTCTCCTTCTCTCTCTCACTTCTCCCTCCATCTCTCCCTCCATCTCTCCTCCATCTCTCCTCCTCCATCCCTCCCCTCTACCCTAATCCCTCAACCTAAACCCTTCAAACCTTCAAACATGCAACCCCTATGCCATAAACCCTCAACCCTCAACCTCAGCCCATAACACCCCTCTGCCTCTACCCTCAACAATAATTCATACCCTCAACCTTAAACTCTGCGGCCAAGTAAGCTCTCTACTAATATAACCTCAACAGCCCTTAATCCCTCAACCCTTGACCCTCGACCCATCTACATCCCCTCTACCCTCAACTCTTATACCCTCTACCCTATACATTGGACCCTCAACCCTAATCCCTCAACCCTATACCCTTAATCCTCTACTCTCAACCTTAAACCCTAAACCCTTAAACATTCTACCCTCTACCTTATACATTAAAACCTCAACCCTCAAACTTTAATCCCTCAACTCTCAACCCTTACACCCTAAACCCTCAACCCCTATACCCTCTACCATTTACATTGGACCTTTAACCTAATCCTTCAACCATATACCCTCAAACCTATACCCTAAACCCTCTACCCTCAACCCTAAACCATCAACCCTAAACCTTTTAACCCTAAATCCTTAAACCTTCGACCCTCTACCCTCAACCCTATACCCTAAACCATCAACCCTATAGGTCCTCCACCCTAATCCCTCAATCCTATACTATCAACCCCTATCCCTTTCTCTCTATCTATACATCTCACCTCTCTCTCCCTCCCTCTCTCCTACCCTCTCCCTCTTTCTACGTATCTCTCGCTCAATTAATCCGTACCACTCTCTCTCGACCCCTCTATCTATCTCCCTCCCATTTCCTCTCCATAAATCCCTCTCCACTCCTCTCTCTCCCTATCTTAGGTCTCTCCCTCCCACCCCCTCTCTCTCCCGGTTTCTCCTCGGCACCTACCTAGGTAACTCTCTCTCTCTCTCTCTCCCTCTCCCCCCTCTCTCTATCTAACCCTCCCACCCTACCTAGATAAGTCCCTCACTTCACCCCCCTCTTTCTCTCCTTATATTAGGTCACTCCCTCCCACAACCTCTCCCTCTCTTAGGTCTCTCACTCACACTCCCTCTCTCTCCCACTCCATCCCTCTCGCACTCCCTCTCACTACCTGTCTCTCAAGTCTCTCCCTCTCACCCCCCTCACACTCTCAAGTCTCTCACTCTAGCACCCTACCTACATAACTCTCTCTTTCTCTCTCCCTCTCTCTCAATTCTCTCTCCCACCCCCCTCTCTCTCTCTCCCTCTATCCCTCCCACCCTACCTAGCTAAGTCCTTCTCACTCCAACCCCTTCTATCCCACTCCCTCTCTCTTAGTATTTCCCTTCTACCCCCTCTCCCTCTCTCAAGATTCTCTCTCTCTCTTAGGCCTCTCCCTCCCTCTCTCCCTCCCACCCTACCTAGACAACTCTCTCTCTCTCTCTTCAAATTCTCCCTCCCTCTAAATACATACATAAATACATACATACTTACATACATACAAGCATAATACATATGTACATACAATCCTACACACATACAAGCATACATGTACATATGCACATAAAATTGTACATACATATATAGGCATACGTACATACATGCTTTGATACATACATACATACAAGCATACATACATACGTACAATCATGCATGCATACATACATACATGACATACAAGCATAAATGTACATAGAAACATACAAATATACATTCAATAGAGTAGAATTTAACATAAAGCAAGACATAACGCAATTATGTTATAACACGCTCGTGTTATGTCTTGCTATACATGTCCTACACAAACGCAAAAACCATGTCAAAACTAAGATATAACACGAGCACATTATATCTTGCTTTGGGAATCCCTAATCCTTAGGCTTGGTATTTGCCTTGGAATACCAACCCAAAGGCTTGGAGGACCTTCTCAACGACTAGAGACGTGTTTTTGTAAATTCTACAATATTTCACATAATCGGGTTCGTGCTCATCGTCAGGATTGCATGTGTTTCAATGTTGAACAAATCGAACACCTGGGTAATGTTAGGCTCTCTTAACTATCCAAAGATGTAATTTTTTTCACTTTTTGACAATGTTAAGCCTTTGATCTATAATTTCTTTTGTTTGTGTGTCTCTTTTTTGGAAAAAAGAAGTGTTTGGTGTTTTTTTCATTATAAATTAACCATTCATCAAAATTTCAAATAAATTACATTTTTAGAAACTAGACTCCATTCTACAAATATTAAAAAAAAATCCAATTAGTTTCAAAAATGTGAAGGGGTAGCATGACCAAAATTCTATTTTTCAGGAAGTGTCCACTTTGAAAACTAGTAAAAAATAAAGTATTCATTAAAAAATTATTAGAAAAATCATGCATCAATTAAATACTGTTAGCTAATTTCTCACCGAAGTGATGTTAAAAATGCTAAAAAAAGGTTCATTGTGCTACGTTCCCACAAAAGTTGCTATGTTATGTTTTTCTAACAAAAACAACACCAATTTCTGTGGGTTGCTCTTTTGAACCCCTTAATCTCAACCATTTTCAAAATAAATTAGTAGTTTAGAAAGTAGACTCAGAGCACTATGGTCCTTGTTTTTGTTGCATCTCAAAACTTTGAGTGTAACTATCCTCAATTTCATGTCCAAGGTCAGTATTTCCTGATTTAAAAAAAAAAAGTGGCCACCTAAGCCCCATTCCCCCCCCATCTTTTTGCACTTACCCTGGGAATGCAAAATAATGTGACTGACCTTGGTCAACAAAAGAGTAATGAAGAAAGCATAGATGTATGCAAGTTCATGGTTGCACATATTGATTGTTTCTTGAGAGAGAATTAATCATCATTTACAATACCACATCAACCCCAAAGGTAATTTGATCCTTTTTTGGACACTCCAAAGGGACAATGCCTTGCTCACATGGACTTATCATGTAGCGCCATTATACTCATCCACCATATAGCATCTACTAATGAAATATGGTTGAGGGTTATCAATGAAAGTTGGGGAAGTTAATGCTAAAACCCTTGTTGCATCAAGATAATTAATTCAAGTTACCTTTTATATGGGATAACATCACATGTAATGTTTCCAATCACCATGATACTTTGAATTTATTATTGAATATTTTGTTAAAGGCCTAAATCAACAATGTGCATCACATAAAGGATGACAAAGCTTTTGGGGGCGTCACATGAAGAAGACAATGAAGGATATAGAAATAAGTTTTTATATTTATCACTAGATTCCTTCATTTTATTTTATTTTGGTTAGCAAGCACAAGAGAAATCCATAGTGCTCTATCCATTTGACAAGATTTGATTCACTTGACATTGTAATGGGAAATGTGTCTTACTTAGAGCTAGACCCATCAATTTTACTTGTTCCTAATGAAAATTGAAGGCATGGAATCTAATGGAGTGATCCGTAATTAGAGGTTTACAAATTAACTTGTAAATTAAATGTAATTACAGTAATTTCTCGATCCAGACATAATTGTGTGACTATGTTGTCTAACTGTTGAAATTACAAAGGAGGTACACTTTAACACTAATTAATTAAATTAACTAATTACTAAAATAAGTAATTAGAAATTCAAATGCTGAATTTAAACTAGAGAGAAAATTAGACAGAAGAGAGGAGAATAATAAGACAAGAGACAAAAGGATCACACGCAGGTTGATAACGAAGTTCATCCAATGAGGACTATGTCTCCGGGTCCGCTTCTCAATGTTGGGACCACTTTATGCTAAACTTTGGTAAAATCCTTTCAAAATAAAAACAAATCCAAATCATCTTGTTTAGCTAGGTGTGTGTAGATGAATCCTTCTTTACACACTTAGTTAAATTATCATCTTGTGGACAAGTTCACTCTAGGACAACATCCAACCTCCTAGAGTGTATGAGTTCATTATCAACGTGATTGGTTCACCAACTTCTCTCCTTTCAGTGATTCAGTTATTTTTGGAGGTGAAGAGTATATTGTTGTCGGCAAGAGCAACGTTCAGATTCAGTCTACTGGGAGGAATCTAATATTCCTATAATTTTTCCAAGCAATGATATTGCCTTGTTACAATTTCCAAGCTTCAAAAACCTGCATCAAATTCCTCACAATCTCTCACTTTACAATTTTTGGTGTATAATAACACCTTGTAATTTTTCTCCTCCAAAATTCTCACACTGGAATTATTTCTCCAAGTAGACTTGCTTCAATAATTTCTCTTCAAGAAAATTCTACCCCCTTTACAAGAAAATAAGATCCATTTTTATACAAATTTATTTGCTAATATGGCTTTAACCATATTATTTTGCAAATATTGCATATCTCCCGTTTACAAGTAAAAATTCCAACCAATTCCCCCTAATTACATAAAAATCTCCAAACTATTTCAAAATCTGTTCAAGTAATCCTAACCCCTTTTAAAAATAATGGCTCTTATAATTTGAGCCTTACAAGATAATCCTTGAAATATTCTAAACCCCCCTTTTAAATCATAAAAAAATGTAACCAATTATTTTAAGCTCCTTAAAATATCATAATTTGTTGAAATATGAGAAAGGTGGTTAAAGGGGTTAATTTGTTGAAATATAAGTTTATGGGTTTTATTTTTCTCCTTGTTTTATGGGGAAGGCAAGAGGATTTTAAGGAATAAAATCCCACCAAATCCTCCTTTCTTCTTTTAATTTTTAAACCATACGCGTTTTTTTTTTAACAAATATGGTTTAATCCATATTTATGCCATCTCATATACTCTTGCCATGTCACCACCTGCCACATCACCATGCTGATGTCATCAAAGTTAACTAGAGTCAAATTTTTGACCAACCTTTGACCAAACATAACTTTCACATATGAGCTCCGTTTTCGAAACCGAATATAGTTCCGAAATCAGTGTGACAAGCACTACGACCTGACATCATTTTTGCCTCATTTTGAGATGATCAATTTTTTACCTTTTTGAATGCTTGATTTGCCTGTTTGACTAGACCTTTGACCATGCATAACTTCTGCATACAGACTCCTTTTGAGCCCGTTCAAGTTGCGTCAGGATTGTTTCAATGAGCTCTATCCAATGATGCTAATTTGGATGAATTCTGAGACTGTGAAATTTTTAGGTATTCTGGATCCACTTGGATCATGGAGAGGGAATTTCTATGAGTGTTGTGATTATATGGGAACAACTCATGATATAGCATGTTAACTAACATGTGAGACTCAAATTCAGTATGAGGTCATAGTCATGCTAAAATTGGATCTACAATCAATGATTGGTCGAGGAAAAATCATAAGTCCCTCTTAAAAATAAACTATAATTGGAAATATCACTCAAACAAAAGGATGGATTCAAAATAAATGTGAAGGAAAATGAAGCATCATGGAGACACTCACAATGGATCATGCCATCTATATGCTTAAAACAATATTGAAAAGAGCTTATGATATTAGTGGATCTAGAAAAAGGATGAAGAGAAGTCTCTACTTTACAACTTCCATTAACCCCAAAGATATTGGATTTGAGTATAGATGAAGAAGACAAAGTCATCATGGAGCTAGGATTGCTACACACCTTATAATAATTTCCAATACATACTAAGGGAAGATCTGAACCATTGAGAGAGGTGAAGTAGTGATGCAGAAGCATCACTCTCAATGGTTCTTTTTTATGATTTTATGGTGTTTTGAGTTTTATTTATGTTTGTAGGAGTCTTATAGGATCCATTGGGATCATCTTAGGTGGTTTAGATAGTTTTGTTAGGCCTAGAATTCAAATTTGTTGGTTTCTTGCCAAAACTGAAATTTGAATTTCTAGGTGCATTTTGTATTGCTACAAGGGTTGGGATTGTTCTCAACAATTTATTTTGGATTTATTAGGTATAATAAGGTCTTAAGAGGACCATGGAATCATAAAAAGTTCCTTTCTTTAATGTTTTTGTTTTTGTCTAGGTTGAAGTTACACTAAAGTGGCATAATTATAAAATTTCATGCAAAAATAATTAGGTTTTTTATGGAAAAGGACATATGCTCATGGATAACTATTTTTTAAGTAAGTATTTGATGTTGAATCAATCCAAGAATATGCTCCAAGAAGTACTGGGAGCAATATTTGATAAAAATACCTTGTCACTTTGCAATTTTATGATAGTTTTACCTGTGAAACAATAAGAAAATAGTGTGGTACGATTTTGTACATCCTATTACGTGGTATGAAGGTGGATGGGCATGTGAAGCTCTATTTTAAGATTCTAATGCAGTTTGTTTTGTTTAATTTCATGTTAAAATGAGCAAGATATGGGGAAAATAATGCTCACGGGTGTTGGCCTCCTACAATGATTTAACAATTAAGCCCTTAAAGTTGTGATTCAGAGATTGGGCATCTAATTTGAATAACCATCTTAATCATCATGAAGGTGCATTTAACTTGTCAACCAGGGATGTATACTTGAAATGGGTCAGCATATTATGTGCACTAGGAATCCATAGTAGCCATATTCATTCTACAGCTAAGAAAGACATAATGCTACAAGTAAATTGCTTAGGAAAAAATTACATAAGTGTCGAACATCAACCAACAACTATACTAAGCTGAAGTGCATGTCAAAAATGAAAATCTGAGCAAACAGAAAAGAAACTACTTTGTCTACTTCGGCTGCACGAACGATCACATAATGGAATTCTAGTGGCTACAGGAACAAACATTTGCCAGATTCGTAACTATTTGCATAGAAAAGTAACAACTAAGCTAAAGGATGGAATGCTCACCAAGTGGCCCCCCCTTGGATGAGTATCCCTTAAGAAAAATGAAAACTCAGATGCAATGAACTTATAACTTCATTTTATTCCTTGAAAAGCATGATTACAATAGAGCAACGTAACTATATTACTAAAAAACTAACAATGCAAGTACAACATCAGATTAATCAACCTTCTGAGAAGGAGAATTTGAGTCTTATTTATAGGAGGAAAAACTACTAGCTAACTACCTAGCAAGGCAGTCAACTCCAACAGATTAGGAGGATGCCACTTTAGGGAAAGCATAGAAAGTGGAAAGGAGGTTATGCATGCATGGAATCTGGTCAAGCCGGTTTGCCTTAACACAAATCTAGTATAACAATAGCTCCTATATTCTCTCAACAAACTATTATGACCATTTACAATCTTCGATTTGAACTAGGAATTTCCCTCCTTTGACCTTTGAATGATCGCCTTGTTGACCTTTATGGCAAACGACCAACTGACAAAATCTTCCTCAATTTTGTAGGCTCTAATTATATCTACATGACAACATTAGTACACACAACAATTGCATTTCTATAACTATCTTAAAGTAACATTCATTAATCCACATGTAAAATTAACGTTGATAGTTCACATAGCATGTTAATGTCATTTAAATGTTATAAAAATAAGCTTATGCCCAATGTCTATGGTTGTGAGGAAATAACATGAAAAGGTCAACATCCAAGTATCAAAGTCTATGACAACAACAACAAATGGATAATAAACTCTATCAAAATTGAGCCATAAATTGGAATCATCACTCCCCCAAACCTAAGGTTTTGTTGGTCCTCCAACAAAGGAAGAGTTATTCCTTTTCTTAGTCAATACCCTGAAATATGCAACTGCCAACTGTCCTACATCAGTTCTTGCAGTGTATGAATCGGGGTCCCAATAGAACCCTTGGTTGTTGTCCAACCTGTTCCATCTTTTCCTTTCTGCAGCTATATCATATTGATAATACTTGAAATTTGGCATAGGCCATAATATGGTAGGTGGCTGAAAAGTTAATGGGAGTCAAAATTTCCCCTTCATCCTTCCAAGCTTTATATATCTATCAACTCTTTTGCATGCTACAACATAGTTCTACAAAGAGTGAGGTTCAACTGTTTTAACTCGTCAGTCAGACTGTTCCACCTTTGTGACAGATATCCCATTACAAATTTCCTTGTAGTTTTTATTACCTTCTCATATTCTTTGTAAACTTCTTCTCTCACATGTAGGATCCTGCTGCTATAGCTTGGTCGGTAAAGAAATCTATGCCATTCCTGGAAAATGTCTCTAGGGTTTCTAGATTTAGCCCTGATGGGCAAGGGAGTGTTGGATTCTATTTTCCTATAAGTCCTGAACTATTGTCCCCAAATAATTTTATTCTGTATCCAGGACATAAATGCCCATAATTGGAGATCCCCAATATACAAGAATGGATTCCAATCATGATCATGGGACACAACATAATTATGCAAATAGAGTTCACACAACAAATTTTTCAATTTAGGAGGAGCGAATTGATAAGCTTCAAAAAATTCAAGAGGAGTCTCAATGGAAGGATTCAAACCTAAAATGATCCTTGACAATTTAAAAGAAAGATTCCTCACCTTCAAATATAGAGCATAGACTCTTGGAGGAGTCCTACATTCTAACATATGAGGTACTAAGGCTACTTCATTGTCCACCTTTTCTTTTAAGGCATCAATTTTTGTATTCTTTTCTTCAATCTCTGCATCTTTCTTTTTAATCTTCTCCTTTAGCTTGTGTTTCTCCTCTTTCCATTCTTCTTCCCTCCTTTGCATCTCATTCCATAGGTTCATGGCTACCATGTTCCATGATAAATCAAAGGGTCTATGTATTCCTACCAAAATAATTCTTGGCACTGATTCTTGCTCTTCACATGGCACTTGTCGCAGGGATTCTAATTATCCACCCAATTCTGGTTGCAAGGGTTCTTGTTGTTGCTGCAAGAACTCTTGCTCTTGCTGCATGAGCTCTTGATTCTTATCATACTTTTGAATCTCAACCTCTTCTGCGATGGCAACAAGCTTTGCCAACCTTATATCTGCTTGTTCCTCAAAAATGTCCTCTTCCTCAACGTTCATCTACCCCATTGGGACTTCTGTGTCATCTCATGATGTTCCTTGAGGGATAAGGATTCTCTTCGGGGACACACCAATAGATGGCCCAGGTGGTCTTGATTTTCTAGGAGGGCTTTCATGTTTTTATTCGGCTACAGGAAGAACAGTTTCAACCTTTCGTTTCTTAGAGCTTGGCACTTCTTTTTTTTCCATTTGCTTTTTAGCTTTTCCCTTCCTCATTTCTACCTCTTTCTTTTGTGCCCTAGTTCAAATTAGGGTTCCAAGAGGGACATCATCATCAGATTCTGAAGAGGAACTATCTTTGTTTGAATGTTCTTCCTCAGAAGAACTAATCTCTATAGTTTGTTCAGTTGGAGGAGGGTTTACACTAGGGCTTGCACCAGAAGTTGAGGCTCCAGGAGTGGCTTCAAAAATATTCAGTCTCCTACTAACCCTACGAGGTTGAGGCAAAACCCTAGGTCGCAAATGCTCTAGTCTAAATGGATCAATATTTAAAAATTCCTCCCAAGTCGTATTAGACACATCATGCAGAGATTTCTCTACTAATAATTTGATTAGACAATGGTGGGAGACATAATTATCCCTACCTTTTTGGGTTTCAACTACCATGATTGAAAGGAGATGATATAACACATTTGGCACTTTAATTCTTCTCCCATGCCTCATATGATTCAGGAGTTTGAAGTGCACAAAATGTAGGTTTGATTGGTGGCCTTCAGAAGTGATGTACTTCACAATGTGGACAACTACTTGCTTCCATGGCTTAGATAGAGAGGTTCTCTTTGCACCTTGCTTGTCCACATCCAATGGAGGGTCACCAGGTTCAGTAAATTCAGCCCTAGCCGACCTTGCATCTCTGGTAGAAGGGTAATGTTCACCATCGACAGACAACCTTGTCACTTCTGCAATCTTCTCTTTAGTAGATATTACCTCCAACCCTTTTACCATGGCCTTTCCTTCAAACAATGTCTACACAAATTCTTGCGCAATGTCTTCATTATAACTATCGAGCTTCAAGAAATAGTCTAGCCATCCGTAATTTCTAAATTCTACCAAAGAAGGTGCATCCTACAATACTGCATCATGAACCGTGGGTTCACTTTGAATTAAATGACCTCCCATCATTCAACTGTCTACAATCAAGCAAGCACTCTACAAGGTTTCCCTTCTTGGAATTTCTTTCTAAAAAACCCCAACTTCTTCTTCCTGTAATTCTTCTTTCTGTCGTACTGAATGACAATGTCATGTAGCTTACTAAATTACTTCCATTGGGTAACATTTAAATTATGACTAGGCAATAAAGGTTCATTAATGAGGGGTACTATCGAGAGAAATGGTGGCCGTTCAGTGACATCTTACGCATGTAAGCTGTCACATCAATTTATCATTCAAATTGGCTCAGTTTAAATTTGTTGACATGGACCAACACAGACTGACATGTGGACATGTTATTCACACTCCCCCCCCCAACTTAAATTTAAGCACGTGTCCTCACATGCGGGTGGTAATGGCGATTTGAAAAGGCAGGGGATAATTACATGTTGTGGAGAACATCTACATTAATGTACAAGAATTAAATGAATGTACTAAAAGATAATTAAGATGTAACAAATTGATGTGCACGTACCTAAATTCGTGGAATATCTTTTGCAAAGAATATCAAGGAAGTATCGGTCACATTTTAAGAAGTAAGTTGAGCAATTAATGAAAGTGGAGATGGAACAAAGTGAAATGGAATGAAGTGAAGTTATGGAAGAGTGATGGAAGAGAGAGAAAGGTGGAGATGGATGGGAGGATGGGTGGATTAATGAAGAAGTGGACTCCCACAAAAGTGGAAGTCTTTATTATGACAATTTACGTACCTTGGTTAGCCAGAAGGAGGGACACTAGGTTCGCTTCCTTCGACTGCAGGAAGTTTGGGTGTTGCATGCTAAGTGAATTGTTGCATGAATTCCTCCTTGGAAGTTGGCTTGTGATACAACTTGAGGCAATGACCGTTGACAAGTAGCTTAAATCTGAAAGGGTCAATGGTAGTGAGCTGAACAGCTCCGCTGGGAAAGACCTCAACAACCTCATATGGTCCTAGCCACCTTTTTTGCAATTTTCCTGCATTATCTTGATACCTTGAGTCATAAAGGAGTGCCCAATCACAAGGCTGAAACTTCTTGTCCTTTATGTACTTATCATGCCATTTGATCATTTGATTCTACACTACCTCAGTGTGATGCAAGGTTGTCTTTCTCATCTCATCCAAATTATTCAATTGCATGATTCTATCCTTTTGTGCCTGAGAGATATCCATCCCTAAGTCTAGTGCGACTTCCTAAGAGTCTTATGCTCAAATTCAATGGGCATCATAGTTGTCTTCCCATACAATAATTGAAAAGGAGTGAAGCCTGTGGTTGTTTTCTGGGTGGTTCGATAGGCCCAAACAACTCTTGGAAGCCTATTTGCCCAATCCTTCCTATGGATATCCATTGTTTTGGTCAGAATGGCTTCAATTTCCCCGTTGGTCACCTCAACTTGGCCATTGGCCTGAGGGTGATAAGGAGTAGACTTCCTTTGCCTCACATTATATTCATTAACTAGTGTTGTGACAAGGATTGATGTAAATTGTGCCCCTTGATCAGTCACTATCTCCCTTGGAACCCCATACCGTGTGAAAATTTCCTCATAAAGAAATTCTACAACCTTATTATTTCTTGCATGCTTCATTGCTTTAACTTCAACCCACTTGGTTACATAATCAATGCAAACTAGGATATATGATTTACCATTTAATGGAGGATCAATGGGTCCTAAAAAATCTAATCCCCATTTATCAAATGGAGTGATTACTACCTAGGGGTATAGGGGCATCTCATCAGATTTGGTTGGTTGGCCCATCCTCTGGCATCTATCACACTTCCTTGTATATTTCCCTGCATCCTTGTGGAGTGTGGGCCAATAATATCCTATGTTCAGAATCTTCATTGTTGTCCTCTTGACTGCAAAATTCCCTCCAAAGGGTTCATTGTGACATGCATGCAATATATCATACGTCTCATCTTCCCTCACACATCTTCTCATGACATGGTCTGGTCCAGTGTAGAAAAAACATCCTGTAATTCATAGAAAGGAAAAGTTTTCTCAATGAGCACCCTTCTCTCTTTTGAAGAAAAATGAGGAGGAACTCTCCTTGTGACCAGATAATTAGGTATGTCAACATACCAAGGTGTATGCACACTGATGAAAAATAAATGTTCATCAGGGAAAGAGTCATTAATGACTTGGGTATCATCTGATGTAGTCAGTCTAGAAAGAAAGTCTGCTACAACATTGGCCTTCCCTGGTTGATCAACAATGGTTATGTCAAACTCCTGCATTAGCAAGAACCATCTTTCTAGCCTACCCGAGATAAGGGGTTTATTCATGAGGTACCTAATGGCTGCATGTTATGTGTGCACAAAGATCTGATAGCCTGTTATGTAGTGCCTGAATTTGTTAAGGGCATAGACCACTGCCAACGTTTCCTTTTCTGTCACTGTATAATTGAATTCAGCTCCTTGTAGGTTTTTGTTGACAAAATAAATATCATTCTCAATTGTTTCTTTCTATCCCTAGACAACTCCTATAACATACTTTGATGCATATGTATGAATGTGAAAAGGAAGCTCCCAATTAGGACCTTTGAGTACATGAGCATGAGTTAAAGCTACTTTGAGATCAAAGAATGCCTTGTCACAGTCCTCGGTCCAATGGAACTCAACATCTTTAGGTAGGAGATTGTACAATGGTGCTTCCATTTTGCTGAAATATTTGATGAAATGCCCATAGTAGCCTTCATGTCCCAAGAAACTCCCGACATCTTTTTGTTTTGTAGGTATAGACATATTGGTGATCACCTCAATCTTGGTAGGATCTACTTGAATTCCTTGGTGAGAGATGTAGTGGCCAAGGACTACACCTTCCTACATCATCATGAAGCACTTTTCACTGTTTAAAGATAGATTATGGTCTTCACATCTCTGTAATACTTTCCTGAGATTTTCCAATGCTTCATTAAAATCAACACCATAGGTAGTAAAATCATCCATATAAATCTCCATGCAATCATGTGAGATATCTAAAAATATGCTAATGACTACCCTCTAAAAAGTTGTAGGTGCATTGCATAAGCCAAATGGAAGTACTGAGTAGGCATAAGTCCCCCATGGACAAGTAAAGGTGATCTTCTCTTGATCCTTAGGTGCAATTTGTATATGGTTATAGCCACTGAATCCATCCAAAAAAGAAAAGTACTGCTTTCCTACAAGTGAATTCAAAACTTGGTCTATGAAAGGAAGGGGAAAATGATTCTTTTTGGTGGTAGCATTGAGTTCCCTTTAATCAACACAAACTCGCCACTTCCCTCCCTATTTGGGCACAGTCACCAATGGAGACACCCACTGGCTATCTGAAATGGGGTAGATAAATCTTGCATCTAGCAATTTTTGTAGCTCCCCTTTTACAATTTCTCTCAATGCAAGGTTAATTCTTCTTTGTGGCTACCTCACTGGTGTGCAATCATCTCTAATGTATATCCTATGAGTGTAGAGTTTAGGATCCAATCCCTTCATATCATGGTAGTCCCATGCAAATGCATGTTGGTGGGTCTTCAGTAAGTTTTTCAATGACAGTTGATATTCTTCACTTAGCTTGCTGTTAATATTTAGATATTTTCCTTCAAACACATACACTTGTGTAGTTAACTCTATCATAGTTGTTTCACTAATTCTTGGTACCTTGAGTTCATGTGGCAGCAATGTATGAGACATACATGTTGCTGCAGGAAGAGTGGGAATAAGTGTCTTCACTGGACCAGCAGAACCAGATGCATGAGAGGAGGATGCTTCCTACACCTCACAATGGTTCTGACTTATGTTAGACAATACTCCATCTTCTTCTTGAAGCTGCATAAAAGAACTTCTACCTAACATCATAAGCTATGCCACATAATTGACATCCTCGGCCTCTTCACCAACATGTGGCCATATGGAGTTATCCATATCATGGGGTAGCTGAGTAGGAGAGTAGAGAACAAGCTTTTTGGTGCTCTTCCCATCAGAAATGGTCATGTCTCCTGGCCGAAACCCAATATAAGCATCTATTGTTGCTAACCATGGCCTTCCTAGAATAATGGGGTACCCGCCTAGTGTAGCTTTGGGAGAAAGAATCATGAAATTTGCTAGGTACTCCCAAGAGTCTAGAGTTATCACAAGATCTTCTACTATACCATCAGGTTTAATAGTGGAACTATTAGCAAGATGCAAGACAGTGGGAGTAGATCTCATGCTTGCAACATTTAGTTGTCACAGGGTATCCTTAGTCATCACATTTATTGCTACTCCCAAATCAATCAGAGCATTCTTTATTTGGCTCTCATTTATAACAACTCCTACCACAGGACTACCTAGGTCATTGTATTTGGGAACAATCACTTTCCCAAGCATGATGTCAGTTAGCTATCCCACCACATGAACCGTAGTGGGGTCTTTCTTTTTCCTGCCTGGCTTCTTGAGGCATGCTTCCTTAATTGCTTTGCCATATATGGGAACATCTTTTATGGCTTGAAATAAAGGTATCTTGACACATATATGCCTCAACTGATCTAGGATTCAAAGGTTGTTTCCTCCTTCTCTTCCTTTTGTTTAACAATTTCCAACCTCTAAGGAAATGGCGGTTCTTGTTCATTTTGTTGGACTGGGATTGGTTAAGGGTTTTTAGGTACACTTGGCTCAATAGGGACATTCAGATGCTCTTCTTCTTCCACATAAAGCTCAGTGATAATGGGTGTGGAAGGAGCTGGCAAAGTAGTTCCTGAACGCAAGTGGATGTCACTTACACTCACAACATATGCAAGAAATTGATTTGGATCAACAGAGTAGACTGACTGCTGTTGTGGTTTGTTATTTTGGTTAGGTGTGGGCTGAGTTGGTAGTTGAGTAGGTTCAGGTGTGTTTGAACTTGAACTAGCAGGAGGAGGCATTATAGCAGGTTGTTGGTGCTGAGAAGTTGGCTACATGTAATTGGTTGTCTGGTTTGGCTATTGTTGTCCTCCCCTCCATTGAGATGTTTGATGCTAGTTTCCAAAGGTGGAGTGTTGAGTCATTGTTTTGTGTGATTTATCATAGATAGTCTATTTTTACTGTCATTCTTGCAGTGTAAAACCCCGCCTCTTGAGGGATTATTTGAATTGCTTTGTTTTGGATTTAACCATTGCCAAAAATAGTTTGAAGGGAGTATTTGAAGTGGGTTTAATAGTTTTAAGGCTTGAGCGTGCAAAGGATAGGTGAATTTGATTCCCTTTTAAGAATTGAATCGAGAAATTGGCTTGTAAAGCATGTTAGTAGGGTATTAGTTGTTGTCAATCATTGAAGGATCAAACAATATTGTGTTTACTATTGTTAAGGCCACATTTTCATTGTTCTTGAGAGCCATAGTGTTTGCAAAATCTTTCCCTCTGCATCAAATAGTTGTTTTGAAGGATGCATGGATCCTTGACCTATGTGGTATCTTGCTGGCCATGGTACCCATCATCATATTAATTGTAGATCAAGGGTGAAGACACCAAATTATCATCACTAAGGTATGTTTTGTACTTCTTACAATATGATACAACAAAAATTGTGCCTCTACAAATGACATAAAATGATTAGCAAGAATGCACATAATTTTTTTTTTTGCAAATTTGGACATCTATCAATGCATAATGAAGGGCATATCTATGTTAGGTACATCATAGTTGGAAATGACAAAATGGGAGCTACATACTACATAATGTGGAAGAATACATGGGATACATAAACTAATCAACAATATGCCTTAAATAGAAGTGACTCCATGGAATATAATGACAACACAAAATTAATTTGTTGAAAAAGGCTTTAGAAATTTTTAAGAAATTTATAACACTAGTCATCATTTCCCATGACTTGCCCTTCAAATAGGTGTTTTGGACAATACATTCAAAAATAAGTTTATGCCAAATATTGTTGTCATAATCGCCTTGGTAGACATGCACATCAAACATGGGAGTAGAGACAAAGTATACAAACCATTTCGTACGATACCTCAAAGGGGATGTCATCCCATAAAACATAAGGATTGCAAGATTCATGATCTTTAGAAATTGCCATATGAATACAACTGAGTAACAAGAGTAAATTTATATTCAACGAATATCACTAATATTATATTTTCTTGTATCAATATAAGAGGTTTAAGTCACAATGATTGGACACACATTGAGCTATAATGGGATAATTTTTTTGTCAAATATTGTAGTTAGACATATTTTGGCCATTATAGATGTGACTATACAAGCTTACACTCCTTTTTATAGTGCATGCGAGAAAATGTGAATAAGATGTCACGCTTTAGAGACACGACTCCTAATACAAAATTCCTCAACCTTTAAAATTATGTTCTTTCAATGAGGGTCTTGTATTCTATACACTCTTGTACAAATATTTGGATATCAAGAAGTGTGGATGGTTCATAGTTCATGGTGGTCTACAAGAAGACATCAATGACCACATGATAGATATAACATAATATGAATAATAAGAGTATTTGAATGGTATTTATATGCATAATAAAGAGGATAGAGATTTCAAGAGAGTGATCGGCTTATACTTATAATTAAGGACATATGATTTACATTTTTTTTAATATTGGCAATTTATTACAATTAAAGAAGATGATGGGTTTATAGTACATACATACATACATACATACATACATACATACATACATACATACATATACATATACATATACATATACATATACATATGCATATACATATACATATACATATACATACATACATACATACATATACATATACATATACATATACATATATATGTGTGTGTGTGTGTGTGTGTGTGGTGTCTTAAGTTGAGTTTAGGTATAAGTAGGAAGTTCTCAAAGCAATATGAATATGAACATGAATACACATATACAACTTAAAATTTTCAATAATGTCAATCAACAACAAAGAAACAAAAAATAACATATGGACAAAGGTTATAAGTTAGGTCTTATATAATTAAGTTTTATGTCTCAAAGGTTAGGGAAAACATATAATGCTAGACATATACAAGGAGCATTTTAAAGATTGGACAATATGAAATTTCAAAACATAAAGAAAATTTCAAAGATAGGAAGGCTTGATCATTAGGTTTTGATACCAAATGTAACACTACTTTTCTCTAAGTATAAAATTGGATAGATTAATATATCAAAGTTAATTTTATATGGTTGTGGATTTATTAGCAGTATTATTGAACTTTAAATATTATAAAGTATATTCATAATTTAGATACAAATGCACAAAAATACTTATTTATCAATATTAACTAGCACTTAAGAAGATTAAGAACATTGTCATTAATATATAAATTGACATCCAACAATATGAATATGATAAAAAAGAACAAATAACATTTATAAAGAATTTAATTAAATAAACTCCATCTCATTTATTGATAATAATAAATATCTTTGAGCAATAATAAGTTAAATACTTATCCAAATTACTACACTCGAAAAAATCACTCTCACCTTAAGAAGATCTCAGTGGTATTGGCTCCCACTATGGTACACTTTGGAGGACATGTGTAAAAACACAATGAGTGCCTACTTGCACAAAGCCCTAGCCAACCAAGGCAATCTCATGTGTACCTTGCACTCCACGTTGAACATGCACATTTGCCCCTTTTCTAAGGTCCACAGCCCCACCAACCACTTTCTTCTTCCTTGAGTGATCTTCATGCCCTTCCCAGTTCAAACATAAATGCTTTATATAAACTTTAAGGATTGGTTTTCAAAGCATTAGATCATTTTCAAAAATTATCTTTAATTATTATTTAATAAATATAATTATTCCTCTCCTTTTAAAAATGTTTTCATAAATATTCTTCATTAACATCCATTTTAACCATTATTATCTTTTATTTTTCTATCTTTTTTCATACTACTCTTGAAGGAAAAGTTGTGATTAACACGTGTTAATATGCATTGAGAATGAGTGATTATAAGTCAAACAAGGTACAAATCTAAGACTGATTCGATACCACGGTAGTTGTCTTTATACTCAACTTTACTTGGAAAGCAAGTTACTATAACATACAACCATTCCGTGCGATGAAAAAAAGTAAGCGTGCTTTCCACTAAATCAAGTAATAAAAAGAGGAAGTAAGCGTGCTTTCCACTCAAGCAAGTAATAAAAAGAGGATGCATTCTCACTTCCTCCGCCACCACAACTTCAAGTAAAGAACAAGCAAACTCTTTTAAAGAGAAAGCGAAGGCATTTCGACAAATTTAAGAAACACGGCGATGAGGCACGATGGAAGACAAGATGGTTATGTGCGAGGATCATATTCCATAATATGATGTATTTTAAATCTCATAAAGAGAAAGAGAGATTGGGAAGTTTAGAGGAAAGTGCAGGTGGCAGGATGTAGATGTTGTCAGTTGGAAAGTGGTGATGGATCACAACCCACATGATCGTCTTTCTTCTAATGCGGGTCAATCCTCCTCTGATTTCATTTCTCTTTTCGATTATTTGGACGATGATGAATGCTCTCACATTTCAACAGAGGAGGCAGCGGAACAAGTGATTGAGAAAGAAGAAGAAGAAGAGCAATGTGAAGAGATGGACAACAGAAATTCTGTGTGAGACTGATTTGGAGGAATGGTGTTTGGTCGATGATATATTTGCTCCATTGTTGAACTTAGGAGGACCATGCAATGATATTCGTCTTCCAACTTCATGTTGACAGACTATGACTAGATTACAATAATGTTAAATGAATTTAGGTGTTCCCATCACCCATTCTCAAGGAAAAAACTCCTTCACTAGGGATTTAGCTTGGTATAACTTTCTCTAACTTTTTCTAAAGGGTTTTAGTTGTGGGTTCTCCCACAACATTCACGAGTATCAATTAAAGACAAATACCTGGCTTCTATCTTTCTTTTCTAACACATCCTAGTCTTCATGTTTTATTCCTATAAGTTAATTTTTAGAGATTGCTAATCATAGATATATATCTATTAACTGATCCTACATCTTGAACTTCCATAGCTCAAAGTGTCATTAAACCATTCCATTTTCTTTGAAAATAAATATGCATGGATCCCATTCAAACCAAGATTAGTTCAAAAAACATTTTCCCTGTCACCTAGAAAATATAATTGATTAGGGTTTGATATTAAATGAAAGGAAGTTAATAGAAAAAACAATTCCTACACTAATCAATGAGAGAAATGTATGCAAAATATCATCTACAATTTTGAAGAGAAAAATATGCATAAAAAATCAATACCATAACGATATCGTGTTTATCTTGGGAAAACCCTTTGGGAGAAAAACCAAACCTCCAAATCTTGAACCATTATATTCATAGTACCAATTGAGCTACAATACATTAACAAGCTTAAGCCTTCAAAGGAGAACAACCAACACAAGTCTAAAGATATTTTGGCAACATATAACCCCCACCTATAAAATTGAATCATACTACCATCTACATCCTAGGCAACAATATATAGAAGATAAAAATCCATAAACTACAAATGGTAAACCATAAACCACCATAGAATACTACAAAAAATGGCGGCCATATCCCCAAAGGAAATTTTAATAGGTAATTTTTGTAATGAGTCAACATGCTAATATTTAAAAAATCTCTTACATTATTATAATCCATCATAACCAACTCACCAACTTGGGTGCTCCAATTTTGCTCCATTATCCCCATTCAAATATATCTTATGACATATCATTATATGCATCATAAAGTTGGTCAAAATTCAATCAAACATGTTTTATGACACAACATTTAACATGCATCATAAAATTGGTCAAAAGTCTTGAGTCTACTATATAACTTTGTATAGTCATCATTACATGCATCATAGAATATGTCATAAGTAACCCACATCTCTTATAATTCCATAATAACCTTATATGCTCTTGCAACTTCATACACACATTACAAAGCATCTGAGATGTGGCCAAAAGTGTCACCTCTAAGTGGGGCACCCTCTTTCCCATGTAGATAGAATAATAAATAATTAAATATGGAACATTGAGATGCAAGGTTGAGAAACCTTTCCCAACATGTATGTCCAACTATATAATAACTTTGTGAAGTAATCTTGGCATGAAATATAGATATACATATGCCTAGGAGGAGATAACATGGAATGGAAGGTTGGATTATCTAAGATATACAAGCCATATGGAAAGTAGAGGAACATGGTGAACAAGTATCTAAAGATGGATTATGAGAAGGCTCAACAAGTCTATACCATCCCCTTTACACATTAGGAAAATAAAATAAGCAATAAAATCATGTGCCAAATCTATAAATGAATGATAAAATAAACACTAATGAGTCGTAAAGCTCTAATACTTTTGAATAAAGTTTGAACTCACTAATTAATAATATATCATCATCTAAAATACTCATAATTAGTAAATAAAAATGACTTTTAATATGTAAAGATATGTTAGGAGAACCATCAAATTTATAATGTAATAAATCACTAAGATCAATTTTATCATGTAATGAACAAGGAGGTAATAAAGTATCAATAAAATCTACAAGAGAGGAAAATGATGAACACTATAATGCATTATTATCTTGTAATGTATCACTAGGTGAAATAAATACTATCATGATTATCTATAGAACTTGTTAGAGAAAATAACCCAAGAAAACTATCTACAGAAAATACCTTCACAGATAGGAGGGAAGCGCACACTATTTCATCAAGGAGTGGATAAAAATGAGATGAGTAAATTACATATCGTACAACCTTTTAAAGGCAAGAAAATAGGTGATGGGTGTAAACTGTACCCAACATGGGAAAAAACCACCCAAATGATTAAATGCCTAAGTAAAAACTTAACACACTAACACCTTCCCTTAAGTGCAAACTTAGGGAGAATGAAGATTCAAAAATGCAAAAAATGCAATATGGGTCCCAACTAGACAATCATGTTAGTAACCATTTACAATGCAATGTCTCACAAGTGAAGAAAAGGAGAAAAACCCTGTGGGAAAAAACTCCTTTCCAAAAGAGAGAAGAAAAAACAAAGCAAGATGCATGGATGGATGACTCAATCACACCCCCCAAGGACTATACATACATCATGTATATACAATAAATGATCCCCCCATAGGAAGGAAAAAAAGGAGATATCATAACCCCCCATAATGAAGAAGCTCCAATGACGATGAAGTATGCCTGAAAACAATAGATGATCCAATGCCTACAAACAACTCCTCTCCCCTTAGGAAGAAACAAGTCCACCAGGTGATGAAGAAGCCACTCCATGTCCAACTGAATAGATGAAGGAAATCTCCAAAAAACAACCAAGAAATGTGATGAATCAAATGAGAGTGAAGGCTCAACAATGCCAACCTCCAAAGACAATCCAGATGTATCAACTACCATGTTGAAACTATCATCAAAAAGGAGAGAAATCCCCTCAAGTATATCTCCCAAATTTGAGATGCCTGCCAAAAAAAGATTTGAGGGATCAAAAATATCCCGTTGTTCTGGAAACCCACCCTTTGAAGCAATAGGAGATGTGGGTGTTGGCAAGAAGTTGAGTCCACTTTTTGGCCATTTAGTGGAAGTGTTTTCCCCGATTTTTAGAATTTGACACATTTGACCTTAAAATTTGAAGCACTTAGGGATGGAATCTTTTAAAAAAGTCATTAATCATATTAAAATGTAGTACTCAGAGTCTAGTTTCCAAATATGTAATTTATTTCAATACCCAAATGATACAAATTGATTTTCAACATGTGTTTCTAAAAACCATTGTTTAAAAGTCATTTTTTTTTTACCATACCATGCACGTGTATGTCATCCATATTTTGACCTAAATAATCATATTTTTCTAAATCCTTTTGGAAAAATATTATAACTCACTCAAGCACACTTTCCATATTTTTTTGTAATATTTTATTGAATATTTTTTTTGTTAATTTTTTATTGGCCATATTTGGTGTTTTAAAAAATCACTGTGTATGCCACACATAAGATGACCTAAAGTTATGATTTTTTTTAAATTGAAAATAATTTTATGAAGTACGCTTTCGTGCAATCCATTTGTGAAAGCGTTATGTTAATAAAAAGTTATTAAAATACTAAAAAACCTTGATAATTCAAGTTTATGGACCTATTTAATCAGAAATTAAATGAAGAATAAAAAAAATGAATCCAATTGTAAAAAAATTACATATTTGGAATCTACACTATCTAATTTATAATGGGTTTTAATTTCGTAAAAAGATTCTAGAAAAAAAGTCTTCAGACGTATGCCCAAAGTCACTATTTTTTTGTGACATTGCTAGGACTTTCAACTTGTAGGTCAAACTAGGTCCAGGGCTTAGGTTCGGATCCCCAAACCTTTTCTCGAACCTATCAACAAAGAAAAAACCCAACCTAAATTTCAAATTTGAAGAAACGGGATCCCGTTTACTAAATGGAATCATGTTTTCTTTATAAATGGGATCACATTTACTAAATGGAATCTCGTTTTCTTTATAAACGGGATCCCATTTAGTAAATCGTATCCTATTTAGTGAAAATGGAATGGGATCCCATTTAATAAACAAGATCTCATTTACTAGTGGATCTTGTTTAATAAACAAGATCCCGATTTGTTTAAGTCGCTTGATTTATATAAATTGGAATCTCATTTCTTAAATGGGATCCCGAGTTATTTTTGACCGCTTTTTTAAATTTTACTGTCAAAAAGGGGCATCTTGAGTCTAAGAATTATTTTGTACAACCGACTATGGCATATTCCCTATTTTCTATCACCTTTTGTCTTGTTTCAAAGCTCTTGAAGTTGGGAATTTTTTCAATTTTGAAAGGAGGCATCATTGGGATGTTGTTACAAAGGAATTTTGTTGAATTTCTACTTGTTTTCAAAGGAGGAAGAGGAATTTTATTTAATTGCTACTTGTTTGGAGGGAGATAAATTTTGTTGAATTGCTATTTGTTTTCAAAGGAGGAAGAGGAATTGTATTTATTTGCTATTTGTTTGAAGGAGGAAGAGAAATTTAGTTGAATTGCTATTTGTTTTCAAAGGAGGATGAGAAATTTTGTTTAATTGAGCTACTTGTTTGAAGGAGGAAGAGAAATTTTGTGCAATTGCTACATGTTTGAAGGAGGAAGAGGAGTTTTGTTTAATTGCTACTTGTTGGAAGGAGGAAGAGGATTTTTGTTTAATTGCTACTTGTTTGAAGGAGGAAGAGGAAATTTGTTCAATTACTACTTGTTTGAAGGAGGAAGAGGAAATATGTGAACAATTGCTACTTGTTTGAAGGAGGAACAAACAAGGAAGACTCTCAAGTTTTTGACATCCATTTGTGTATACTTCAAAAAATTTCAATCATGGGATCACAATGTCAGAATAAGAGGAAAGATAGGAAGGTATTGACCCTTGAAGAAATTCAATCAAAGAGAGAGAAGGAGAAACAAAGACAAAGATAAAGAAGAATGAGAATTTGATCAATGAATGATGGTGAAGCATGCAACTCCACAACTACTGAAGATAAAAACATTGAGGAGACCATGGATGTAGACGATGCAAACTTGCAAGAGGTGAATGTGGAAACTAATACAAATATACAAACTACTCCTGGTATGTCTTCAAATATCCCTTTCAATGCTATGGAGAATGTTTCAATAGGCACAAGTCCAAGTATATCTTCAAATCCACCTTTGAGCCTCATGGAAATGGTGTTTATTAGAGATTTAAAAATGTTGGATATCACAATGTTGACAGATCAATTTAATATTCATATAGTTCCATATTTGATTCAAATTGTTGTTAAAAATGAAAATGAAAATAATTTTATTGAAAATAAAAATGAAAACCATTTTGTTGTTGAAAATGAAAATGAAAATGAAAATGAAGATGCAGATGAAAATGAAAATGAAAATGAAAATGAAAATGAAAATGAAGATGAAAATGAAGATGAAAATGAAAATGAATTTGGTGGAAGTGATGCTGAAAATGAATATTTTTTAAAAAAATTGAAAGTGATGTTTTGGATAATCTTCCTGGTAAGATTTCTTGGAGAAAAATAAGAACACATGCTAATAGATTATACAATCAATTTTTTTATCATAAAATTTAACTTTCAGTTCAATGTCAACTAATGATGCAATTGATGAGAAAGCGGAAAATGAGAAAATTAATGAAAAAGTTAGGCATTTTTGTTAAACAAAGAAGAAAAGATCAATCTTGGTAAAACATGTTATGTCTACTATTGCTAGTGTCATTCAATTTATTGGAAAAAATAGTAGATCTAAAGATAGGAATGCAACAAGAAGAGCTATAACAATTGCTATAGTTAATAAAACAACTTTGAATAAAAGACCGGTAAGCAATATTAGTGAAGTTTTAAATATACATCCTAAAACATTACTAAGAGCGGCAAAAAGAAGAGAAAGTATAGAAAATGATCCAATTATCCAATGTTGGAGTTTTAGTGGTCGACTCCAGAGGTCTGACATGAAATTGAATGTTGAAATTAAATCTTTGATTGAAAAATATTGGCATGATAATACTATGATATCATCTAATGCTAGAGATGTTTTAAAATTAAGAGTGGGGTCCAAAGTTCGTGATCCTCATCCAAAACACCTATTAGATACAACACAAACTGAATTTTATAGAAAATTTTGTGGTGATTTAGTGTTACCTAGTAATATTAAAATAAGTCAAAGGTCTTTTGAAAAATGTAAACCTTGGTATGTAAAAATTAATAAGCAACGACTATCTTGTTGTTGTAAAACACATGTTCAATTTCGTTGTTTTTATAATGTTTTTTGATATATACGTTGTACTTTACATACTAACATGATTATGCAGGAATGCGGTATTAATATGCCACTTGAAACAATAAGGGAGTTTATATTAAGTTTGTTTTGTGAAAGATCTAATGGAAAATTATTTTATTTAAGTTCTTGTATTTTTGGACAATGCACTAGTTGTGGAAATATTTCATTCTTAAGAGTTTGCATGCATGAAAGTGTTGATAATGATTTTGGAAAACAATTAGTGGATCTTAAAAGATTTAAGAATGTTAACTATTCTCTAAAAGATGGAAAAATTGGAAGCGTTGTGATTTAGTTACATAAAAAGTTAGTGTACATGCATTCATATTAGAATTTAAGAATAAGATTGTACCAAAATATGTTATGCACTCTCAACATGCTCGATGGCTTGATGACCAATTTCACGCATGTAGAAACACATTTCTAGTTGGTAGTATACTATCAGTGGTTGATTTTGTGAAAAACTATACTCTAGCTCTGCAAGAGGAAATTCAATCACAATATTATAATTTCGTGCAAGTAGCTATGTTTGTTCATATTGTTTATAGAAATACAGATGATAGCACAGAGGATGATAGAAATTTTTTGAGGGAGTATCATTTTTATTTGAGTGACAACCGGTTACACTCGTTAGAGTTTGTTCAATACTGTTTCAATACATTTTATAGAAATTTAAGAGAAAGAGGAATCCAGATGACATTTAACCTCATATGGTTAGATAATTGTACAGGATAGTTCAAGAATGCTCGAATGTTCTATTGGTTAAGTAGGGTTCACAAGGAACTTAATGTCCACCATATGTGGAGTTTTTTTGAAGTTGGACATGGTAAAGGGTAAAGGAGAACATGATGGAGTTGGTGTGTGTGTTAAAAGAATTCTTGCTAGAGAACAACTAAATTTTGAGGATGCAGTAAAGTTTAAAGATGCACATGGGATTGTGGATTGGTGCAATACATGATTATCTACACCTAGTTCAAGTGAGTACTCTAAAGTTCACCGATTCTTTTGGTTGGTTGAAGAAGAGAACATTCCACCTAGACTTGATTGTGAGACAATAAGTGGATCTAAATGGCATTCATTTAAGAGTTCAAATGCAAGCACATGGACTATCTAGACAAGGGAGCTTGCATGTTTTTGTTAGTTTTGTATCTTAGGAGATTGGGAAGCATGTGAAAATATAGAATGGGTTGAAGATTGGAAGCAAAGATTGTTGACACCTGCACAAGCACATAATCAATATGAAACAATTGAAGACAATGATCAAGTGTTTGCATCAGAAGACTATGATCGTGTTTCAGACCTTGTACAAGAAGGTAATTAAATTAAATTTATTTTATTTTATTTCACTTTATTACTATTTTGTAATACTAAATTATTTTTATATATACATATGAATGGATGTATGTAGATTGGTCCAATTATATGGTTGTGTGCACAAGTTATTAAATCAAATTTTGTTTGTACGACATGTGTATGTTGTTGTTGCACCTAGGAGGAATGAAGAGGAAACAAAATATTGGTTGGCTTGTTATGTGGAGACTAAACATAAGTTAATAGCACCTTGAGAAGATGATGATGGCTATAATTATCTAACAGATATGGTGATCCCCTTAACCAAATTTTGATAAAAAATTTTTGATCCCCCTAAACAAATTTTAGAACAAGTCTTTGATCCCCTTAAGAAAATTTTGAGAACTTATTTAATGATGGTTATCATGTTTTCCAATAGGATCAGTGGTGGTTGTTGGAACTTGGCTACAAAAATACCTAATAAGGAAGAATGGTTTGCTTGCATTTGAAGATTATGAAACACATAAAAAGATTATACACTATTCACATTTGGTGGTAGCAAAAAATATAAAACTAGATCGGTATCGTGGAAGACCTACAAATAAAATTCTATGGACAATTTCTATGGAAGAGCATAAGACAATCATAGATGCGTTGCAAAAAAGAGAGGATGCAGATGGTACAATGGAATAAAGTAAATACAAGTAAATATAGTTTTAGTTTTATATATTATCCTTTTAAATAGATTACATACATGTTTTGATATTGCTCAAGTGTGTTATTAGTTGAAATTGATTTAAATTGTCCTTTTATAGATCCTTAAGCCATCATCAAAAAAAGGAGAGTCAATGCAGATTCAACCTAGACAACATGAAATACTTGGTTAAAACATGTAATTATTAGTTAAATTATATTTAAATACATGTTTTGATTATATATTGACATTTCTTGTAAATTAATAGTTAAAATTGATTTATTATCCTTTTTTGTATCCTTAAGCCATCGTCACATTGATCTCATACTTTGAAACAAAAAGGAGAGGATGCAGATTCAACCTACACACATGTGTGGAATACTTTTAAATACAGGTACTTGAGTTCTGTACATATAGATAATTTTATATAAATTAAAATATGTATGTTTTGATTATTTCATTGATATTGCTTGTACCTTTTTGATATCAAGTGGCATGAAGACGTACTACATTTTGGGCACAAGTTTCAGATGTTCTTGAGATGGCATAGCCAAATTTTGTAATTGTTTTGAGTTGACATATATGTACATACATACTTACACAATTAAACATTTTGTACGAATTACAAATACATGTACATACACAATTATACACTATGTACTTTTATGTATCAAAATCAATATTCTATATATTTTGTTTGTTAAATGTGCATGTTTTCCTACTTTGAAACTTTATATTTGATTGTATAATCACTAAATATCATGTATAGATTATTGTTAAATCAATTATATCAATTACGATTAAATATGAGACATGTACTTTGAAGTATTTCATCCTCTTAAGACATCCTATTAGGACATATTTTATATATTATATACTTAATTATATCATTTGTTATGATGATTCACCCTACTTTGAAACTTTAAATTTGATTGTATAATCACTAAAAACATGTATATTACTTCTTTGATCCCCTTAAGACGTCATATTAGGACCCCTTAAGACATCCCCTTAAGACGCTGTATTAGGACATATCCTAAATATTATACTTAATTATATCATTTGTTATGATGAGTCACCCAAAAGTATAATACTTGTTTATCACTTTATATTTATACTTAATTATACTCTTCTTTGATCCCCTTAAGACGTATTAGGACATATCTTAAATATTATACTTAATATCATTTGTTATGATGAGTCACCCTAAAGCACAATACTTGTTTATATCACTTATTATTTGTACTTAGTTATATACTCTTATTTGATCCCCTTAAGACATCCCCTTAAGACGCCGTATTAGGATAGAGGATGTGACTCCCATTCCAACAGATACTACTAGAAGAAAGGGTGGACGTAGAGGAAGAAGGTTGTAGTATTTTTGTTGGATGCTATTATTTGTTTTGACAACTTATAAATTAGTGTTTTTTGTGGAACATAAGGTCAAGAGGACTTTTATGTTCTTAAGTTTTCTCTAGCACTTTGCATGATTTGTAAATATGGGAGTACATGATTTAATTTCAAAACTTTAGCCTATTTTTGGATAATTAAGTTCTTTAACTTTATGTTGTAAAAGAACTAGGAAATATGGTGTATACTTATAGAATAATTTTTTTTGCAAAACTCGTTGCATTTTGATTGGTATTTATGTTTATTTTATAGAATTTATTAATGCTTTTATTCTCTAATCTTGCATGGTATTGTTTATTTCTTAAAATTTCACCCTTTGTGGTAAATAAATGGATTGCTTTTGTTTGTAGATTATGATTTATTTTCTTATTTTATTAGATAACCTGTGTATTAGGACCCCTTAAGACATCCTATTAGGACATGAATTAAATAAGTGAACATTGACTAATTATCACTAACTATTGAATGTATATCATGTATAGATCACTAAATTTATAAAGTACAAATATTGAAATGTCCTATTAATTTCAACTATAATTTCATATTTGTATTTAAAATTAAACAATAATAAAGTCCATTATTTACAATATATTAAGTCCATGAAACCAATATATATTAAGTCCATAAGAGTACAACCCATGAAACAAAATATTAAGTCAATGAAACCAATATATTAAGTCCATGGGAAACCAAATATGTAGTCCATGAAATAATGAAATACAACCCATGAAATCATGTCTAACTCATATCGTCTCTATAATCAACAGACCTCTTCACACCATGCAGACTACACAGATGACTTGAACCACTATGTACAAGAGAAAGATGAAATCAGATGTAAGATGATTAAAAATTATTGAATGACAATTTAATTTATGATTCATCATAAAATTAAATCACCATGGTACCTAGTTCTGGATGCTCTGGTGCACCTGGACCAACCTCTAAATGCTCTGAATCAATCTACATATATAAGAGAAAGAAAGTTGAAATTAGATGAAAGTATACAATTAAAAATGATTTAATTTATAATTTATCATATTTATAATTGTACCGAAAGTGGTTGTGCACCATCTATTCCAGTACCTATTTGTACATGCTCAGCTACAAGATGTGTCTCATGCTATAAAAGAGAAAACAATTTAACATGTATGAGCTCATATATATATATTCAATTTTAAATTTAATTAAAGTTATTCACAATGTATAATTTGTAATTGACTTTAAATATAATAAAAAAATTAAATTACCATGATATTTGGTTGCTTTGCATGTTCTCCTTGAAGTGTAACTATGACTGATTCAGGGCAAAAAGTGGCAGTAACAAACTCCTGCAAGGTCAAATTTAAAGCATGTATACTTGAATTAGGTTAAAATATATATTCAAGCTTGCACATTTTATGTAGAAATTCTTTTAAACAACCTGAAATTCAGATGCCTCACAAGAAGCCATGACATCTAATGTTTGTTTGATCCCCATTCTCATGGTCGTGTCAACCTAGACATACATATATACATTTAACGCTTATAATATTTACAAGTGTACATGCACATTTGATATATAGTGAATTCAAAATTCATAATTGTAACTATAATAATGTAAGTTAAATAATTTACAATATAAATGTACCTACCCCTGATCTATGACACTCAACAGTGGAGGAGCGCTCGACAACCCCTCGAGTGGAATCGACGTGGAAGTCGATTGACTCCCTTGAACCAACATAAATATGTAAAACATATGTTCATGATTGAATTATAAATTTAAAAGTCAAGTTTAAAATTATTTCATATATAATTTAAAAAATTGAAATCAAAATACCCCATAAGGGTTGCCAAATAGGACTAGTGTCGACATGTCTACTCACGATGCAGATGATTGCCCCATCATTAGTGTCATCTGTACACCAAAAATTTTGATTGTTAAAATGTATTACAATTTTTTTTTGATATATATGTTCATTAAAAATCTTATAAATTCAACATGTAGGTGCATATTTATACCTGTGTCGCATTGTCCTCAGGGTGATGCTCTGCAGTAAGAAATTCTACAAATGAACTAAGGTGACCAAATGATCCACTAAACTCTCCACATCCACCCAAACTAGGTGTGGCCTGATCAGGTCAATAGCATAGTTGATGGAAACTAGTACATACATGTGGTGTTGACACCCATGGAGTGGCACTAGGACCAACTCCATAAAATGCTCCTCCATCATCGTGGTCTTTAGGCTCCCTAGTCACTATCATAGAAGCATGTTGATCAAGGTCTCTTGCGAGCGTACTCAGGGATCCTATTGTGGATATCACCGCACGTTGATGCACATGTGCAGGAATGGAAGGACCAAGAGGAGAAACAAGGGGTTGTGCATGCATATAAAGGCATTGGGGATCAACCCTTGCCCCTAACCTTTATTGTGGCATTATTGCCCAATTTTCACCTACTGGCTCAATCAGGCAGGATAAATTATGTTTCAAATGTTCATGAAGGCCAAATGGGACATTTGCATCAAGGGGTAGGTCATGCATTTGATGCTATTTCACAAGGAGCTCAGTTGAAAAGTATGCCTCAATCAGTTTTGGCACAAAACTCATCAGAGAAGAAAGTCGGCAAGACCTTCCTGTTGTCTTGCCGACTAAGCAATGTGTTCTATTTGGTTGAATAAACCAGTCGCCAGGACATTTGGGTCGCCATGAGTCTGTATCTCTCTACTTGGAAGGAGGTCATGCCGACAGTTTTTCACAAGGAGGTCTCACCGAAACGAAGGGGCCCCGGCGAAGGTCTCGGCGAAAAGAGATGTCAACGGGGAGAAAAGGTGAGTCTCGTTGTGATGTCTCGGCGACTGATGATGTCTCACTGAAATAGAATGCCTTCGCCGTAGGATGGTGGTCTCGCAATGATGTCCCACCGACACGAAGAAGTCTCGGCGAAACGAAAGGAGCTCGGCGGAAGGTCTCGCCGACCGAGCAACATCTTCCCAATTGATATGAGCCCTCGCCGAAACAAAGGACTCCCGGTGAGAGGTCTTGCTGACCCATGGGAGTCTCATCGAAAGAAATGATCAGAGCTCGGGGAGAGTGGTAGCTTCGGCAAAAGGTCTCGCCGAATGTAGCGCTCGAAAAATTAAGAGAATTTTTCAATTGTTCAATTCCGTTTCAAAGGGTTTTCAAGTAATTAATATCATTCATAAAAGCTTCCAAATGAGCTCAATAAAAGAGAATTTAAATTGCATTTCATGTATGCAAATAACAACATTGTAACTTATCAAGATTATGCACAAGGCAAAAGTACATTAATGAATTTTCATATATACTTATTCATCTATACTCGGAAGAGATCAATAATTCCAATGAAAACATCTTTTTCAATGCTACGTCATAAAACTTTAATTCTACATATCAATGTTACATTAGATTCTTTCATGCCATACTTCTATTTCAAAGTTTCAACAATGAATGTCAAATATAAATATACATACAATGGCGCTATACAAGCCATTTCCAAAATGTTACACAAGTTCATCAATAGCAATTAAAACTCTGAACCTCCAACCGCCGTGACACTATCGGTCTTCTTGCGAGCTGGGGCCAAGAGTGTGATTCAGGCGCCTTTTCCGCCCAACCACGAAGTTCATGACTTCCCCGGGTTCCTTCCTAACTCAAAGGAATCCCCGGCCCTGCATAAAGGAGCCTAGCAACCTGACACAGTAAAACAGGAGGGAACTCTCGATGCATGCCTGGTGCCTATATGCATTTCTAACATGAGAAAAACACATTTCTTGCAACAGGAGGTGGCAGAGACTCAAATACATATACATTTCTAGGCTTTTAAAACAAATCCATCTATTTCAATGGTACAAGTGCTTGGCCAAGCATAAATAATACAAGCAAATGGTAGTTTAGAAAAGGTAATACTACCGTCTATGTGGGTCCACCTTCGGCATCCTGTCCCGGAAGTTACCAAAAGTAAAGTATGAATAAATACAAAAGCAGAAAGTTGTGCATTTTCCTTACATGTTTCATGCATTCAATTGATTCTAAAAGAATTTCAAATGAGAATTTCATAACATCTTTTGAAATACATTGGACAAATGAAAGAAAAGTTGCAAGTTCAGTAGTAAGATTGCATTTACTCTTTTGTAAGTAGTTCTTTTCTGATTTGGTAAAAGACTCTGTTTTTAAAGAAATACATGTATGTCATAATACTAGAGGAATTTATTGAATTCTTTTGTATGAAACAGTGTTTACTGATTTATGTATATACTTCTATTCTTTCCAATTTCAAGCTGATTGAAAGTGTAACTCTCAATTTAATACAGGTTTTTGGATATTAGTAATATACAGAAACAATGCAATTCTTTCGGAATAACAGAGGTTTGAAGGAAAAACTTGCATTCAAATTTTATATTGTATACCTTTATTCAGGAATGTACTTCTGTATGTATATGACAATGTGATCAAGAAGATTTTCAGTTTATATGTTTTCTCAGAGGTACTTTTGTTCTTGTTCCAAGTTTAAAATTTCTGAGATATTTGTGTATTTTTTACAGAGATCATATCACATTCTGGAAATGGTTTTCCTGTTCAAACTTGCATTTTGGTATATATGTATGGATATATTTATATATATGTGTATATATATACATATACAGCTGAGTGTATATATATATAATTCATCTACAGCTGAGTGTAATTATATTTATGTGCTTTTAAGAAAGAAATACTGATTTTCTTATAACTGTTCACAAGTTCTCTGGCTGTGCACACAGAATAAAACATTGTACAGGGTTTCATACTGGTGTTGAGCACCACAAGGGCGCAGGAAGCCCTTGCCCCTCCCATGGGGAGGGGGCGGGCTGTGAGGGGCTCGCGCCCCCTCCACAGGAGGGCGCGAGCCTCCCCACAGAGCCGCGTCCTTCCCATGGGGAGGACAGGGGATTAAAATCCCTTCCCTTATTCCTGTGTATAAACAATTTCATAACCCAAAAAGAGACATTTTGCCCAGTATTATACTACATTCGAATTTATCTCAAAGGAATTTCAAATTTATTTCTGGTGAAAGTGTTTCTGATCATATGCATTTATATATATATGTATATATGCACGGGAATACAGATTCCTGTGCATATATATATATGTATATATATATGTTTATGTATGTTTCCAAATATAATTGAAAGCAGTTTAATAATTTGCAGTTTTTGCAACAGAATGTAACCCTAATCTGGAAGAAAAGATTGGGTATTCTTTCTATAATGTAACAATGAGAAGTAAGCTATTACCCAGATTCAAAAATAAAATTGGAAAAGATTCCTCAGATATCTGTAATCACTTCATAGAATAATGCATTTCATTTCTTCAATTTCTTACTGCAATTTTAAACTGATTGAAAGCAAAGTATGGAAAATAACCTGGCAATTTTCTCCAGTGCAGTTGCCCAGTATTACCTTCCTGTTTTCCCCTCCAGAGCTCTGATCATTTTCGAAATGAATGTTCTCTTTTCTCCCCTCAAGCTTTATTCCTCCTTCCGAGGATCATGCAGAATATTTCCAAATGACAGATAAATTTTACATGCAATTTCCAGAGGGTGCCACTTGCCAACAGCATTGTTGGTTTTAAGGAAAAAATTTCCAGAGCCCAAAGTTTTCTCGGGGCTGTTCCTTCCTCCTCCTTTTTGGACTAAGGTTTTAAAAACATGTGCAAAAAAAGATATCTCCACCTTTTAATATGCCAATCAAATATTTCTTCCTTATTTTATGCAAATATAATATTTCTCATTTTATTCATAATTCCCTAATCTAAATCAGATTTTCTTTTTATTGCACAAAATAAATGGAATAACTAAATAAATAAATAAACCATAATCTTTTCACAACTTTTATGGATAATTAAATTAAGTTATAATTTAATTTTTCCATGTTATTTTATATTTATTATTATTATTATTTTTTTATCAATCACTTATTCACACTATGAATACAATTTAAAATAATCACATTGAAAACAGACATGACCTAAATGCAACTACATGACTTTTAGGTGTTGTGTGTGTGTGTTCGAGAGCTTCTCCTCTTTTACCCTATCGGGAAGCTAGCCTTCTTTTCCTCAATCACACTCTTGGTCTTCGACCACCTGCAACTCAAATGCACTCAGGCGTGCAACAATGAAAATGTATTAGTAACCAATATAGAAATATAAACCTAAGCAATAATTAAATCAACACTTCTATTTTTGTTCTATCTTGTATATTTTAAAAATAAAATGCACTCATAATTCTAAAAACAAATATTTTTCTACATTCCCATACACCAAAGCATTGTATTATGTCATATTGCTCTAACACGTATCATAATTCATATAATAAATCCCACAAAGTCATGGTCAAAACAACATCAAAGTCTGAGACGTGATAGTGGGGAAGAGACATCGTCTCGATGTCTAAAAGCAAATCCACACAATAGAGTTTGAAATATCAGTGTATCATAGTCACAATATGCATAAAAAGAAAAGTAAGCTATAGCTTCAAATGAGGAAAAGATCTGTTAATGTCATCTGTATTTTCCTAGGTGGTATTATCCATCAAATATTGGTCCCACTGGACCCTGCACTCCACAATATCATGGTTCCACAACTTAACGTTGCGCCTCCCAGAATCCTGGTGGGCTCCGCTAGCACCACCCCTGAATCCTGCTAAGTGTGCCAGTCATGCACACCACACATATGGTATTACTACCATCCAATTATATCCAAGTAACAAATAGCTCTTGCACCAGAGCTTACAAGAATAATATCACATCTTTCGAGCTTAAGAATTTATTCACTCACATTAGTATAGGTATAGAGAACATTTCTCGTTCAAGCATAAGTATCAGTATAGTTAAGGAAAAAAATTTCTATGCTATGAGTACAAACACCCATACAGATGTGTCATTGCATAAGCATGAGAAGTGCATTATTGCACAAGCACCATTCTCATATAATACACATGTAAGTACCTTTACTGAAAGAAAAACAATCAGGCATACATGATTCACCCTATCAATCTTTCATACCTTGTCTGCAAGACAAGTCGAGAAAACTTATCTAAACATCCTTACCATTGAAGGCCCTTAAGGCATCTCAACTTTTTGTTCTTCAAAAATCTCGTGGATTTTACAAGATCCATATCCTCAACCATCAACTTTCCCAAAGCCTAGTACCATAATGAACATCCTTTCCTTTAAAACATCCCTTCTTAGGTTTCCTGCCTTCGAGAAGGCTCAACCAAGATTATCTATTATTATCCAATTTATTTACTTCACATATAAATTACAACTGCAAAGGTGCTCCAACGAGGTCCAATCCAACCATCATTCACATCGACTATTCTGAGACTAGGACATTTGCAATCCATTCCTTTGACAATTCTGATTTTTGAACTTTCTCTTCTTATATATTTAGTGCCCTTCATCTTACTTGAATTACACTTCATTGATTTCATCTTTTCCATCTCACTTATTAGGTATTCCTTAATCAATCCATATTTAACTTCCATTACTAGCTATCGGTTTATTTTAGTTTAGAACTTCTTTCAGTAACTTCCTCATCCATTTTTAGTTCTACAACACTTTTATTATCCCCTTTTTTTTTAACAATTCACTCTATATATCAAACATCAATCAACATTTCCAATCTCGCCTTTCTCTTCTCATCCCACACTATTTTTCTTGTCTCAAGGGTTTCTCCTCCCTTTCAACTTCCATTATTATTATATTGTCATTTTAGTCTTTCATTCTTCCATTCAAACTTTATGTTACCACAACATCTCACATTTATTAATTAATACATAGCTATGAGGAATTTCCATTCTTATGCCCTTATCCATCCTAAAATATCTTCTTCTGATCTAACAATACATGTTGCCAAAGTGTTTCTTTGCTCTACCCTTTCACCACCTACAACATCTCTCTACTTTCCATTTGTGTTCCATTGCATCCACCTTAACTGAAGTTCACTACACAACTACTTTGCTTTCTCAACTAACATTCCTCCTACCACTACCCGTTATTTCAATCATACAAAAACAAGTTTTTCTCCAAAACTCAAGGGATATACTTAGGAATCAATCCATAAATCACGTTCTCAAATTTCCCTTGTACTATCTAGACATGTTGTCCTCTCATATAGTAATACCAACAAAATATACAAAAATAATAGGCCCAAAGCAACACCAGTGTTCAAAACTTTCCTATCATTTCAAAATTAAATACTTGTATCAGACAGCGTATTAAGGAATTCACTCTATTATAATTCTATCAACATACATACCAGGAACTGAAGCACCCTTTGTATTCTACCCCCTCATACATTCTATCAGAGGTCCATCATGGACATGATAGAGCACATAACATGAAATTTGACCAACAATTTAAAACATTCAAGCATAGCCACCATTTAGAAAAACTAAATCAAATCCAAGGAAAAGAAAAGTCAATTTCAACAATAAGGCATAAAATGTGCACCATTTCAACAATAATTCACACATGACCATAATGGTCGCAAGATAAATAAGTATCAAAAATTCGATGGCTATACTTACTCATGCACATAAATAAAAATTTAACTTTGGCCTACACGCCATTCAATAAATTGAACAAAAACAATAAAATAAATAAGTAAATAAATAAATAAGATATCAAAATTTTCAAGTTACATAACATATGAACTGTGTGACTAACTCTAGTCATCAGAGAGGGAGTACAATACCAAACCATACCTGGGTTTCAAAATCTGAGGTAAGTAAGAGAGCACATTCAATCATAGTGAACAATGAGTCATCTAAGACCCAGTCACACAAAACAAGAGATCCATTCTACTTCATCATCCAACATCGTTGAAGATGCCAAACAACAAAAATTGCATTCCTTTCAAGGGAATTTCAATCGCCACGTAATGACACACATGGTCAAACACTAGCGAACATCCACAACCCAAGGTATCCAAATGCTTCATTCTCATAATGAAAAGCAATTACCAATTCCCACTTTATAGATATACACCATTCATATGGATAACGCATTATTACAACATTCGCACATTAATTACATGAAGTTCTCATTCACACAAATAAATATGCCAAAACACACATACACGGGATATGAAAAAAAAAATTATTCAAGTGTGTCACTCACACAAGGTAAGTATACCATCTCTAACATAATATGAAGAACAAGCTCGAGCGCTTTACTCGCACCAACCATAGACAATCATAAGTGCATTACTCGCACATTAGACATGTATATATGCAAAGTACCTAACTCACACGATGCATTACTCACACCAAATATAAACCACACAAGAGTGCATTACTCGTACAATACATGCAAAGTGCATATTCATAAATATATCATTTATATAAATCCAGCATATAGGACTCATAAGGTCTCACAAGATCAAAACTCATGCCTTGTCAATAAGGCTGACAATGATAACTTATCTGAACAAAAATTTTCTCCTAGGACCATATCGAAGACTCCTAAGGAGGCTTAACTTGCATTTACTAAAGATCGCAAGAATCTTACATGCATCCCGATCAGGAAAGAATCAACATCACCTAAAAATCAGCTTACTCATGATCAAATACCTTTACCATTGCAGACATCCTTCTTGGATTCTCTTCTTCTTTAAAGCAGCATCTAAGGTTTAAACCATTAATGGTCGTAGGTGATTGTTCTTTCTACTTGTCTTAATATATGCACATTTTATTTTTACCTTCTAGTAAGCTTATAACTTGTCCTTTTAGATCATAGTCATCCGCCCTTTTATGTCCTCAAAGAGACCTCTTTTCTCAATATTTCTCTATTCTACATCATCACTTCATGGGTTGTCATCATGTCTTAGCCATCTTGGCTCAGGTATATACATCACAATATCTCAACCCTTTTTAAAAGTACAATCTCCAATCCTTGTTTCGATCATGACATTATTCTTACTGAGGATTCTTTTGAAAATGCCACTAAACTGATGAGTACTCTCAACTAATATAGTCATACCATGTCTAATCTTCTTGGTTCTCAACTTAAACATCCAAGACTCATTGAGGTTCCAACCCATCAAAGAAATCTCTGACCCAAGATAGGGTGCTAATTCACTCGATGCTCTTAGAAATTTAGGTCATCAACAGGTTCACATTGCAACCTATAGCGTAGAAGCCTTGAGGTCCGAGTGTTGAACCTATGGCTCTGATACCAAGATGTAGCGCTCGGAAAATTAAGAGAATTTTTCAATTGTTCAATTCCGTTTCAAAGGGTTTTCAAGTAATTAATATCATTCATAAAATCTTCCAAATGAGCTCAATAAAAGAGAATTTAAATTGCATTTCATGTATGCAAATAACAACATTGTAACTTATCAAGATTATGCACAAGGAAAAAGTACATTAATGAATTTTCATATATACTTATTCATCTATACTCAGAAGAGATCAATAATTCCAATGAAAACATCTTTTTCAATGCTACGTCATAAAACTTTAATTCTACATATCAATGTTACATTAGATTCTTTCATGCCATACTTCTATTTCAAAGTTTCAACAATGAATGTCAAATATAAATATACATACAATGGCGCTATACAAGCCATTTCCAAAATGTTACACAAGTTCATCAATAGCAATTAAAACTCTGAACCTCCAACCGCCGTGACACTATTGGTCTTCTTGCGAGCTGGGGCCAAGAGTCTGATTCAGGCGCCTTTTCCGCCCAACCACGAAGTTCATGACTTCCCCGGGTTCCTTCCTAACTCAAAGGAATCCCCGGCCCTGCATAAAGGAGCCTAGCAACCTGACACAGTAAAACAGGAGGGAACTCTCGATGCATGCCTGGTGCCTATATGCATTTCTAACATGAGAAAAACACATTTCTTGCAACAGGAGGTGGCAGAGACTCAAATACATATACATTTCTAGGCTTTTAAAACAAATCCATCTATTTCAATGGTACAAGTGCTTGGCCAAGCATAAATAATACAAGCAAATGGTAGTTTAGAAAAGGTAATACTACCGTCTCTGTGGGTCCACCTTCGGCATCCTGTCCCGGAAGTTACCAAAAGTAAAGTATGAATAAATACAAAAGCAGAAAGTTGTGCATTTTCCTTACATGTTTCATGCATTCAATTGATTCTAAAATAATTTCAAATGAGAATTTCATAACATCTTTTGAAATACATTGGACAAATGAAAGAAAAGTTGCAAGTTCAGTAGTAAGATTGCATTTACTCTTTTGTAAGTAGTTCTTTTCTGATTTGGTAAAAGACTCTGTTTTTAAAGAAATACATGTATGTCATAATACTAGAGGAATTTATTGAATTCTTTTGTATGAAACAGTGTTTACTGATTTATGTATATACTTCTATTCTTTCCAATTTCAAGCTGATTGAAAGTGTAACTCTCAATTTAATACAGGTTTCTGGATATTAGTAATATACAGAAACAGTGCAATTCTTTCGGAATAACAGAGGTTTGAAGGAAAAACTTGCATTCGAATTTTATATTGTATACCTTTATTCAGGAATGTACTTCTGTATGTATATGACAATGTGATCAAGAAGATTTTCAGTTTATATGTTTTCTCAGAGGTACTTTTGTTCTTGTTCCAGGTTTAAAATTTCTGAGATATTTGTGTATTTTTTACAAAGATCATATCACATTCTGGAAATGGTTTTCCTGTTCAAACTTGCATTTTGGTATATATGTATGGATATATTTATATATATGTGTATATATATACATATACAGCTGAGTGTATATATATATAATTCATCTACAGCTGAGTGTAATTATATTTATGTGCTTTTAAGAAAGAAATACTGATTTTCTTATAACTGTTCACAAGTTCTCTGGCTGTGCACACAGAATAAAACATTGTACAGGGTTTCATACTGGTGTTGAGCACCACAAGGGCGCAGGAAGCCCTTGCCCCTCCCATGGGGAGGGGGCGGGCTGTGAGGGGCTCGCACCCCCTCCACAGGAGGGCGCGAGCCTCCCCACAGAGCCGCGTCCTTCCCATGGGGAGGACAGGGGATTAAAATCCCTTCCCTTATTCCTGTGTATAAACAATTTCATAACCCAAAAAGAGACATTTTGCCCAGTATTATACTGCATTCGAATTTATCTCAAAGGAATTTCAAATTTATTTCTGGTGAAAGTGTTTCTGATCATATGCATTTATATATATATGTATATATGCACGGGAATACAGATTCCTGTGCATATATATATATGTATATATATATATATGTTTATGTATGTTTCCAAATATAATTGAAAGCAGTTTAATAATTTGCAGTTTTTGCAACAGAATGTAACCCTAATCTGGAAGAAAAGATTGGGTATTCTTTCTATAATGTAACAATGAGAAGTAAGCTATTACCCAGATTCAAAAATAAAATTGGAAAAGATTCCTCAGATATCTGTAATCACTTCATAGAATAATGCATTTCATTTCTTCAATTTCTTACTGCAATTTTAAACTGATTGAAAGCAAAGTATGGAAAATAACCTGGCAATTTTCTCCAGTGCAGTTGCCTAGTATTACCTTCCTGTTTTCCCCTCCAGAGCTCTGATCATTTTCGAAATGAATGTTCTCTTTTCTCCCCTCAAGCTTTATTCCTCCTTCCGAGGATCATGCAGAATATTTCCAAATGACAGATAAATTTTACATGCAATTTCCAGAGGGTGCCACTTGCCAACAGCATTGTTGGTTTTAAGGAAAAATTTTCCAGAGCCCAAAGTTTTCTCAGGGCTGTTCCTTCCTCCTCCTTTTTGGACTAAGGTTTTAAAAACATGTGCAAACAAAGATATCTCCACCTTTTAATATGCCAATCAAATATTTCTTCCTTATTTTATGCAAATATAATATTTCTCATTTTATTCATAATTCCCTAATCTAAATCAGATTTTCTTTTTATTGCACAAAATAAATGGAATAACTAAATAAATAAATAAACCATAATCTTTTCACAACTTTTATGGATAATTAAATTAAGTTATAATTTAATTTTGCCATGTTATTTTATATTTATTATTATTATTATTATTTTTTTATCAATCACTTATTCTCACTATGAATACAATTTAAAATAATCACATTGAAAACAGACATGACCTAAATGCAACTACATGACTTTTAGGTGCTGTGTGTGTGTGTTCAAGAGCTTCTCCTCTTTTACCCTATCGGGAAGCTAGCCTTCTTTTCCTCAATCACACTCTTGGTCTTCGACCACCTGCAACTCAAATGCACTCAGGCGTGCAACAACGAAAATGTATTAGTAACCAATATAGAAATATAAACCTAAGCAATAATTAAATCAACACTTCTATTTTTGTTCTATCTTGTATATTTTAAAAATAAAATGCACTCATAATTCTAAAAACAAATATTTTTCTACATTCCCATACACCAAAGCATTGTATTATGTCATATTGCTCTAACACGTATCATAATTCATATAATAAATCCCACAAAGTCATGGTCAAAATAGCATCAAAGTCTGAGACGTGACATCGAAGGAAAGAGGTCTCAATGATGGAAAAGGGTATCAGTATGACTCCTAAGGGCTCACCATGAGGTCTTCCCGAAAGCGATAAGTCTTGCCGATGGTCTGGGTGACAGCCATTGTGGATGTCGATACGACTTTTGGGCTCGCTATGAACTCTTGCCGACGGTTGTGAGCTATGTCGATAACCACTGAAGGGCATAATCGCATCGGGGAGACACAGTCAGTGTCTCATCGACATGCGATTTAATCTGAATGACCTTTGACCGTCTAGTCACCCCATGAAGCATATGTTCAACCAATCGAAGGAAACTACAAGAAAGTTGTGGCAGTTTGACCGGTGAGAGGAAGATCAACAGAATGAAAGCGACGTGGATCTGGTCTGAGCTCAAGAGCATTCAAAGCAGCTCAACAGGGAGGTTAGAAGATTGACACGAGACCAGAAGTTAATGCTGGCGTTGCAAAAGATCAAGGAGGCCATTCCTGGAGCAACTCTTCACCGACATGGACAGCGGGGACACAACATTAACTTCGTTCAAAAGATCTAAAGGAAGATCCTTCTGAAGGAAGATATTTTGTAAGCGCTAGGGGCTGACACTTTTTGTATATATGGCATTTTTTGCCTCTTTGTAGATAGTTCTCCTGATGCTTTTCGAAAGTTTGTGACTTTTTGCAGTCCTTTCTCAGATTAGCAAACTTTTGTAACTCATTTTGGAGCATGATATATAGAATTTACCTTGGTTACCATTGATGGTTCAATTTGCCTTCTGATTCTTGCAAAATATTGTGCATTTTCAAGTGATCCATTAAGCTACTTCTTGATATCTTTCTTTTTCGTTATAGCTTTTGTTTCATGTCAGCATGCCTTTCTTTGCAAAAGTAGTATTATGTAGGTTACAAACTGTGTTTACTCAATTGCACATGAGCTTTTAATGTGTGAAAGTCTGCTTTTCCTTCTTGAAAGTGTGTGCATGTCAAACCTGTTTGTATGCATAATCTACAGAATTTAGTTCTGCAAACCCATATCCATCATCAGTATTCAAGTGTAACCTGAGTGTCTCATTGCTCTTGTCATTTAGGTGTATCACCATAGGATTTAGTTTTCATTTTCATGCACTCCTCCTTTTTCCTTACAAAATCAGTAGTTTAGGTGATACTGCCAGCAAAGGAAGCTGACCTTCTCCGGAGCTTGACCTCTATTTACAAGAGACCCACATCTTTAGAGGTCTTCCCATGTTACACTGAGGTGTTGAACATCAAGTTCAATAGGGTGCAACTTCAGGTGATAACAGTTTCTGGCACGCCCGGTGGGACTGTTTGAATTATAACAGCTTAAAGAGTACATATTACTGCTGGTTTTTTATATGCAACCAGTAAGTTTCAAGCCTTTCAGACTGATAACATTAGCATATCATGGCAATTCTGAGTTTGGGAAGTAGCAGAAAAGCTAGTGCATTAATAAGAAATTTAGCATACTGAGTGATTCGGTGTCTACCTCAGTATCATTCAGCCTTTGGAGGAAGTTTGAATGACACCTGGCGACTCCAAGCTCAAATCTTCTAGTTTCACAGGCACAAGTGTTGGCATGTCTCAAAAGAATTTGATTAGTTATGAGTTTCTAGCTCTTTGAATGAAATTTTTTCAAATATTCATGAAAATGCTTACTATTACCCTCCATATCATGAGAACGTTGCTCCTACACCTTATCAGTCACATTCAACCAACCACAGTGCTGGTTTCAGCCCAATTTCCCTTGCAACAATAACTAATCAGCATTTTCATCATGTTTCCCACCCTCTCACTCCGGTTCAGCCTTTGTTTCAATCAATATTTGATCAAAATCAGCCCCAAGAGGAGGTTTTTGATGTTAACTATTATGATTATTTATCTAATCAGCCTCAAAGACATCCATACCAGAACATATTAGACCTGCTCCAAGAGATTGACCATACGTTGTGGGATCTAAGTCAAGGTCTTCACAATATGGAGATTAATGATATTAGTAAGGTGCTTGCATGCCTATCTAGTATGTTGGTTGATATCAAGGTGCATAAAGGTATCATTATGCAGCAACAATGAAATGGTTGAACAAGTCTACTTTTATGATCAAGAGAGAGTGGAAAAAAGAATCCAGTTCGAAGAAGGCCTCGAACAGGAAATAGCTGCTAAGTAAGGACAAATGAAGTTCTTGTCTGCTCAGGTGCAGAATACTCAAGCTTAATCAGATTATCAGCACCAACTAGTGGAGGAGTTTCAAAAGAGGTAGCTTGAGGGGAGTTTCGAGGAGCAGAGAGCTGTTGCAGAAGAGGAGCAGCTCACTGATCAAGTTGGTTCATTCACCATGGAGGAGATTAGAATTCCAAATCTGTTACATCTAGCTATGGAGGAATATAGAAAGCAACAACAACAAATGATTGAACAAAAGGAAGACATTGGAGAGTTGCTGATTGGTGGCAACCAGCAAGACAATGGAGGCTTAATTCAAGAAGAAAAGCCTGGAGTTGAACTTGATTCTATCCTCTAGGGTGAGAGTTTTGATGTTTTTGGGCGTGTTTTGGATGAGGAAGCCAATGTTGAGCTCTTTGAAGAGTTGTCCACATGTATTATTGAACAGTTTTGTTCAACATTGGATAGCAAAGAATCAGAAGAAGTTGAGGGTTATGATGATCTTGAGCAGCAACTTGCAGAATCACCGAAACAACAGGAGGAGCCTCATGAACCTATTTTTCAAGATTATATTTGGTTAGAGGAGCTTCCATTCTATTGTGCAGAAGAACTTGAGATTTCATCACTATTAGAATTGTTGCCTTCCTTTATTGAGGAAAACAAGCTTGAATCGAAATGTAATTCTTCCAATAATGATAAGAATTATAAGCAGCTTCCTTTCTGGAGCATGAAAGAGCCAGAGATTGATGAATTGATTGAAAATGTGTTTGAGGAATCCATCTCATTATTCTCCATTGAAGGAACAAATGTTCATTTTGGAAAGCATGAGCATGCTAAGGAGGTTTCTATCTTCCCACCAAGTCAGCCACAGGGGTCATACCTTTCCAGCCAGCAAGGTGATAAAAAGGTCGCCCATGAGCAAGAGATGAGCCAGGAAAGTTCAAGTTTTACCCTTACCAGAGGTTGTCCAATCAGATACCTAGCTCAGACGGAGTCCAATACAACACCAAGGACCAATCCTGTACCTACACACGAAGGTACACCGAAAGAAGATTTCCAAGATGCACTGACAGCCAAACAAGAGTATGTTCAACTCATTTATCCTCTTTTGGTTGACAATACGTATGGTCTATATAGTGAGGAAAGTGAACTCATTCACCTCTTTCGAGAGGTAGTGCATCGCCTTGTTAAATATTTTTCTATTTTTCTATTTTTCACTTTTACTCAATTGTCCTTAAACATGCCAGTCACTGCATATTGAGAAGAATGGGCAGCTATTTCAGTCATCCTGTGAATGGTTTTGTTTGACCAATTTCTTACTGGTTAGTGTAGGGTAGGTTTAGTTGCATTTTTTCAATTCCCTAAATGTTGTCCCAGCACAGTTAAATAGTTTCACTTCTATAGTTCCCTATTTTCATAAATGTCTAAGTGATCGAGTCCTTGAGTTACAAATGCATTTGAGCCATGTACAAAGCTGACGTTTTGAGTCAACCTATGAGTTATCAAGTGACTCCGTACCCAATGGACAAGTTTTGGCTGCTGGTTTTCATGTTAAGCAGGCAAACATCTAGCTGAGGTAGCCATAAATGTTGCCCAATTTTCACCTACGAGCTCAATCAGGCAGGATAAATTATGTTTCAGATGTTCATGAAGGCCAAATGGGACATTTGCATCAAGGGGTAGGTCATGCATTTGATGCTATTTCACAAGGAGCTCAGTTAAAAAGTATGCCTCAATCAGTTTTGGCACAAAACTCATCAGAGAAGAAAGTCGGCAAGACCTTCCTGTTGTCTTGCCGACTAAGCAATGCGTTCTATTTGGTTGAATAAACCAGTCACCAGGACATTTGGGTCGCCATGAGTTTGTATCTCTCCACTTGGAAGGAGGTCATGTCGACATTTTTTCACAAGGTCTTGCCGAAACAAAGGGGCCCTGGCAAAGGTCTCGGTGAAAAGAGATGTCAACAGGGAGAAAAGGTGAGTCTCGCTGTGATGTCTTGGTGACCGATGATGTCTCACCGAAACAAAATGCCTTCTCCGTAGGATGGTGGTCTCGCAATGATGTCCCACCGACACGAAGAAGTCTCGGTGAAACGAAAGGAGCTCGATGGAAGGTCTCACCGACTGATATGAGCCCTCACCGAAATAAAGGACTCCCGGTGAGAGGTCTTGCTGACCCATGGAAGTCTCATCGAAAGAAATGATTAGAGCTCGGGGAGAGCGGTAGCTTTGGCAAAAGGTCTTGCCAAAGGAAAGAGGTCTCAGCGACGGAAAAGGGTATCAGTATGACTCCTGAGGGCTCACCATGAGGTCTTCCCGAAAGTGATAAGTCTTACCGATGGTCTGGGTGATAGCCACTATGGATGTTGATACGAATTTTGGGCTCGCTATGAACTCTTGCCGATGGTTGTGAGCTATGCCGATAACCACTGAAGGGCATAATCGCATCGGGGAGACACGGTCAGTGTCTCACCGACATGCGATTTAATCTGAATGACCTTTGATCGTCTGGCAACCCCATGAAGCATCTATTCAACCAATCAGAGGAAGCTACAAGAGAGTCGTGGCAGTTTGACCGGTGAGAGGAAGATCAATAGAATGAAAGCGACGTGGATCTGCTCTGAGCTCAAGAGCATTCAAAGCAACTCGACAAGGAGGTTAGAAGATAGACACGAGACCAGAAGTTAATGCTGGCATTGCAAAAGATCAAGGAGGCCATTCCTGGAGCAAATCTTCACTGACATGGACAGCGGGGACTCAACATTAACTTCATTCAAAAGATCTAAAGGTAGATCCTTCTGAAGGCGGATATTTTGTAAGCCCTAGGGGCCAACACTTTTTGTATATATGGCATTTTTTTCCTCTTTGTAGATAGTTCTCCTGATGCTTTTCAAAAGTTTGTGACTTTTTGCAATCCTTTCTCAGATTAGCAAACTTCTGTAACTCATTTTGGAGCATGATATATAGAATTTACCTTGGTTACCATTGATGGTTCAATTTTCCTTCTGATTCTTGCAGAATATTGTGCATTTTTAGGTGATCCATTAAGCTACTTCGTGAAATCTTTCTTTTTCCTTATAGCTTTTGTTTCATGTCAGCATGCCTTTCTTTGCAAAAGTAGTATTATGTAGGTTACAAACTGTGTTTACTCAATTGCACATGAGCTTTTAATTTGTGAAAGTCTGCTTTTCCTTCTTGAAAGTGTGTGCATGTCAAACCTATTTGTATGCATAATCTATAGAATCTAGTTCTGCAGACCCATATCCATCATCAGTATTCAAGTGTAACCTGAGTGTCTCATTTCTCTTGTCATTTAGGTGTATCACCATAGGATTTAGTTTTCATTTTCATGCACTCCTCCTTTTTCCTTACAAAATCAGTAGTTTAGGTGATACTGCCAGGAAAGGAAGCCGACCTTCTCCGGAGGTTGACCTATGTTTACAAGAGACCCGCATCTTTAGAGGTCTTCCCATGTTACACTAAGGTGTTGAACATCAGGTTCAACAGGGTAAAACTTCAGGTGATAATAGGCATGTCACCACCAACACCCTGAAATGATTTAAAATCAAAATAATTAGGCTTTTGCCCCAAAACAAACTCTACATATAGTTTCTTCAAAAAATATAATGGGACATCTAGATTAGCATGTGGTGGACTATCAAATACCATCCACCATGGATCCCAAAAATGTGCACTCCTCTTTGGATGTATACACCACCTCATGGATATTCTAAATTTAGTTGGAAGAATGGGTTGTTGAGTACTAGGGTCAATAAAATAAGGTGCTATATGGGATTTTGTTATTTTTAGTTCTAAAATTTGTTTATATGAGAGACCATCTGCATAAAATCATCTCATCTCTTCTCTATCTCGAGTCGATGCCTATCTAAGTTAGAATAAATCAACCTAATGGCATCGACAATGTTTTGCATTGCAGATGCCAAACGTCTCACATGTGCAATCAATGCTTCATTTTGTATAACATTGATTTGGTTTTGAATGGATGCCAAATTTTCATCGATATGTGCTCGCAAGCGAGCCTCATTTGATCCAGCAGGTGGTGGAGGTGTGATATGAGGTGGAGGTTGTTGAGGTGGTGGATTAATGATATCATCAATTTCAAATTGATCTATGATAACTATATAAGTGTTCACCTGCATTAAATTATACAAAATTAACATACAAAGTTAGAAAATTAAAATAAATAGTTAAACTTTAAATGTACATGCAAATTTGTGTAAATAGGATGTGCATACATATAAATACACATATATGCATTGATTGAACTTGAGCATGTGCATACAAATTTCAAAATTTAAGATGTACATACATTTAAAATAAAAAAAATACGATGCATAATGCATGCATACATCATTTAACTAAACTATGTGTGCATACAAATTTCAAAATTTAAGATCTAGAACTATGTAATTTTAATACATGTACATACTAAAAAATAAACTTAAAACATTCACAAAAAGCTCATTTATGTCTAACGCATATAAATTACATTTTTCCAATAGGAGAAATCATGGTAGTAGATAGTCATAAAATATACTATTATAAATTCATCATTATAAGATTATATTCATAAATTCAAAACTAAAAAATATCCATGCAAAGAAATTCATGCATTCATCACTAAAAATATCCATCAAACCAAATTCACAAATTCATCACAAAAAAATCCATCGAACCAAATTCATAAATTCATAACTATAAGATCATTGTCTTAATTTATAAAGTGTTGCGGCTCTCTACTAAATCTCTTAATTTCTGTGTTTTCCTTTTTAGAATCGGACTTTCTCCTCTCCTCTATCCATTGTCGATTCTCGTCTAAGAGCCCATCCATAGCCCTAACAACATCAACAACATTGTGCATCCTAGATGCAAAACGCCTCAAAGGTGGTGCAATACATTCTTCATTTTGAATAATGTTGATTTGATCCTGAATGGTTCTAGCATTGACATTGATCCATTCTTGCAAGTGAGCACCATCAGTTTCAGGTGGTGGAGGTGGGGGGTTATGAGGTGGAGTGGGTGGAGGTGGAGATGAAGGTGGTGGAGATGGAGGGCATGGAGGTGGATTACAAATATTATTGAATTGATCCATGATGATCTCTAAGATATAAGTGAACTTGCATTAGATTTATAATTTCAAAATGTAAGATACATGTTTAGGAAATACCCTTAAACCATTCAATATAAATGGCCTAATTGAATACAAATGATAAAATGTGTAAGCCTCAATTATGTCTAAGGCATGTTACTTGAATGAAAAAAAAAAAATTAACTATTAATATAGGATGGCTTAAGAGGATCTATGTATTAATATAGGATGGCTTAAGGGGATCTATGTATACAAGATCACATGGCTTAAGGGAATAAAATTTGGTGAAGTTTCCCAAGGCAACCAAATTTCATTAAGTCCTAGGAGAAAATGAAAGCTTTAGGGTTTACAGTTTAGAGTTTAGGCTATAGGGTTTAGGGTAATATGATGGCTTAAGGGGATCTATGTAGTAAGGTCCTAGGACAAAATGACATGGCTTAAGTGAATAAAATTTGGTGATGTTTCCCAAGGCAACCAAATTTTATTAAAGTCTTAGGACAAAATGATGGCTTTAGGGATTAGGGTTTAGAGTTTAGAGTCTAGGGTCTAGTGTTTACGGTTTAGAGTTTAGGATTTAGGGTTTAGGGTAATAGGATGGCTTAAGGGGATCTATGTAGTAAGTTCCTAGGAAAAAATGACATGGCTTAAGTGAATAAAATTTTGTGAAGTTGCCCAAGGCAACCAAATTTCATTAAAGTCCTAGAACAAAATGATGGCTTTAGGGATTAGGGTTTAGAGTTTAGAGTCTAGGGTTTAGGGTAATAGGATGGCTTAAGAGGATCTATGTAGTAGGGTCCTAGGAAAAAATGACATGGCTTAAGGGAATAAAATTTGGTGGATTTTCCCATGGCAACCAAATTTCATTTTAAGGTCCTAGGACAAAATGAATGCTTTAGGGTTTAGGGTTTAGAGTTTAGAGTTCAGGGTTTAGGGTGAAGTATGGGTGGCCCTTGGAATAATGGACTTGCAAGTTAGTGAACAACATTTTCTTGTGGAACAGTTGATTGAGATAGCTCTTGTTTCGACTGACCAACCTCTCATGAAAATATCATTTAGATTATAATCTTGCACGATCTTATTATTGTTAAATTTGGTTGCCTTAGGCAACTTCAAATTTTGAGAACTTCTTTGATTCCCTTAAGAAATATCATATTAGGACCCCTTAAGACATCAGTTTAGGGTAATAATATGACTAGTAAGGGGGTTAATATTTTTGATTCATCACATATGCAAGAACATTAACTTTTATGAATATTTTTGATTTTATGAATAGACTGACTATTTTTGTAATAGAAACACATAGTTATGTATTATTAAGATTGAGTTTGATGTATACTTTAACTTGATATTTTTTAAATTGAAAATAAGATTATTTTATTTAACATTTTTTTCATTAATATATATATATATGTTTAATATACTATGATAAAGTTGAATATTTCCCACTTAAATGAATTTTATGATATAAAATGTATAATAAAATTAGTTAATGTTGAATTTTCCCAAAGATCCAAAATCTTATTTTATTTTGGATTGTTTGGAATTGAAAGAACCTAAAAGAAAGAAAATAAAAATATTTAAATTATTTTAGTGTCTAGGTAACTAGTGCAAATTGAGATTTTAGACTAAACTAGAAGCCTAATTAACAACTAATTGGCTAGAATGAGAGTTAAGATTGTTGAAAGACAAGAGACAACACATGCAAACAAGAAATGGAAACAAGGCATGAATAAGAGAGATCAAAACATAAAATAGGAATGAATGCAAATACTATTTAATTAAGTGACAATTGGAAATGGATTGTACAAGGATTTAGGAATTCACTAACTAAATTTGCAAACTAACATTGAAAATTTATCAATTGTAACGATCCACTAGTCCCACAAGTAAAGTTTAACATATTGTTTTCTATTCTAATTATATCTATGTTCATAACGTTTAATTGATTGTCTTTTGATGAATATATATTTAAATGTATAATTTTTATCAAATCCTATTTCATTGTCAATATCAAGGACCCTAATTTACTATTTAAATCAACCTAAATCTATCGAATAATTTCTTCCATAGGCATGCCTACGTACTTGTCTCCATACAATGCAAATGAAATTTAAAACATTTAAGCAATGCAAATGAATTTTTTCCATTATCAAATATTCTCAAGCTTGAAATAGGGTTTTCAAATGCAAAATGATTTCTTTGATTACAATTTAGGGTTTTAGCAATTTTTTTGTTTGAATTCAATTTAGGGTTTCAAGAAGCAATTAGGGTTTTCAATGCAATTTTTTTTTCATTTCAAATTAGAGTTTTCAAATGCAATTTTTTTGTTTGATTTGAATTTAGGGTTTCAAAAATCAATTAGGGTTTTCAAATGCAATTTTTTATTCAATTTCAATTTAGGGTTTTCAAATGCAATTTTTTTTGTTTCCTTTCAATTTAGGGTTTTCAAATGCAATTTTTTTTGGTTTGATTGAACAATTTAGGTTTCAAAAGCTAAATTTTGTTCTTAAGATACAATTTAAGGTTATTTTTTCGTTTCTATTGTTTATCTTGAGGGTTTCATTTCATTCTTTCTTTTATTTCTACAAATCATCATTTCTTCTATTACAGGTATTTATAAAATACATAAAATGCTAAATAAATTGAAAAAAAACATGCTAAAATCTATTATTGTATTAAATTTTTCAAAAGAAAATGAAAAAAGAAAAAAGATTAGGGGTGGAGGTGTGCCTGGAGGTCACTATCATCGCTACCAAATTGGGATCCCGTGCTATGTGAATTATAATTGAGTTTTGTTTATTTTTAAAAATAAATACCACTTTAAAATGGGATCCCATTTTTTACAAATCGGGATCCTGTTTTGTAAAGATCGGGATCCCATTTCCCATCCGTTGATTTGGGACCCATTAATAAACAAGATCCCATTTTAAAAAAAATAGGATCTGGTTTAGAATTTAGGTTCGGGTTCCTGAAGCTAAACAAGATCCCGTTTTTTAAAAGTGGGATCTCATTTTTGGCAATCTAATTTCATTTTTTTTCCCAAGGAAAAAAATTCCATGTTTTGTGGACTCATCTTTGTGCTTTTACCCATGTATCAACATGAGTCTAGAAAGAACTCCAAAATTCAACCGACCAATCTCTCGAGAAAAATTGTTGTCAACACCGACAATAGGAGTGCGAGGAACATAGTCATCATCATCAACAAAGTGAGAGAAGGTATACAGTCGAGACTCATGATCAACATTAGCAACAACAATGGTTTTTCCAATATCAACCTCTCTGATGAAAACATAATCTGTAGTGAATTTCACAGTCTTTGTTACCTCACCATGGGTGATCTAATAGATGGAAAAAATATTTGTGTGCAACTCTGGAATACACAATACATCCCTGAAACAACCATCACCTATCTCAACATTTCCTACCCCTGCAACATCCAAAAGCTTATTTTCTCCCAACAGAATTTTGGAAGTGTTAGCAAAATGAAGACCCAAAAAGGATAGGGACTAGAAGCCATGTAATGAGATGCTCCAGAATCTAAAAACCATCTGGCATGACTATAATGTGTTACAGAAGTCACTAATGCATGTCCTTTACCCATGTAGTGTTCATCTCCTTTACCACTTGCAAACCCTACATTCCCTGACTATGTAGGGTTGGATGATGATGGAGATGAAGATGCAGAGGCTGTAGAAGGAGGAGTTATAGATGAGGGCAATGGGATATTATTTTTCTGAAGAAGGTGTGAAAGTTCATCAATCTTCTTCATATAACAATGATGCTCATCATGCCCTTTCTTTTTGCAATATACATAACTAAATTTCTCCTTCTTGGGATTGTCCTCTTTTGAAGAGGTGGAAGTCTCATTTGACTTTTTTTTAGGTTTAGGATTCTTCTTCCCTTTACTCTTAGATTCTTGTGCAACCGATGCATGATTTGTAGGGACCCCCTCTAATTGGACAAGTTGGCTTGCTCCCATGTCAACCGGTCACATAAAGTCTCAAAAGAAGGCATTTGGAATGCACTACCCAAAGCATCCATTATGGAGTAGAAGGTAGAAGAAAACACAACAAATGGGCCTCTCAACTTAGACAATATCAAAAATATGGACTCCTTATTAGTTTTTCTCTTCCCACATACCACTAACTGTGACCTTAAAGATTTGAATTTCACTAGAAATTCATCAATAGAAGGAAATGTTTTAGGGGTAAGAGCGGTTAATTTAGCCTCCAGTTGCAGGACACAGAACTCACTAACCTGATCAAATAGGTTATGTAACTTATCCCATATCTCCTTGGGTGTATCCAACTCATCAATATGAAAGAGGATACTATCAGAAAAATTCAATTTCATCAAACCCATAGCTTGGTCACACTTATTTCTATAGGAAAATATTTCAAGTTCCTTGGTAAGAGTGGGTTGGATATTACTAAATGTGGACCATAGACCTTGAGATTGAAGCAACCTACGCATTTTCATCTTCCACGTATGGTAATTATGGGGAGTTAACAATTCAATAGATTCAGGAGTAGCCATGACTAAAGTTTGCACCAAAAAGGCAAAAATTACGGCTCCAATAAGGCAGCCTCTAGAAATAAAATTTCACCAACTTTCCAAAAATGCTTCAAGCAAAAAAGCTAATTTTCTAAATTGAGAGAAAAAATTGGAGCAAAAATTAATGCACCTTGCGATTGGTTTGTAGTAGTTTTTCGCACCACTGGAAAGCCAAATCTTTGCACAAGTCTCCACAACTCAAGGCACACCATGAGCCTCTGTGAGTCTTGCTCACACCAAGCAACCACACTGCAAAGGTATTTAAGGAGCAAAAAAATTCCCCTCATAGCCAATGTGGGATAATTTTCCCATAATAGGTTCAAAAACTTGGGGGCCCACCTCCACTTCATGCACAAAAGCCCTAAATATTTTGATTGGAAACTTTATAAAGTACAAAGTTGGAGAAATTTGATGTAGCAACAATAGATTTAAACGCCTTTGCTCAAGTCCAAACACCTCTAGCAATGGAAATGAGGTTGTGTACAACACTGCAAGCTTTCTGAAATGAATCATGCCTTCAATAGAGCCTCTGCTCAGACCAAATTTGTGCTCCTTCTCAACAAAATAACAAAAAAAGGGCCTCTTTAAACTAAAATATCGCCTTCTCACTGCAAATTGCACCTCTCACATGAGAATCATGGGCTTTGCAAAAAAGGCTTCTTATGGAAATGACGTAGCCTCTAATGATTGAATAGGTTTGCAAAGGATTGTACACCTCTTCACACTGAGAATTGGCCTACAAATCACAGCCTCTATGAGTGGCCAAAAAAGCCATAGGCTCCTCCTACGCGCCTCTAAAGAAAAATGGCTTGTTGCCTCTCAAACAATCGTTCCTCCCAAGCAAGAATCGACACCCAAATAGACTGAAATTCGTCAGCAATCTCCAAACAATAGAAAAAAATGGGACCTTTTATGCAATCGATCTTCAAACAACAAGAAATTGAAAATGAGGCAACTTTGAAATTTAGAATTTCAAATGTAAGAAAAAAAGATCTCAAACAACCTCCGATGAAAACTCTCATGGAAGGAGTGCAAAATGGGTTGCTCTGATACCATGTTAGAGCAAATAACCCAGGAAAACCATCTACAAAAAATACCTTCACAAATAGGAGAGAAGCACACACTATTTCATCAAGAAGGAGTGAATAAAAATGAGATGAGTAAATTACATATCGTACAACCTTTTAAAGGCAAGAAAATAGGTGATGGGTGTAAAACTACCCAACATAGGAAAAAGCCACCCGAATGATTAAATTCCTAAGTAAAAACTTAACACACTAACAAAACTAACATGAGATGTAAGGGAATGAAAATTACAAAGCATAAATTATCAAAATTAGCTAATGGAGAGGAAAATACATCACATTCCATATCATATGTAGGTGTAATACTGAAGGGTGAGGCTACCTCATCCATATTTATCATATAAGGGATATAATCATCATGATCTAAACCATCAAAAGGAAGTGCACACAATGGTAAAATTTCATGGCAAGAGGGAGGCACATCAAAAGAAATAACATCATACAATAGCATATATGACTTTTCAAGGCCCTCAAATGTATGGCCACTAGAAGAATTGAAAAAGGAAATGATTACATATGCATCATCCTAAGGTATATGTAATGATATACATAAGAATAAACGTGAAATAACATATTATAGCATGATAAAGCATTGAATCATACATAAATAACTATTGATATAATATTATGTACATGTAAATGAAATATATCCATCAAAGCACACACACGCCTAAGCATTATGACACATGTTCTAGTTAGGATTACAAACATATACATTTTATGAAAGTCATATACCTAACAAGTAACCCTAGGCAATACAACATATGAGGAGTCAACATAAAGATACAATCATTTTCTTTAATATCATCACAAAAGAAGAATATGAATCAAATCATCAAAAAGAAAAAAGGAATCCAAAGTAAAGGATAAATATGATAATTTATGAGATTAAAAAATAGTGAAGAACAAAGCAAAAAAGTAATGATTAAACCCTAAATCCAAAAGATTGGACGATAGGGATAAAAAATATTCACACTAAAGCCTAAACCCTAGAAGATAGATAAAATAAAAATAAACACTAAGGGTTTATCTAATTCTTAATTGGATGTAAATTAAATGTCGATACATTCTATACATCTTATACACTATTTAATACATAAAGAAAACATCTCATGATTCTCCCTATTATATTTCTAAAATAGATTGACAGGTGATAATATGAAGTGAGAATGAGTGATTATACAATATCTAAAACTGATTCGATACCTGCCGTCCACCACCGAAGCTGGACTACAGGAGGCAATTGTCTTTATACTCACCTTTACTTGGAAAGCAAGTTACGTTTATGTAACACAGAACGAAAAACAGTAAGCGTGCTTTACACTCAATCTTATTCCACAAGTAATAAAACGAGGATGCCTTCATGTCATCGGCCTCCACAAGTTTCGGTCAAGAGCAGGCAAATAAGTTTAAAAGATAAGGCGAAGGCATTTCGACAAGAAAAAGAAACGCAGAGATGAGGCGTGAGGGAAGACAGCATGGTTATGTGCGAAGGCAGCCAAGTAGGAGGATCATTAACATAACAGACAAGGAGGAGGATGGACTGAAAGTGGATTCTTCCAAGTTTAGAGGCAAGTGCAGGCGGGCAGGATGTCGATATTGTCACTTGGAGCCCTCCTCCAAATCCAGAGCAAAGACCAAGGGCCTCCGCAAGCACACCTCCACAGACCTCCTCTCTAGTTATCGCCTGTGTGCATGGAAAGTGGTGATGGATCACAACCCACATGATCGTCTTTCTTCTAATGCGGGTCAATCCTCCTCTGATTTCATTTCTCTTTTCGACCGAGGAGATGATGATTATTTGGACGACGATGAATGCTCTCACTTTTTAACAGAGGCGGCAGCGGAAGCGGAAGAAGTGATTGAGCTGATTCCTGTGCAGAAAGAAGAAGAGCAACGTGAAGAGGTGGACGTCCCCGAATTCAGCTCTTGTGAGAGCGATTCGTGGACAACAGAAATTCTGTGTGAGACTGATTTGGAGGAATGGTGTTTGGTCGAAGAGGAGATGTGATGTATATGATAATATGGCAATGTTCTTATTGCCTAATATCAGCCTGCAATTTCACATTCCTTGAATGTAACCCTTTCTATTTTTTATGTAAATTTATGTAAAAATAGATACTCTTATGTAATAATAAGTTTACATGCACATTCCTCTACTTAAATTGTTTATTTTATATGCATGCACTTTCACTTTCACTTTCACTTTCCTTTCATGTAATTAATTTGGGTTCCCCAACACATGATTTTGTTGTTCGATTTGGTGCATTTAATTACCTCAAACTTGGTCTAGATTGGTCTTAGCTTTCATATCTATATTTCTTTTGTACAAATGATGTTAACTCTTTCTTTTTTATAAATTCAATATTAATTTTAGTCTTGAATCAACCTATTTCTAATTAATTATTAATTATCAAGCCATGTTTTGACATGTTCCAAATGTATGTCTATGATTTGTATAAAAATACATCATCCGTAGGTCATTTCAATCATCGAACATTAGGATAACTCTTTACATTTATCTACTAAAAGGACCACTCAATAGTCACACCTTCATAACACTTAGTATTTTGCATCAGTAATCTTAATTTATGCTCTGCCAAGTTTTTGGTATGGGGATGACATGGGAAGGCAAGACGTGTTTTAGATATGAGGATTTTTTTGCTATTTATAAGGGATGGCTATTGAGAAAATAAGTTTTTTTCTTAAAATATAAGGAAATTTCAATATTCATCTAATAATATTGATAAATCATTCACCATATACATTAGAGAACCTTTGTGAGCACAAGTTATTGAATAGGAATTATGATGTTCTTTATATACACATATGAGCATGAGTTAATAAAGACATGCCTAACCGATGTGTATATTCAAGTGAGAAGTGAAGGCCTCAAGACTGCATGTTTTGTTGTCAATATCATTAACAAAGAGGAATGATTAAGTAAAAAGAGAATTGGTTATGTTCCAATTTGACCTAAGCTAGGAGACTAATAGATGAAATTGTTCTATAAGTTCTATGTGCAAGAAGTGATTGATACTTTTTTGCACTATGAAAATGAGATTTCTTGCCAACTATGACTTAACTCGTATTCAATAGTATAATGATTGTAGCATGCCAACTTTGTCTATGAGATTCCTTGTATACTAAACAAGTAATTCAATGTATGAAACAAGTTAATTGGAATCCTTAATTATGGATTTGACTATGAAGATATAGAGATTTACAACACATGATATGTATTTTATAGATCTTGTGATTATGATTCATCATTGGTTGATTACTTGGTTAGACTTGTAGCTTGATAAGGGTTTGGGGACAATGAGGGGCACACCCCTCATGAGGGTTGGGGGAAACACCATTGGCACATGTTCCTTGCCCAAATGAAGACCTTCAAAACCACATAGACCTTCATGGTGCATAATATTTTCATATTTTTATAAATCCTAGATGGGCATGACATGAACCTCCAAAGTGCTAAGTTTTGCAACTTAGCAAGGGTGCAACTTTGAGAGACAACACTACCATGAACCTATTCCATGATAATTTCATCCTTACCATCCACCTCAATCTAAAACACCCTGAACTCATTGAATGGGACCAACATGATCCTCCTACTTTGGACACATTTAAAAATGATGAGGCTATTTTAGAGCTTATGCAATCTTGTACCCATATTCCATCAAAAGATTGTAAGCAAGGATTTCAAATCTTATTTTCATCAACATATTTTTGATAACAAGAAGGAATTTTAGAGGAACCCTCATAATTTACACCTGATGTAGATACACCTTTTGATTGTGATCTTCACCTTCCATTGGCTCCTACTCCTCTTCAAGATGGGTCACCACTCCTTATTGAGGAATTTATAGATATAAATTTGGATATAGAGGAGACACCTAAATTGACACAACTAGTAGTTTCTTTAGATCTCAAGTTAAATATAAACATCTTTGTATAACTTAGAGATTACCCATATATATTTTCTTGGTCCTACGCTCACATGCCTAGTTTGGATCCATCTTTAGTTGTCCATAACTTTGTGGTAATCCTTGATGCTAAACCCATTTGTCAAAAGATAAATGCATCCTAATGTGGCCCTTTAGTCAAGGAATGACTTAAAAACTTGTTATATGATGCATTCATTCAGCTTATCAATTATCTAGAGTGGGTTTCTAATATAGTACATGTAAGTAAACCAACAAAAAGAATCAATGTATGTACAAATATAGAGATATCAATAAGGTTTACCCCAAAGATGATATTTCACTTTCAAATTATTGATATAATTATAGATTTGACATATGGTCATGAGATGTCATCCCTTATGGATGGCCTTTTGGGATATAACAAAATTTAGATAGCAATTGAAGACCAACCTAAGATGGATTTTATCACCCCATGGGGAACATTTTGTTATATAAAGTCATGTCATTTGGTATCAAAAATGTTGGTGCCACATATCAAAGGGTTGTGATTGTCATATTCCATGATATGCTACATGATATTGTTGAAGATTATGTGGATGAAATCCTATGAAAATCAAAACTCAAAATAGATCACCCAATCATCTTTTATCATATCTTTCAAAGGCTCATCATAGAGTATAAATTCAAATTAAATCCCAAAAAATGTACCTTTGGAGTCACAGTAGGAAATCTCCTAGGGTTCATTGTTTCTCGGCATAACATAGAGGTAGATCCATCTAAAGTAAAAGAAATAACATATATGGCACCTCCTAGCAACCTCACACAACTGCACAGTTTATAAGGGAAAATCCAAGCTATGAAAGATTCATTTCCCAATTAGAAATTAAGTCATCATTTTCACATATACTTCAAAAGAATGTCAAATTTGAGTGGATTAGTCATGCCAAAAATAATTTGATCAAATCAAGGAATATACCTATCTAATCCTACAATTTTAGTGGCACCCACTCTAAATAGGTATTTTTTGTTATACATTTTAGTTATTCAATATGCCTTAGGGTCCCTTTGAGCTCAATAAAATGATCAGGGAAGAGAGAGAATTCCATCTGTTACCTTAGCAAAACATTGGCTGGATGTGAAGTTAATTATTCATCCATGGAGAAATTTTCCCTTGTAGTAGTGTTTGCCACACAGAAACATTAACATTATATGCTTAATGCTACCACTCATTTGATTGCTAAAATTGACCCATTAAAATATTTTTTTGTCAAAAGCATCCCTTACTAGTTGAATGGAAAAGTGGGCCATGCTTCTTAGTGAATTTGAATTGAGTATGTCAACTAAAAGGAAATCAAAGTTCAAGTTATAGTAGATCAATTAGTAGAGGCTCCATTCAAGACTATCAACCTTTGAACATAGAATTTCTAGATAAATCCACCCTTCACATTGAAGAATCCAAACCATGAAAATTATACTTTGATGGATCATTCACATCACATAGATCATGTTTTGGAATTATTTTCTTTATCCCTAAGGTGATTCCATTATGAAGGCATTTTGTATTGGCTTTCCTTGTACAAACAACATAGCAGAATATGAGGCATTGATCTCTGGTCTAAAACTAGTAGTACAATGACACATTCAACACTTACAAGTTTTTGGAGATTCATAATTGGTAGTCAAATAGGTCAATGATGAGTTCCTTACTAAGGATGAAAAATTGTACCCTATAAACACATGGTTGATAATTTTAAGCAATAAATTTTGGATACATTTTTTGAGCAAGTTCCTCATATCAATAACAAAGTTTTCAATGCAATAGCCACCATTAGATCTCTTCTATATATCCCTAATGAAGCTCATGAGTATCATCTCCTTGTAGAAAAAATCCTTATACTTGCTTATGATCTTCCATATTTTGACATGATAAGTGAAATTGTTGGTCCCAACACTCCTTGGTACAGTGACATTTTTTCATATCTCCAAAACTAAACCATCCCTCTTGACATATCATCCATCAAACATAAATTCCTATTCAACATGCATCTCTCTATACCATCCTTGGTAGCACACTCTATTGTAGGGGTTATGATGGCACTTTTATTAGATCATGTCTCAACTCGAATGAGGCTAACCTTGCACTTCAAGAAGTTAATAGTAGTATTTGTGGTGGTCATATGAATGACATGATCTTATCCAAGAAGCTCCTTTGCACAGGATATTATTGTCCTACCATGGAATCAAATGCCTGCTAGTACATAAAGAAATGCCTTGCTTGTCAAAAACATGGAGACCTTATTCATGCACCCTTGCAATCCCTCCAGAATATTACCACTCCATGACCCTTCTCTACATGGTGCCTCAATCTCATTGGAAAGATTAATCCCACCTCCTCCAATGACCACAAGCTCATTATTATCGCTATTGAATATTTCACTGAGTGGGTCAAAGAAGTTACACTCACTTTCACTACCAACATCCAAATTTCCAAATTCATCCTTAACCATCTCATTTTCATTTTGACATAACATCCACATCATCATAAACGATGGAAAATACTTTAAAAATCATGAAGTGAAATCCTTATGTGATAAATTATATATTAAGCATAAATGGTCAACCCCTAACTACCCGCAAGGAAACGATCAAGCCAAAGTGTCCAAAAATACCATCATCAAAATAATTAAGGAAAACATCAAAGAAAATGGTTATGATTGGCACCTTCAACTCAATCCCTCCCTTTGGGCCTATTTCACATCAATTCACACTCCCAACTTAGGTGCCACTCCATATTCACTTGTCTATGGTGTCGAAGCAATCTTTCCACAATAGAGGTTGAGCTACCCTCTTTTCGTGTTTCTTTGTGTAACCTCATGTCAAAAGAGGATTTCCAAGAAACACACTTATATGAGCTATAAATCCTTGAGGAACATTATCTCACTACTCTCAATCACCTTAAAGCATACCAACATAGGTTGTGTTGTGGCTATAAAAAAACCCTCTACACTAAAGAGTTTCAGGTTGGATACCTTTTCCTTAAAGAAAATAAAAAGAACATCACCAGAGATCTAGAGAGAAAAAAGAGAAATTTAAACCAAATTGGTTGGGTCTGAAAAGGATTATTTTGTGCTCTCTTTCACTTGTAGGATTTTTGGACCTTAAAGTAGAGAGACAAAACTACACCTTTTCACTCAAGAACAAACCCTTGAGATTCCAATGCAAAGGAGATTGAAATTTGGAAAAGGGAGAGTTCTAGGGAAAGGATAACAACAAATAAGGTTTCACCACCAAGTGTAAACTTGGAAAATGCAAGATGTTTGAAAACATAGTGTGATATGCAAACTACTACTAAATGACCTAAGAATGCAAGTAAAACAAAACTTAAAAACTATGAAAATGGAGATATGCACCTGGGAAGTTGAAGATAGGATGGAGCTCTGGAATCCTAAAAAATTCACTATTGATGCCAACTAGGACTCATACGCCAAGCTGGGTGACTTAGTCTAGTTTTCTGGTAAATGTGTCGGAGCGGGATTCAGACAAATGGGTACACTCAGATCTACAAAATTCTTGTTTAGGCCTGGGTAGTGGGACTTATTCACCAACAGTGGTGAATCAATCCACCTCTGGATTTCTGGAAATTCAAAATAGGAAACTGTAGCCCTCAGTTTGCTTTGCTCTTCCAGACAGGTTTCTGAATCTGAAACTTCATAATTCAACCTGTAGATCTTCTCCAAGCTTCTCTTAGGACTTTGACAACTTTGACTTGCTTTGATCACTTTTCCAATCTTGACTTCTTGGTAAATTTGCAACCTAGCCCTACAAATCACACACAAGAAGAGGGGAAAATGTTGTGGGGTTAGTGAATAGGGGTTTTCCTTGGTCAAACCCCTTGTTGGTAATTAAACCCTTGAAATGAAATGAAATAGAATGGAGAATGATGAATGAAAAAATAAGGATGTTGCAACTCACCAAACCCTTGCAATAGGATACTGTAAACATATAAGTGATGGCTCTAATGGGTGTGGACTTGAACTCTAGCTTGATGTTGATAGATCTTGAATGCAATGCTTACAAATCCTACACCACAATTGTTAGCTCTAAAACAACATGATGCAAGCAATCTTTGACATGATGGAAGACACTTGAAGGAAATCTTGAATGCTTGATAACCTACCCTTGAAATACCTTGAATGATCTTATGGATGCTCAAATGCTCTTGTGAACTATATGCATGAATACTTGAATGTTAGATTCAGATGAAATGAGAGAAATAAGCTTGTATTTATACTCAATTATGCAATAATTTTCAAAATTACAACATCATAGGTTGACCTTAGATCTTGGAGAATAAAAACCCGCCAGAATTTTGAATTAAATTTGAATTTTGAGCTAAAGGGGACTCATTCGCCATTCTGGGTGAATGGGTCCCACCTAAGGGGACTCATTCACCCAGAATGGCGAATGAGTCCCACCTTAGCCATTTAAGGTGGGTTTTAGGATTTTTATGCTTTAAATGATATTTATCAAGATTATTCTCAAAAATACACATAAGTAAGGCCTGTGGATGCAAAATGGGGCCAATTAAAGCATGAGAAAGCCCAATTATTAATGACAAACCTAGAAAAGTGTGAAAGTGTGTTACAATACTTTACAACACTTTGAACAAGGCTTGGTAAATGATGAAAAGAGGTTATTTTATTAACAAGACCCTAGAAAAGTGTGAAAGTGTGTCACAACACTTTACAACACTTAGATAAGGTACCATTTAAATCCTTTTAGTTCACAAGGGCCCAAGACCTAATGTGAATGTATTATCCACATTACAACATTAAATAAAGGCAACATTAAGCCAAAATCCATGAGGAGGACACAAATGAGTGCGAAAAATGTCAAAGGACCCTTTTTTTGACACTACATTTAGCGCCCACTTTAGTGAGAGGATGAACCTGCTTCAAACTCACACTAAAGTAGACAAAAACACACCAAGAAGAGTTTCAATGAACCAATGCTAGCAAGATGATACAACAACCATCAAGAGGGGTGATCAAGCCCCTAGGATCAAGATCCCATGACAAACCAAACATAAGCACAAAGGAATGCATATGAAAATGATATAAAGAGCAACGAAAAGGCCAAGCATACACTGCCAAAGATGAAAAAGAGAAGAAGTAAAAGAAATAAAAGAAAAGGATCAAATCAAGCTTCGATTGTTTGTTGAGCATGATGTGGATCAGATCTAGGCTGTTTGTCTGAAAAAATGCTTACTCACTCTAAAGCGACGAAACTTATGGTTGTTCATCGGGTGAGAAGTCTTAAAAGGTGAGAAACATACACTCATGGATGGTATGCACTCACACACACACACATAAGTGGCTATGGGGAAATTCATGCCTCAAAATGGGCTTCCCGCTCAACCATACCAAAGTTATACCTCCTGATAACTTTAATAAGGCACCACACGAAGAGAATTGTCCTTTCGAGCTTCATAAGACAAGCAAAACTTTGTATGCTTGGAACTTATGAATGAACGTGATGGCTCCATAGGCATGCAAGTTGTGTTATGCAAGGTGGCCATATAACAAATGGGTAAGTGCACCAAGATGGTTCCCAAAAAGGGGGCTTAAGTGGCCACTTTTTTTCTGAAATCAGGAAACGCTGACCTTGGACATGAAATTGAAGATAGTTACACTCAAAATTTTGAGATGGAACAAAAACAAGGATCGAAGTGCTCCGAGTCTACTTTCTAAACTACTAATTTATTTTGAAAATGGTTGAGATTAAGGGGTTCAAAAGAGGGATGTACAGAAATTGGTGTTGTTTTTGTCAAAAAAACATAACATAGCAACTCTTGTACAACTTGAGCACGGTGAACTTTTTTGTAGTATTTTTAAAATCGCTATGGTCAAAAGTTAGCAAATAGCATCTAGTTCGTGCACAATTTTTCTGATAATTTTTTAATGAATATTTGATTTTTTACTAATTTTCTAAGTGGGCACTTCCTGAAAAGCAAAATTTTGGCTGTGCTCCCCCAAAATTTTTGAAAATAATTAATTTTTTTAAAAAAATTGTAGAATGGAGTCTAGTTTCTAAAAATGTAATTTATTTGAAATTTTGATGAACGGTTAATTTATAACAAAAAAAACACTAAACACTATTTTTTGGCAAAAAACAGACATACAAACAAAAGAAATTATGGATGAAAGGCTTAACATTGTCGAAAAGTGAAAAAAATTACATCGTTGGATAGCTAAGAGAGAACCTAACATTACCCATGTTTTTTATTTTGTCAATATTGAACTAGATGCAATCTTGATGGTGAGCACAGACCCGATTATGTGAAAAATTGTAGAATTTGCAAAAACACATCTCTAGCCTTGTTGGAAATGCCCTCCAAGCCTTTGGGTTGGTATTCCAAGGCAAATAATTTCACTTTTTTCTTTTTTTTAACGTGAAATAGCACGTGCACATTATAACGCGCTTGCATTATAACGCGAGCACGTTTTTTAAAAAAAATTCATAAGTGGCCAGAAAATTGGTACCCAACTTCATGCACCCGCCCAAATGAAAAGTGAAAAATGCAAAGAATGTTCAAAGGATTCTTGCTTAGTTCATGCGAGGTCTTTAACTTAGGGAACATTGTGCCTAATGTCTCCAAGAGAGGACCGATCAATTAATAGAAGATTCACAACTTAGGGGATGTAGTGTGTCGCATCAGGCTGGACTAAGAGGAATGCAATATGCTAAGATAGATCACACTCATGAAGGACATTACACCCAATGTCATCCACAAAGCGAAAAATGCATCATATGAAGTAAGAAGGTTGCACTAAGAACCAAGAAAAGGGAAAATGTAAAAGAATAATGCCAATGTATGCCCCCACTTTAAAGGAATTGCTAAACACCATGCTGTGATAAATTACTTTGAAGTAGAAAATGAAAGATGAAAACAAGAAAAAAGACATGAGAACCAACTTGGAAATCCCTATGCCAAGTCATATGTTTCCGAGTAAAACTACGTCATGCGAGAGAGAAAGAAAAGAGAGAGGGTTGCCCCCAAAATGAAAACACAAAACACATAAGGGATCTATGGATTTGGGGTCAGTATGTTCATTGCTACAATGTTTTTAGAGAGCTCGAAACTGTCATCATCCCCCAAATACACATAGAATTGGAAGAATGACACAAAGAGAGAGAAAACAAAGAAAAACCTTTTGGGTTCAACATGGAAGAGACATAGGGTGCCTCGACACCTTGCGTCATCCCCAAAAGGAAAACACAAGACAAATGAAAAGGAAAAGGCAAAAGAAAAAGGAAAACCTTTTGGGTCAAGATGGAGGAGACATGAATATCTCAATGCCTTGCATCATCCCCAAAAGGAAAACACAAGAAAAAGACAGATGAAAAAGGAAAAGGAAAAAGAAAAGGAAAAGGAAAAGGAAAAGAAAATCCTTTTGGGTCAACATGAAGGAGACATGAATGTCTCAATGCCTCGTGTCATCTCCAAAAGGAAAATACAAGAAAAAGATAAAGATGAAAAAAAGGAAAAAGCGATGCACAACATAGATAAGAATGAAGGTACAAATAGAGGAAGTCACAAAGAGAGAGAACATCAAACAAAACATCATGGGGGATCACATTACACACATGCAATCACACAAAAGAAAAAGAAAAAGAAAGAAAGAGAAAATGCAAAAGACTAGTAAGGCAAATGCAAGTCAACCTACGAGCAAGTCATCTGCCTCCCAATCTCAGTCTGTATAAGTAGAAGGTAAATGACGAACCAAAGGGACAATGACAAATGCATTATGAGGACAAGGCTAACAATTGCTTGTCCCCACTGAGTGCGAGACAAGAATGAGCCGAGGTAGGTGATGGGAAAGGTCGTATAATAGTGAGAAATGTAAGATTCTACAACTATTACATGACAAAGGGTAGGAGAGTGTGCTATGCAATCACTGGATAGCAATTATTGCCATCGAAGTGATACTTGCTCAATATTTCCTTCAATGCACGACACTCATCATTACTATGTCCGAGGATTTGATGATATGCACAATGTGGAACTTTTGCATCTTTAGGATATAGCACAAGTTTGTTCATAGGTGGTAATAGTATTAATCCTTGGTTAAGAAGAATTTGTAATTTTTGCTCACTTTTGGGTGGTGGGTGAGGAGACTTCAATTTTTCTAACTTGTAAGGCCTCTTGCATTTTCTAGATTCACCCTTCTCTCTAATTGAAGGAGGAGGACCGAAAGTGATCCTCTTATCCTTGTTATCATTATTAATCAAGGGTTTCTCTCTAGGAAAGAGGACATACAAATTGGGAGGGGAATCAAAGATCACCATGCCATCATCATGAAGCCTTAGATATTCTCTAGGAGGCTTGTTGTTATGAGAGGTATCTTGATATCCTAATCCCTTTGTGTTTTCATTTGTTGGTTTCTGCTCGAGGAGTTGATGAATTTCATGTTCACTTGTTGTGTCACATCCTTGTTTGCTCAAGATTGTGAAGCCTTTTCCATATGTTTCTTCAAGGTTGATTGGAGTGTTTGTTACTTTTTTATCATAAAATGGTTGAGTGTTGATTGTCTAGAGGAGTTAGGTTCACCTGTTGTAGGGAACTTAGGTTCAACTTTTGTTTCAAGATGTAAATAACCAAACATCTCAAGAGGTGGTATGGTAGGAGGATTAGGTTGGTTCATGGATGGATAAAAGGATGCATTAACTTCAAGGTTGTCAAGGCAATTGTTTAGGAACTTATTCATGTTGTCATCATCTTATCCAATGATGCCAACATCACGAGGAGGACATGCATTAGGAGTTAAAGGAGCATGAGTGAGTTCAATGTTATTGGGGTCATTTCCAAAGGTACAACTGGACATATCTACTAAGAATTTTAATGACATCCAAAGCTTATTAAAACACATATCCATGATGCAAGTTTCAGATTGTAAACTATGCAACAATGTTGTAAATGTAATTTTGATTTTAAGCAATGCACAAGATGGATGAAATTAAAATAAATGTAATGAATTGAATGAAATAGAAAATATGCGAGCTAAAACAGAGAGATAATAACAACAAACAACTCAAAAAATGAAGATTAAATGCCAAAAAATGCAATGCAAACTATTGCAAGCAATGAGTCTTGATATTGATTTTTCAAAAAATTTCAAAATTTTTGAAATGAATTTTATGCTTTTTAAGTTTTTTGATGCAAGCTTAAATTGGCAAATGCAAAATTTTGCTAATGTTAAATGAAATTACATGCAATAATGCAAGCTCAATGATATTTTCACTAATGCGAAGTTTGAAACCCTAGAATGCAAATTAAACAATGAAAAACCTAATGCAATGTTAATACACTTTAAATCTATGATGTAAATGCACTCCAAATCAAAAATATAATGCTCTATATGCAGGTTCACCAAAATGAATACAATTATTTTGTGCTCTCTTTCACTTGTAGGGTTTTGGTCCTAAAAGAAGAGAGACAAAACAACAATTATTCACTCAAGAACAAACCCTTGAGATTTCAATACAAAGGAGATTGAAATCTGATGAAGGGGGGGCTCTAGGGAAAGGATAATGACAAATGAGGGTTCATTACTAAGTGTAAACCTGGAAAATGCAAGATGTTTGAAAACATGGTATGATATGCAAATTAATACTAAATGAGCTAAGAATGCAAGTAAAATAAAATAGAAAAATGTCAAACTGGAGATGTGCACTTGGGAAGTTGAAGAAGGTAGGATGGAGCTTTGTAATCCTAAAAACTTCACTATTGTTGCCGAATGGGACTCATACGCCAAGTTGGGTGACTTAGTTCATTTTTCTAGAAAATGTGCAGGAATAGGTTTTAGGCAAAAGGGTACTCAAATCTGCAAAATTCCTATTCAGCCCTAGGCAGTGAGACTCATTTACCAATAGTTGAAAATCAATCCACTTCTAGATTTCTAAAAATTCAAAACAGGAAATTGTAGCCCTTAGTTTGCGATGTTCTTCCTGATAGGTTTTTGAATCCAAAACTTCAAAATATAGCCTCCAAATCTTCTCCAAGCTTCTCTTAGGACTTTGAAAACTTTTACTTTCTTTGATCACTTTTCCAATCTTAACTTCTTGGTAAATCTACAACCTAGCCCTACAAATAACACACAAGAAGAGGTAAAAATGTTGTGGGGGTTAGTGAATAGAGGTTTTCCTTGGTCAAACCCCTTGTTGGTAATTAAACCATTAAAATTAATTTAAATTGAATGGAGAATGATGAATGAACAAATAATGATGTTGCAACTCATTGAACCCTAGCAATAAGGTGCTGCAAACATGTAAGTGATGGCTCCAATGGATGTAGACTTGAAAATTAGCTTTATGTTGACAGATCTTGAATATAATGCTTACAAATCCTCAACCATAATTGTTAGCTCTAAAATAACTTGATGCAAGCAATCTTTGACATGATGGAAGACACATGAAGGAGCTTTTGAATGCTTGATTACGTGCTCTTGAAATACCTCGAATGCTCTTATGAATGCACAAATGCTCTTGTGAACTATATGCAAGAAAGCTTGTAAAATTTTCTAGGTATGAAAATGAGAGAAAGAAGCTTGTATTTATACTCAATTATGCACTAATTCCCAAAATTACAACATCACAGGCCAACCTTAGATCTTGGAGAATAAAAACCTACCAGAATTTTGAATTAAATTTGAATTTTGAGTTAAAGGGGGCTCACTTACCACCCTGGGTGAATGGGTCCCATCTAAGGGGACTCATTCACCCATAATAGAGAGTGAGTCCCATCTTAGACAATTAAGGTGGTTTTTAGGATTTTCATATATTAAATGATGTTTGTCGGGATTATTCTAAAAAATACTCATAAGTAAAGGCTGTGGATGTAAAATGGACCCAATTATTAATGACAAACCTAGAAAAGTGTGAAAGTGTGTTAGAAAAGTTTACACCACTTTGAAACTAGGCCTGGTAAATGATGAAAAGAGGTTATTCTATTAACAAGACCTTAGAAAAGTGTGAAAATGTGTTACTACACTTTACAACACTTAAGTAAGGTACCATTTGAATCCTTTTATTTCACAAGGTCCCAAGACCTAATGTGAATGTGTTATCGATATTATAACACTAAATCAAGGCAACATTAAGCCAAAATCCACAAGAAGGACCCAAACAAGTGCAAAAAAATGTCAAAGGACCCTTTTTTTGACACTAAACTTTTCTAGGTCATTTTGTAGGTCATTACATTGAATTAGGGTTTAGTGTTTCATCTCGCATTTCACTTGTCTTTTTCAAGTCCAAACTTGGTGGTGAAACCATTATTAGTTTACTTTCAACTCCTAGGACAACCCTATTGAAAGATCTCTTTCTCCTTCGCATTGAGATCTCTAGGGTTATCCTTGAATAAAATTGAAGAAGTGGGTATGCTCTATGTCTTGAACTGTATGGTAGCATCCATCCCACTCTTTCTTCATTTCAATTTGATGAACTTACATTTAGAACATTAAAATTATGATTTGGAATGCATCATCATCCTAGATTTGGCTTGCATTAACATTGCATTAGGACTTGCATTGATTAAATTTCATTCTAAGGTTTCAAATTTTGCATTAGTGAAAGCTCATATAGCTTACATTTTTGCATCTCATTTCATTAAACATCAAACAAAATATACATTTGTACATAGTATATAGATCATCTAGCCTGTTGGTTTTTTTTTTACTTATAATCAGCTTGGTATTCTAATCTACCTATGGAATTTCCAATTCCAATTGAGGGTAGCTCGAAGGACCTAGACCAACTGACGAGGACTTTAAAATCCTCCTACACTTCAGGCTCTAAAAGATCCAGGAGAGTGATCCCTTAATGTGTTTACAACCTCTGCACCATTATTATGAACAACATTAATCAATAAATAATAATCTCATTTAATAGATCAACAAAATAGGATAATATCGAAAAGAATTGGCTATTCATCAATAATATCAACTATGTGGAGCATGAGATAACTACAACACAATCCACATTATAAGATAGTAATTGATTTGCAATTTGTAGCAATGATCTATTTAGGATCTACGACAATTGCTTACAAAATGCTTAACGTAAAAGATCACTTAATACAATGCTCAAATGAATAAATGAACATAATATAATTGCCAAGATAATGAACTGAAAAGAAAGAGAGAAGATAAAGAGGAGAACAAACGCAATTGATAAAGGAGTTGTCCCTAAGGACTATGTCTCCAGGCCCCTCTCCAACGGAGTGACTGATCCGATTATACTCCAAAAACAATTACAATTGCTTCATGGACTATCTCCTTCAAGCACAGCAGTAGAACGTTCCTCTGATGTGCGGAAATGTCTGCAAAATCTCCTGAGCATTCTCTCATTCTCACCACCTGGACTTAGAAAATCCCATCTCTACCCCTCTTTTTACACATAAAATTTGCCTAAAAAGGCTTAACCATCAAATTAAATGCATAACCTCCTTGAACAACTTGGATGCAACTCCTTTCATAATTCAAGGCCTCTTTTGTTTCAGTAGTTATGGTGGGTTTTGTTTGTTTTGGCTTTATTTGGCCTTTTGATAGAGATTCGGCCTATACATACATGTCAAAACAAAACCGACCTCCTAATATAACCGTGGGCAGTTCGGTGGCTCAACGGTTTATAATAATTTTGGTGGTCATGGGGTCAGCGGTTCCAACCCCGCCAGCCTCACTTTATAGCAAATACCAAACAATTTAAAAAATAAAAACAACCGCTATCCATGTATAGTGAAAGCACTGGCCGCGGGTGCAACAACTAATGGCTCGACTCACCAGGCAGAGGTCACGGGTTCAAACCCGTCCAACAATTTTTCCAATCTGTTTAACAAACCCATCCACCAATAAAGATAACACATGTCATCCTCTAATTCATCGAACAATCCGATGTGTATGCCGACCAGGTGCTGACTGTGCAAATTTGTACATTGATTGTGTTTCCAACGATGCCGCCACATGTCCGATGACGTGTCGTACGGATGCCATGTGTCACACTCCCATTGGTCCGTACAATCTGAGTCACCTACCACGTGTCAGGCCGAAATTCATCCATGTAGATTCTGTATTGTATGGACTGACACATCAACATAATGACATCATCAGTTGTACCTTCAAGTTGACTAAAGTTTGACTACTTCTAACTCGAGCATATGACGTCGAATTTTGATGAAACAAATGTCATTAGAATCATCTTGACGAGCTCTTCGCAATGACATTGGTTTCGTCAATTTTTGAGATGATTATTTTTTCGCCTTCTGGACACCCTTGAAGCCAGTTTGACTAGAAGTTTGACCGGCTGTAACTTGCACAAACAAAGTTCTTTTCGCCCCGTTCAAGTTGCATTGGAATCAGGACATCGTTCTCTTTCTGATGGTGATGCATTCTCAAGTATTGGGAACACTTTAATTTTTACTAAAAAATTGTCACCTGGATCAGGCCTCCCCACTGGAGAGCTTTTGGACCTCTGAAAGCTTGATTACTTTTAAGCTTTGCTTGGATGCATCCCCTTCAGGCCCACTCTGAGGTACTCAACATCTCCTCTTCGTGAATTTCTGACATTCCTATCAAGAATAACATCTTCTGGCAACTCTGACATGTACTCTGGTGAAAGGTCATCAACTGATGGAACTTGAATGTCTGTGACTTCATCTAAGATCATTGGAGGCTCATACAGTTTCAAATTATCAACACTGACAACCGAGTAAATATGCATGTATGGAGGAAGATTGAGGCGGAAGGCATTGGTACCAATCTTCTCAAGTATCTCAAAAGGACCATACCTAATTGGATTAAGCTTTCTACCTTCACCTTGCATCCTTTCCTTGCTGATGTGTAACCAAACTCGGTCTCCAACCTAAAAATGATGATCAGTGCGATGCTTGTCATGGTGAACCTTGTATTTTTCTTGGCTCTGTTCCAACTGTGCTTCCACTACCTGATGAATTGCTTGGAATTTTTGGATGAACTTCAAAGCCTTCTCTACATCATGACGTCCATCTTCAACATCATCTTTCCTGAAAGCAAAATCCATCAGTGTCTTGGGCACATAACCAAAGCATGTCTCAAAAGGAGACCTCTTAGTAGAAGAGTGTGTTGCATGGTTGTAGGCATGCTACACATAATGAAGACTCTCATCCCACAACTTAGGATGCTTACTGCAATACCCTCTGAGTAGATGCACAACTATCTTGTTTACAACCTCTGTCTGCCTGTTGGTCTGCAGATGGAAGGTTGTACTTATCTTCAGTCTGGTGTCCATGAGTCCCCACAAAGCTGACCAAAATTCCCCAAAGAATTGAGAATCTCAATCCGATACAATAGAAGTAGGTAACCCAAAATGAACCCATACAAATTGAAAGTACATATGAGCTGTCAGTTCAGCAGTGACCTGTTTCTTATAAGGCATCAAAATACACATTTTGCTGAACCGATCAACTACTACATACAAATAATCATGTCCCTTCCTAGACATAGGTAACGCCCCAACAAATTCCATTGACACACTTTCCCATGGATGAGAAGGTACAGGTAGAGGTGTGTACAAACCCATCTTCCTGTTACTAGGCTTACTAGTTACACACATAACACAACCTCTAATATACTTAGTTACAACTTCTTGCATACGAGGCCAATAACAATATTTTTGTAGCTGAGTCAATGTTTTGTTTACCCCAAAGTGTCCTGCAATCAATGAGGCATGTGCTTCTCTAATAACCTGTGCTTGTTCATCCTTTGGAACACATAATTTTCCCAAGTGATATAATAGTTTATCCTGCACATGATAATCTTTCTCTTCTACATGTTTACCATTCATTAAAGTAGCATAGATATCCTTAAAGTTCTCATCATTAGCATATTGTTCCTGAAAACTTTCATGAACCATAGAACTATTCTGAAGGATTATCAAAGCATTCATCATAGGAGGTCTAGAGAGCATATCTGCTACTTTGTTATGGGTACCTTTCTTATACTTAATAACCAAATGAAACTGTTGCAAAAAACCCATCCACCGAAAGTGCCTACTTTGTTGCAGTTTAGTTTGTGAGTGCAAATACTGAAGTGGCTGGTGATCAGTGTGGATTATAGTTTCTTTTCCCATTATTTAATGTTTCCATTTTTTAACACTCTGAGCTAAAGCATAAAGTTCTTTATCATAAGTGGGATAGTTACTTACTGCTCCTGAAAAAGTTTCAGAGTGGTAGCAAACTGGTTTACGTCCTTGCATGAGTATTGCTCCCATGGAAAATCCACTCACATCTATCTCGATCTCAAATGGTTGATGTAGATCTGGTAAGGCCAAAACTGGTGTGGTGCTCAACTTTCCCTTCAAAGTGTCAAAAGCCTTCTACTGTGGACCTCCCCACTCAAAAGTTGCTCTTGTACTGGTTAATGCATGCAATGGTGATGCTATATAAGAGAAATTTGCAATAAACTTTCTCCAGTACTGAATTGCACCTAGAAAACTTCTAACCTCTATGACTGTACTTGGCTTTAGCTAGTTTACAATAGCTTCGACCTTCACAGGGTCTACTTTCAATTGACCACCCCCTACGACATAGCCTAAGTACACTAAGGATGTCTTAGCAAATTCACATTTAGACATCTTTACATATAGTTTTTCTTTTCTCAATACATCAAAGACTTTCTTTACATGACTTACATGATCTTCCCAAGTTCGACTGAATACAAGAATATCATCTAGATAGACTATGACAAAATCATCGATAAAAGGACGAAAGACATCATTCATGACTCTCATAAAGGTAGCTGGTGCATTACAAAGCCCAAAAGGCATAACCAACCACTCAAATAGTCCCTGTTTTGTCTTAAATGCAGTCTTCCAAATATCATCTTTTGCAATTCTTATCTGATGATAACCACTTCGCAAATCTAACTGAGTGAAATAAACTGCATGTTTTAACTGATCAAGTAAATCATCAATTCTAGGAAGAGGATACCTATTCTTTACCGTTATCTTGTTCAAGGCGTGATAGTCGATGCACATCCTCCAAGTTCCATCTTTCTTTGGAACCAACATAATTGGAGAACCACAAGGAGAAGTACTAGGACGAATAACTCCTTTTTCCACCAACTCTTGAACCTAATTTTTAATTTCCTCATTCTGCATAACAGATAAATGGTACATGCCGATATTAGGAAGTGGAACATCCTGCTATAACTGGATTTCATGTTGTATCTCTCTCTTGGGTGGCAACCCCTTCGGTTCCTAAAACATGTCATCATAAGTGGAAATAATTTTGACCATTTCAATTTTATTTTTTGGGTCACACCCCTTGAATGCCTCAGATTTATCATCTTCTCTGGCTTTTACAAGCATTAATACAAAGTTCTTACTTGAATTGACCAACCTCTTCATTTGACTAGCATTAACTAGTGTAAGATTAGTCTTCACCTTATGTGCCCATACAATGTATTCTACCCCATTTTTAAAAAGATGATACTTATTCTCCCCCCTATAAAAGATTGCTTTTCTGTCATAAAGATAAGGACTTCTCAACACAAGCCAACAAATATCCAAAGGGACCACATCTACTTCTACCTCATCTACAAAGTTTGCAGTGATAGCAAATCTCAATTTACATTGTTTAGTTACTTGTAATTGTGCATCATTGCAAACCCATTCGAGTGGATACGGTTTCAGATGAGGTGTTGTAGTCAAATTAAGTTTCTTTACAACTTCTTCAGATATTAAGTTGACTTGTGAACCCATATCAAATAGACTATCAACCTTAGTGTGTTTTGTTACAACACGAATGTGAAACAATTCATTTCTTTGCTTATCAACCTTAGGAGAGGATTCTTTACTTTTACTTGCACTGGCATTAGAAAAACTTGCATCAGAAGAGAGAGAGATATACCTTTCCCTTTACCTTGGATTCTAGGAGCAACAATCTTTGTCTCATCTCCGGAGTCAGAACCAAGATCTTGTTGAATCACTGCAGTAGTCTTCTGCTTGCCTTTATTACCTCCATATCTTTTCGGCCTCAACTCAGGATGAAGCTTCCAACATCTTGAATCATCATGCCCTTCTTTCTTGCAATGGGAGCATGTGGGTTTCTCACCCTCTTTCTTAATTGTAGTTGTCTTCTTCCCTTTGCCTTTATCTGTCTTTTTCTTTCCCTTTAGACTTGCCCTCAAACTTAGATGGCTTCTTGGAAAAGTTATCACTAAAAGTATTCTTACCCCTTGAATCTATATGAGTAGCTTGAATAGACACCTCGTCTAGATTGTTGGGACTCAACATCAAAATAGTGTGCCTAAGGTAAGAATGCAAACCACCTATGTACTTAAGTAATGTGTCTTGAGTATATAAGGGAACATTTAAAGCAGTAGGCCATTTTCTAAACTCATGCGTATAATCTTGGATAAACTACCCCTTACCTTGCCTAAAGGTTTTCCAATTCATGGTTAACTGTTGCATGTAACCTAAAGGATAGAATTGTTTCCTAAGGGTAGCAGCAAACTCCATCCAAGACATATTAACTTGACCATGGCGCACAATTTCTTCCTGAGTCTTACTCTCCCACCAGGTGAGAGTTGTACCTCCCAACCAGAGAGTGGCTAATTGGATCCTAGAAGCATCTTCTATTAGGCCTTGAATCCTACAATACACTTCTACTTGTTGGACCCAATCATCTAACTTCTCAGCATTTAACTCCCCACAGTATTCAGGTAATTCAAATTTTACATCAAGCTTAATAACAGGCTTAGATTTGCTCTTAAATGGATTTACATTAGAAGAAGGAGAAGGAGAAGGAGGAGAAGGGGGGGAAGAAGAAGAGGGAGAAGATGGAGGAGAAGGAGTTTCTGGAGCTTTCTCCTCTATGTCTTTCTGATCTTCCTGCTTCTTGTGCTTTGAAGAATCTCCCTTTTCACGCTTCTTCTTTTCTGCATAAAGTTCGTCCACCATCGCCTTCATGTCAAGAAATAGATTTTGGAAATCCTTGTCACTAAGATCTGAATTTTGTCCACCTTCTTTTGCTTCCATCTGTGACGATGGATTAGCTCTTCATCATCCAATCTCTGGATTATACTCTTCAAGTTCTCCTTTGCCTCGTTGCAACCTAGATCTCTTTAGCATTCAAATTATGCAATACTAGTCACACACAAAGCTCTAATACCAACTTGATCTATTTAGGATCTAGAACAATTGCTTACAGAATGCTTAACGTAAAAGATCACTTAATACAATGCTCAAATGAATAAATGAACATAATATAATTGCCAAGATAATGAACTGAAAAGAAAGAGAGAAGATAAAGAGGAGAACAAACGCAATTGATAACGGAGTTCGTCCCTAAGGACTACGTCTTCGGGCCCCTCTCCAACGGGGTGACTGATCCGATTATACTCCAAAAATAGTTACAATTGCTTCATGGACTATCTCCTTCAAGCATAGTAGCATAACGTTCCTCTGATGTGCGGAAATGTCTGCAAAATCTCTTGAGCATTCTCTCATTCTCACCACCTGGACTTAGAAAATCCCATCTCTACCCCTCTTTTTATACATAAAATTTTCCTAAAAAGGTTTAACCATCAAATTAAATGCATAACCTCCTTGAACAACTCGGATGCAACTCCTTTTGTAATTCAAGGCCTCTTTTGTTTCAGTAGTTATGGTGGGTTTTGTTTGTTTTGGCTTTATTTGGCCTTTTGTTAGAGATTCGGCCTATACATACATGTCAAAACAAAACCGACCTCCTAATATAACCATGGGCAGTTCGGTGGCTCAACGGTTTATAATAATTTTGGTGGCCGCGAGGTCGGCGGTTCCAACCCTGCTGGCCTCACTTTATAGCAAATACCAAACAATATAAACAATATAAACAACCGTTGTCCATGTATAGTGAAAGCACCGGCCGTGGGTGCAACGGCTAATGGCCCGGCTCACCGGGGGTGATCCCATAATAGTGGTTTACAATTTTTGGCCAAATTGGACACTGAAATTATTATTTTTAACTAAATCTTCACATTCGGGAACCTATAGCAGCTCAACCGTGAGGAATTTGAAGATGGTGCAAACTAGAGTCTCATCAAATTTTGTTTGTAGATTTTAAAAATATTTTTTTCAAAATTTTTGGAATCAAATTGCACTTCTTTTTCCATCTCCCACGAAAATTAATTTTTTTTAGAAAACAACATTTTTAAAAAGTGATGCACATCGTATAACACAACTTTTTTTCAATGAAGGATAAAATTCTAATTCTTTCAAATTTAGATTTGTAGCTCTGATATCTAGTGCTTCCACTTGGTTAGATAGTTTTTTATTGAATATTTTTTCCTTAATCAATTTTCAAAGTCAAACGAATTACAATTCAGACATAGCGCGACCGTATAACGCGTAACTTTTTTTGTATATGTCAAAATTTAATTTAATTTTTTTTGTTCGATCAAGGACTTCAATATCTAGTGCACTCATATTTTTCAAAAAAAAAATTTGGTAATATTCTATTTTTCCACATGTGAATAACAAAGAAATTCATTTTCGATGAAAAACCTAAGTTTAATAAAACTTAAAAAACAAATACATAACAAAACCAAAACATATTAAAATTATATTCATTGGATAGCTTGATCTGAGGAATACCATAATCATTTCAAATAAATTTAAATGAATTTATTTGATCCCCCAAAAGCTAAATCAAAAGTGATTTTTTATCAGCATTTTGATAGGTGTAAAGGAGACGCATTTATAGGTATGGTTTAAAACTAGCGAGGTTCTATCCAAGGGGGTTTGATCTAAGGTGATTTGATCAAACCCTATTCAATTGGAATCCTTAAAATGGAACTTTTTAAGGCTTAAATCATTATATTTTCTAAAAATATGTGATTTCATCTAAAATTCGTTCCTCTCAGGAATTGTAAACCACTATTGTGACAACACCCCCAGGAAGAGGTCACGGGTTCAAACCCGTCCAACAATTTTGCCAGTCTGTTTAACAAACCCATCCACCGATAAAGATGACACGTCATCCTCTAATTCACCGAACAATTCGACGTGTATGCCGACCAGGTGCTAACTCTGCAAATCCATACGCTGACTGTGTTGCCAACAATGTCGCCACGTGTCTGATGACGTGTCGTACAGATGCCACATTTCGCACTCCCATTGGTCTGTACAATCTGAGTCACCTACCACGTGTCAGGCCAAAATTCATCCATGTAGATTCCGTACTGTACGGACTGACATGTCAGCATGATGACATCATCAGTTGTACCTTCAAGTTGACTGAAGTTTGACTACTTCTAACTCGAGCATACGACATCGGATTTCGACAAAAAAAATGCCATCAGAATCATCTCGACGAGCTCTTCACGATGACACTAGTTTCATCAATTTTTGAGATGATTATTTTTTTCGCCTTCTGGATGCCCTTGGAGCCAATTTGACTAGAAGTTTGACTGATCGTAACTTGCACAAACGAAGTCCTTTTCGCCCCGTTCAAGGTGCTTTGGAATCAGGACGTCATTCTCTTTTTGATGGTGCTACATTCTAGAGTATTGGGAACACTTCAATTTTGAATAAGTACAACTTAGATTAGTACAAATAAATATTAAATCATACAAATAAGTACAACTTAGATCAGTACCATATATCCATTGCAGGAGTCAAATTCATAAGCATCTAAGGGTTTATGACATATTTAACACATAACATGTAAGAACCATGACAATATTGCATTAAAATTTCATCAGTATGCATTCTAACCCAATACAACTTGTCAAATCCTTATACAAAACATATCCGCCTATAATCCCATTCAAGCATTTTAATTAATTCCTTGAATTAAAGCTAAAATAAGGATCATACACACCACAATAGTGATATGAATGAAACAACCCTTAGTCATCTTATTCAAAATTTAGATATGCATGTACAATGGAGAGACATGAGTTTGAATTTATCATTTCAACTGAAATGCTAGTACTGTTATACAACATTAAATCCCCATGAATTCAAAACCTATTATAGAATGACTCAAAACCTAAATTGCATTTTTCTCTAAAACCATTGAACTTTACAGTTTTCTCTACAACTTCACCTAGACTCAACCCAAAAAAATTATCTAACTTGCTAACCCGTACTTCTGGCCTTGAAATCCTTCTTATAGAAAATGAACGAGCAAACAAGCATTGGGCCATAAAGTACACATGTCACTAGCCAATTGGCACACTTGATGATGTTCCAAAAATTGTTACAATAGCCATCACCTTGGAGAATATTCTTGTTCATCATGCCAGCTGAGAAAAGTGGATGCAACAACAAAAAACCATAAGCATCCTGCACCGAGACTGCCACCAAAGAAAAATTGGAAACCATTGTAACTACAACATTTGATTTACCACCCGTTAGTAGTCCATTCTTTTTACTCCTCCTCAGTTAAATATTTAGTTACCCATTTATGGTATTCTTCATCAGTTAGATAGTCAAAATTAATCACTTGATTCACCTTGGTACTATAAGGTGTGTATTTTACCGCTACCTGATTTGCATCTTTTTCAAAAGATTCCAAAAATGAGCTGGTGCTAATGATTTTATCCATACAACTCACCAACAAATCATAATTTGAGTCATCAAAAATTAATTTAATTTGATCATTGATGACCTCACTTGCTTGATATTGCCACTGTTGGAGTGACCTGATATTTCCTTGCTCATCAATTATATCAGGTAACAATGTTTTACCTGAACCATTAAAATTCTTTACCAATTCCCTGATCTTCCTACTTAAGTCATCTGGTAGGGTTTGAAAAGCTTGCAATGATTTAAATAATACTTGTGTATGCCTTAATGATTGGGGCCTATTATTTGTATCAAACCTTGAGGCCTTATACATTATATCTAAATCACTCGCCCTAGGGATCCAATTTTCAATCAATGGTCTCACTACCTCCAGATCCCTATCAATATTCTTTATTGCATCTAATAATAAAGAATATAAAGAATGTATGGTTGGAAATTTATTATCAACACTCTCATTTAAATGTCTCAAGATAGTAGTAAACAATCTCCTTTTTCTTTGAAAGAGATCCCTCCTCAGTTACCTTCAATGATGTCTGTAATTCTTCAATTTTTTGCATGAGCTGCTTGTTTGTAGGATCCACAAAGCACTCTATTTCTTCATCAATTTGTTCTAAAGGAGGGATGAGGGAAATATTCTGACTGGGAGACTCTGGTGTGAAAATAATTGGAGAAGTAGGAGGCACTGACCCTGATGTGCAAGGAAATGTACTAGTCTGTAGAGCACATGATGTCTCCCCAATCTGTTTATACCTAAACCTTTCCACCTTAGTCTGTAGCTCAACATTCTTTTGTTGCATCTTGTTGTATTCCTCAATCAAAAGGTTATACTTGTCCATTAGGCTCTTCTTTTTAGCCTCCTCCCTTTCAGTAGTCTTTTGGGCCAATTTACAAATATTCACAGTCAAATTAGTGGCCTCGGTGGTTGAGGTCTTTGAAGCTCTCTTTATTATTAATCCTCCTCTAAAATTTGGATTAATATTGGGCTTTCTCCCTTTTGGGGCCAATTCCCAAATTTCCAAGGTTCCATACACTTCACTGAAGGCAGAATCTTGCAATGTTGCCTCAATTTCTTCTTCAGAGTCTTGAATGGGATGCTTGGACTTCAAAATAGCATTAAATGCTACAACATCTGCAATGTCCCATTTAGGAGGAATCAATACACCAGCCTAACTCACTAGTTTTCTACCTTCCTTAGGAGGGATGTTCTTGAATACTTCCATTAATTCAACTTTCACTTCCTCATCATTCTCCTAGTTTGACCTATTAGGTCTTAGTTCTCTTCTCTTCTTACTTTTATCTTGATATTCTTCAAATTTCATCCTCCATACCAATTGCAAGAATACAAGAGTTTTAACAAATGTATTGTCATCTAGAAACTCCTTCCATGCTTCCATTCTTGCATCTTAAACACATTTTCCTTTCATATCTAAATCAGACAAAACCAATTCAATTGGCCTAGGAGGGGAAGGCATACCAACCTACATGTCATGATCATTAACAAAAATTTCATCCATCAGATCCTCATGTGGTTGATCTATTCTTTGCCTTTTAGGGCTTGGTTCAGATGGTGGTGATTAGGGACTATCTTCTGGTGATGATTCTAAATCAATGATTTTAATTGCCCTAGGCACTTCAAATTTTGGACCTGGATGTGAAGGAAACTTCATTATTTGCTTCTCCTTTATGTTCACTTCTTCATCATTGTTGTCATCCTTTTTCCTCCTTTAAATGTTCCTTCTTCCTATACGCTAATATGTTGGCCTTCTTTCAATTCATCTAGTACCTTGTTCTTGTACACCTAGACTTAGTTGTAAATTTATCCTCTTGGTCGTCAAGGTGCCCATAATTTCCTTGAAGTTCTTCACTAGAAAGTCAATTTTCTTATGGTATGGATTGAACTGAAAAAAAGGATCATACTTTAGATCCATTTTGTACACAATATCTAATTGTGTGAACCCTTTTCCTAGTACCTGCAAAACAACATGAGTAAACAAGTTAAACAAGGAATTGCAAGCTAAAACAAGGATTCCCCATGAAATCCATTTACAAACTCAAAATACGAAAGAAAACAATGAAGAACCAAATAAAAATAATGAAATAGCTTGAATCCTAATTTAAATATGCAAACTCATGATCCCATGGGGGAATTGGTGCCAATTTGATGTGAAAATTGGCTCTTTCCCAATTCCTATGATGCAAGCTTTGAATGTTGAAGATGATTTTGATCCACTTTGATGAAATATGAGAACTCCAAGCCAAAAATCTGCAAAACCTAGCTATGAATCAATGATAATGGATAAAATTCAAGAGATATTTGAGCATGGTAACTTTGTTTGGATTGTGGATGATCAAATAAGGATGTGAGCTCTTTATTTATAGAATGTCAAGATGGAGGAATGTCCAAATTTGAGAAATGTGGGACTAACATTTAACCAATGGCAAGGTGCCACTTGTCAACATTTGAGAGGATGAAGGTTGAGCACATTTTGATCCATGTGCAAGTTGAAATTTGAATTTGATGAGATGACATGTTTAGGGGGGATGAAAGATGAGTTAAATTCCAAGTGGGAGACATGTAAGAGACAATGTAAGAGAATTAAATGCTTTGTTGGATGGAAAAGTCCTTTTGGGGGGAGATTTCAAATTTGAGGAATATTCCATCTTTGATGCCTTTTTTAATGAAAATAGATGATTTAATAAATAAATTAAATCTATTTTCATGTGCAACTTGCATTATCTAGAGGATTTGACATTGGATGAGGTTAAATTAATTTAACAGAAGATTAGATGATGTGACCTATTTTATTCAAACTTATGGATTTATTTAAATCAAATAAGAGAGGAATATGATAAGAGGCTAATTAAATAAGGAGTTTGATTTATTTAATTAAAAGGGATGGTGTTAGATTAAATCAAATAAGGTTTTAATTTATTTTATTTAATGTATAGACTTTAGGGATTTAATCAAATAAATTGATTATTTAATTAAATAGGGATAATTAGATCAAATGGATTGATTTAATTAACAAAAGAGAGAGAGATTTAATTAAATAACTCATTTATTTAATTAAAGGAGGGATATTGATGAATTGAATCAGATAGGAGAATTTGATTAAATGGTTAGACCGAGGGATGATTTAGGATGAAGCAATGTTAGTAGATCAGGATAGAGTGTGTGATATCAATTTGTATATTTTCGATGTCTACACTAATAGCTTATCATAAGTTATCCATTTCTCCTTCTTCAACTCTTGCCTATTTAGATCAAATTCATTTCTAAGCAGGTCCTCAGGAAAGTTGAACTCATGCACAAACTTGACACCCTTTATTCTTTGTCTGAAAAGGGCAAAGAAACCCTTAGGATCATGTTTCCACTTTGGGCCACATCTCAAATGGTAATCATTAAATAATTTCCCAAAATGCACCCAACCTCCTTTTGAAAAGGAAAAATCAGACATCACTGTAGAATCAGGGAAAAATGTTCCCTTACCCCTTCCAGTGTGGTTGTCCTCATGGATACAACCTATTTGCCACAAATTCTACAAACCCCACTCTTGGTGGCACATTGTATGGTAGTAAATGGGGGGTTCCTTGAAAACCATATACCCTCAAAACAGTGTTGACTGGTTATGCGATAATGTCACCCCAGTTATGGTAGACTTTTAGTTCTAGATTCCTCCCCTTTGATTTGAGGAAATCATACAATTCCTCAGGGATCCTGGGTACATTTACCATCAATCTAGCCCTCAATTTGAAAGCAAAACAATTATCAAATTTCACATAACTGGTTCTTTCCTTATTGCAAGATAAATTTGCAATCCATAATTCTACTAGCAATCTTTCTCCATCAACCAATTGCCTCAATTCCATCTTCTTAGAGAAAAATTCAGCATTCTTGAACAAGAACATATGCATCATCATAGAATACCAAAATAATTGTGTGTCTGTATCATTTTTCTGCAACTTGGACAACCCTTCATATATTCTCTCAACCAAGATAGAAGCAAAGTCACAAGTCACAGAGAAGTTAGGATGTTGTATTTGCACCCCCATGAACATGTATGCAATGGGCATCACTGTACTAGGATTGAAACCCAAAATTTGACACAATGAATAAAAAGTGGCCAAGAAATGATTTGCAAAACAATTTAATATGAAAGGTTCTTGGTCACTATGGCTAATATGAAGTATTGAACCTCCATCCCTAGCCAGATGAGGTGGAAGAAACTTAGCCCTGAAAAAGAGACTTCAACTTTGCATATTTCTATTTCATTTCCTCAAGATTAATAGGAACCAAATATTCACTCAGTTCACTCAAGTAAAAAACCTATTGGACTTCATCTCTATTAATGCTTAATAGAACCCTTCCATCATTATCTCTAATTACCTATGTGACAACGTCATATCTTGTAGCCGCTTCCCTAAGTAGGTCTACATCAGGGAATACATTTGGTACCACGAGCATCCCCATATCATACATCCAACCATTTGAAAAAGGGTGAGGAAAATTCCTCTATCCATACCACAATCTGAACATTTCCAAGCCTATTAGAGGAACCCTAGTATCGGCTATGTTAAAGCAATTATATACTAACCCTTCCCCTAGGATTTTCCCTCGCATCAGAACCAATCCCTTATTTCTATCATTTGTTGACAAAGGCAATTGATCCAGGAAATCATCGTACAAGTTTCTATTTAAATAGTCAATTTGGCTAGAATGTTGCTTTAGCAGTGCCATCTTGGACAAATTAGGGCCTCTTTACAACTTAACACTTCAAACAACTAGTTCTAAACTCAGATATAAAATTACAAAACAAAACACTGCAATTTCTCACAATTGATTTAAACTATAACCCTAAAATGTTTATCAACAAGCCCTATGACAAGTACAACAAATATTTTCCCAAATTCAAGTGCAAAATAACCAGAAGACACAAAAATTAACTCATGGCTTTGTTCTTGTGGAAATTCCAAATTTTGGCTACAAAGACTTGCAACTTCGCTTTCAGCTCTAAGACTACTTTAAAAAATACTTGAATGTTTTATGATACAAATAAAGCAAGAGAATTGATTTTATTTCAATCAAATCATGTCAGCAAGTGTCTCATCTTCCATTAAATCTCACTCATGCTCTGTATGAATGGCTCCAACCATATTTGATGCATATTTAAATTCTAGCCGTTGATCCTTCAATTTGATCAAATCATCAAACGACTGCCTTCAAAACAAGCTGACACAATTGCCAACATGGCAATAAAGGGCCCACCATACTATACTTTTCCAAGGGAACCCACGTGGTGGTCGCCTGCGATATCGCAATCAGTATATTAAAGACCTTGCAACTTCTGATCACGTGATGGTAGGAAACCGTAGATCTTGATCATCAGTGAACTTGTTCTTTCAACATAGTCTCGAACCTTATCATTAACCACCAAGCAGCTTTCCCACCAAGATTATAACATATCCATTGATTTAAAAAATGTGCATCTTAAGAACACTTTAATAACCCGTTGTCTAATGTATTAAGGATGAATTAATTTACTAAGATATTTCCCTTATTCCTCTAACTTCATCAGATGAGACATGTGGCACCTGCCAGTGATATCGCGATCAATAAAAACTTTGTAATTTTTTATCACGCAAGGGTGGGCAAGCATTGAGACTTGATGATAATTGATTGACGATCACTCAAACTAATCCCCTTCGGCCTCACCAGATGGGACACGTGGTGCCTGCCTGTGATATTGTGATCAACCAAAGCAATGTGGTGGTGTCATCACAGGATGGTGGGGAATGACTGAGATCAAATTACAATTGATCAATGGTCACATAAATTTTATCCCTTTGCAAAATAAAACATTTATTAAAAGGACAAGGGGACATCACTAGGAAGATGGTAAACAATGACATAAGTTGTTTTTAAATGATGAAACATGGGGCCAACCAAGACTTAGAAAAATAAAAACCCGTGGAGGAATTAAAATATTAAGACCAAAGGGACCCAGCCCAGAGGAAATGATAGGACATAAGTTGTTTTAAAACCCTTCAAAAGGTAATAGCGAAAAAGATCCTGACCAAGGCGTAAAATAAACACAAGGGTTTAACATGAAAACAAAGCTAAAATCCCCAACCTTAGGAATTTCCAACACCATGAAAGACCAGTAACATAAGGCAAGGTAAGAATGGAACACAAGGAGCAAAAAATTGAAGTTCCATCAGTGGCTCCAGTTGGGGATGTTCATTCCACTGGAATGAAGCAAGAATTCAGAATCTCAGGTAGAGCAGACCAAGATGTAAAGACGACCAAAAAGGAATTATTAGGAAAAAACAACCCAAACTATGTACAAAATATTTACAAAACATACAAACCCAAACTACTAGTCATGGAAAAGAATACTTCAAGAACTATCCATGATTTAGCAGTTCATGAATATCCCATGTCATATCTTGGAGGAAGTATGAATCTCCACCCCACTTGCCATCAATAAAAAATGGATCCAACCAGATTGCATCAAATTTCCCATGTTTCCCTTTATCTTCTAATTTGGCATTCCACATTAAAACCAAATCTCCATATTTGAAATTCCTTGCAGTTGCCCTTTTGTCATGCAGATTCTTTATTTGCAACTACAATTTTTCATTTCTCTTTTGAGATTCCCTCCTATTTTCATCTAACTCTATGAGAGCTTCTACCCTCAATTACATCTCATCATCAATTTCATTGTCATACATCTAGACAAACTTATACATTTCCATCAGGTTGTTTTGGGGCAACCTCACATTTATCCCATAAACCAAGTCAAATGGGGCACAACCTATTTCCTTCTTCACATTTACCCTGTCTTCCTAGACTGCTAATCTCGGCTTAGAATCCCAAGCTCTTTTATTATGATCCGGGATTCTTTTAATGATCTTCATCAATATTTTATTGCTTGATTCTACTTTTCCATTTCCCTGTGGGTGATATGGTGAGGAATAAGAAATTTGGATTCCATGCTTCTCACAAAATTCTATGTATTACTCAGATCTAAAACACATTGCATTATTTGATACAATCCTTTCTAGAAATCCAAATCTAGTAAATATGTTTCTCATCAAGAAGTCAATTACCACTTTACTAGTGGCTTTCTTTGTTGGAATTGCTTCCACCCACTTGGTAAAATAATCAGTAGCCATCAATATCCATGAGTTGCTTCCACTAGATTTACATGCTATCTCTCCTACAAAATCAATACCCCACTGTTGGAAAGGATCTTTTACTATAACTAGTTTTAAAGGAAAGTTACCAGAGAATTTTAACTTACCAGAGAAACATTGACAAGCATCACATGTCTTCACTAGTTTGTGTGCATCCTTAAAAATAGTAGGCTACCAAAATCCAGCCCTCATTATTTTATGTATAGTTGCTTTATCCATATAAATCCCTCCACAAACTCCACCATGCATCTCACTCATGAGCTGCCATGCTTGATCTTGGTCAACACACTTCAACATGACATCTTCTCCATTTCTCCAACAGAGTTTTCCAGCCATGATAACATATTTGATAGCATGTAACTTCAATGTTCTTTTCTCATTTTCACTCAAGTTGTCAGGACATTTCATCTTCTACAAATAATATACCACATCCTTATACCATTTAGAATCCTCCATATCACATATATGTGATCTATTTTCCTCTTCTAGCAAATTTATCTGATTTTCTTCCAAATTACTTTGGGCTATGAGCTTGGCCAATCCTTTTCCTCTCACCAGTTTAGTAATCTAGACCTCAATATTGAATTCCTGGATCCTATTTATCCACCTACACCTTCTTCCTAACACCTCCTACTGTGTGAAAATGTTTGTAATGGTTGCACTAGGCACATATGCAATTACAATAGCTCCCATCAAATAAGGCCTAAAAGCTTTTACTGCTTTTACCAATGCATATGCCTATTTTTCATTTATATCATACTTAAGTTCCACAACTTGTAAATTTTTGCTGAAAAAGGCTATAGGCTATTCGAAACCTTCTGCATTCTTTTGCAACAACACAACTACAATTGTATGGAAAGAAGCAAATGAAAAAATCTGTAAAGGTTTGGAAAAATCAGTGGTTCTTAACATAGGAGCCTCCTTTATTTCTTGCTTAATGGCTTGGAAAGCCTCCACAGACTCCTCATCCCATTCAACCTTGGCTCCTTTCTTGAGAATTTTGGAAATTGGGCAAACTATCTCAACAAAATTTGTCACAAACCTCCTTAAGAAGTTTATTTATTCATAGAAAGATTGTATTCCTTTGACATTTCGCAGTTGTGGAATTTTATCTATTGCAATTACCCTCTCTAGATCAATTTTTACTCCATCCTTGGAAACAATATGTCCCAATAATTTTCCCTCTAGTACTCCAAACACACATTTCTTTGGATTCAAAGAAATACCATACTCCAAAACTCTAATGAATATGTTCTACATATGCTGACAATGATCCTCTTCCTTTTTAGAATATGTTGTCAAGTCATCTTGGTAGATCACCAAAAATAAATTAATGAAATCTGAGAATGCCACATACATGGCTCTCTAAAAAGTATCCCTTGCATTTGTTAGACCAAATGACATTCTTACATAAACATATGTTCCCCATGGTGTAGTGAAAACTATCTTAAACTGCTTAGACTCTTTGACCATGAGCTGGTTATAACTAGAGAAACCATCCATCATAGACATCAATTCATAGCCTATCACCCTTTGCAACATGGCTTCCATATTGGGTAACGGATAATTGTCATTTAATGAAGACACATTCAAATTTTTGAAATCTACACATAACTTGATGTCTCCATTTTTCTTCCTTACTAGTACCAATTTTGATACCCAAGATGAATATCTGATCGGCTTGATGATCCCTACATCCCTTAGTTTCATTAATTCTTCTTACATTTTGAGGGTGAAGGTGGGATTTATAGGCCTTTTCTTTTGTTTGAATAGCTTGGCATCATCACACAAAGGAATCTCATGTTGGAAAAGATCCTCCATGTATGACTTAAGATCATCATAGGACCATACAAACACATGCCTAAACTTCCTTAATAAGTCAATTAGCATCCTTCTCACTTTTGCTGACATTTTCTTTCCAATATACACCTTCCTTGGGGATGCTTATGTTCCGAGATTTATCTCTTCCAAGTCATCAGGATGGGAAATAGTATGATTAGCCTTTGTCTTATCTTGATTATCAAACACTCTTTCTAATACAACTAGACCCTTGGGAATTGTGTTTGTCTTTAACCTAATGACCTCATTTCTAAATATAGTATCCTTACCATCAACATTTTAAAAAAAATCTCCAAAGTCAATTTCTTGATTTTCATATTCACCCACACAATTCAAAAACCTTAATATATCATCATCATTATCAAAAACTTGCCAATTTTTTATATTATCAGGGATGGATGGCCTGGTTTGCACCTAAACCTTTGAAATTCTAGCATAAGTCATATCATCCAGATTTAATGCAATGTTGGCTAATAAATCCACCACTTTATTTTGACCTCTCTCCATACATGCTATGCCAAATGCATCAAAGCTCTCCAATTCATCCCAAACAACATTCCTATACTATTTCAACCTCTTGATCTTTGATACATACTTGGATCTAACTTGGGAGACCACAAGCTCAAAATCCCCAATTTCCTTTAGCTTCTTGATCCCATGTTTATTAGCCAATCTCAACCCCAATAACAAGGCTTCATGCTCTGCCACATTATTTGTGCATTCAAATAATAGAGTAAAAGAGAACTTGAATGTCTTTCCACTTGGTGATTGTAACAAAACACCTGCACCAGATCCCTCTTTTGAACTTGCACCATTGAAGTACATAGTCCACAAGTCATCAGATTCTGACAATTGTTTTACTTCTGTATCAATCAATGCAGTAGGCTTATCACAATTGTTAGGAAATTCCTCAAACCTGAATTCATTTATACCATTGTCAATAAAACATGTCATATTCTCAATCGGGCCATGCTCAATCATATGAGGTACTTTTGATTCTCTTTCAATCTTAACATCCTTACCATCAATGGAGAAAGTAGAAAATGAAAAATCACATTGCATGTTATCCCCCATTGATGCACTCCATTTTCTTGACAAAAGCATTCCAAAATCAGGTGGGATATCTGCAACTAATACAATAATGACTAAATCCTTCTCAGGGTACAGAGTCAATTTATAAGGCAATGCTCTAATAGTTCCAAGAACTGTCACTTCTCTTGAAACCATAGCATAACATTTACCTTGAGCAATATCTACTCTCAAGCCCATTTCCTCCATTATTTTGACTGGCATAACATTATTTGATGACCCTGAATCCATCATACCATTCCTTAAAGTTTTCCCATTTATATCCACACTTAAGAAGAAAGGGGTTATGTTTTCAAGACATATGTTGATTGAATTTCCTAAATATATAGGGGGAATTTGTAACATAATTCCTTCCACCTCTTTCTCTTTCTCTTCATCCTTTGTTTCTTTACCACTTCCTTGTTTAGTATTATTACCAACAACATATGTGATCAAGGCTATTGTCTTTTCTTTGTGTTCATTTATTCTCATCATTTCTAGCAAAGGCATGGTCACCTTAACGTGAGAAAGCACATGATATATATCTATAGGTGTATATTTAGGAAAATTAGACATCACACCTTCATCATTTTCCTTTTTCTCTTGTTGATTACTTCCTCCTAGCTTCTTTTGCTTCTTATCCTCTGCAATAGGTTCAACTACCTTTGTAATCACCTTGGTATTCACCAATGATGAAGTCACATCTTCTTGAGCCTTTGGGGTTTCATTGTTTTTTGCCCAAACCTTGTCATTCTTAACCTCTTTAACTTTTATAGTTTCCTTTTTGTTGTCAACCTTAATGCATTTGTTTTTGTCCTTTTGTTCTTTAATAAATAGGCCAACAAGTTTACCCTACTCACCACCCATAGGTCTACTTCTCAATTGAAATGAACTTCTCATTTGAGCAGCCATTTCCTCAGTCAATCTTGCAATCTCTTCTTTTGATGGTCTCCTTAAGGACACTAGACCTTTAGCCTACTCCATATTGCAAGAATTATGATCAAAATCATCTTCCTCATCAAAAAAGACCTATTGATGGCACATCTCACTTTTCTTCCTTTGATTATCCACATCAACTTCCTATATTTCATCATCAGAGGAACATTCTGCCTCATCAATGTATGATCTGGCCATACAAACATCTACATCTTCCTGCTCATATTCTAATGTTTGATCATGAAAATCCTCTCCTACTTCCTCAACAACAAGCAACTGAGCAATACCACAATAATTTTGATCATGTGGATGTTCACACACTTCACACCATGGTCTATCTGATACTAGATTCACTGCATGCTTCTGCAAGGGGTTTGGCATATGCTGATCATTTTTAGGCTTCTGGCTAGGTAAGATTGGTTTCCCATCTTTCCAATTTGTATTATAAGGATAATTTTGCAATTTGGGAGGCCTATCATTTTTATTATATGGTTTCCTTTCATTTCCTATACCCTTCTCTTACTTGGAAATAGTTTTCTTTATGTCTTTCAAAGTACTACACACCTTTTCCCATTTTTCATATTCTTTAGGCTTTGCAACAAAGTATTTTTTGAAAGTGTGGGTTCTTCTCTCCTACCATGTTTCCCAGAAGCTCTTCTATTACTTTCAATGTTTATAGCCACCCTAAATGCATCCCTCATAGTCTAAGGGTCCTTATCTTTGAGGAGATAAGCCATTTTAGCATCAAAAGCATTGAAATATGTAGTTAAACAAACATTTTCATCAAACCTCAAAACTTGGAACAACTTATACATTTCTTTTTGAAATCTTAAATTAAACTCTGTCACAAGCTCATTTAATGACTTCTTGATGTTATTAAACTCATTTAGCATGAAACTTGCATTAGTTTTATCACCATACTACTCCTTGAAACACTTTTCAAACTCATCCCATTAAAAAATACTAGCATTAGGTAGACCTCTATACCAATCCCTCATGTCCTATACCAAGGATTGTACAAACAATTTTATTACAACATCTTCATGTTCTACCTCATAATCATTTAGCATATCCATAAAATATTTTAAGTATTCCTCTGCTATCAAAACATTATTTCCAACAAACTTACTCACCTTTTCTCTCAAGTCAGCAGGGATGGGATTTGGATAACCAGGAATACCATCAAAGAACAATGGCCTATACCATTCAAACTATATAGGTCGTCGTTGAAATAATCCTTCATTCTTCTGAGAATCAACACGAGACCCTAAATTTTGTACCCTAGGACCATGCTTTAAGGCATGTTGGTGACTTGATGAGGTTGTAGCTTGTGTAACCTCATTTTTTCTTGATATCTTTAGGAAACTTATTTTTCTCTTCATTTCTACATTTGCAGCCTCAATTTATGTTTTCTCCAACTCTTCTTCCAGAGCCTCACTCTCCCTTCTAGCCTTTTCTAAGGAAGATTTTGTTTGAAATGACACGTGTGGTGGGAGATCTTATTGAGTGAAATGGGGAGTCACCTTCTCATTTATTTTAATCCCCTCAACCTTTTTCTTTCCCTTCTCCAAGACAGGTTTAAGGTTTGTATTACTTAGTTGAGACTTAACATGATTTGAGGGTTTTGAGTCAGCAGGTCTAGATTGGACATCAATGTGGCCTACTGGGTTTTTTTTAGACATAGGCTTTGTTTCCTTATTAACAATATTCTATACAACCAGGTCCTCAACACCTGGTTTAGGTTCTTCTTGGTTCAGGAACTTCATTGTTTCCAACTATCTCATCAACCTATCCCTTTCATTCACAACATTCCTCAACTTTGTTTTCTTCTCTTTTTCTCTTTTCATTCTGAGCTCAGCATGCTCATGGATTTCTCGCTTCAAAGAATTAATGTCTCCAAAAACATTTTCAGGGTTAGGTAAAGTCATATCAGAATTTGATGTATTACTTAGGTCTATTAGATTGACCCATTCTAGTACATGTTCAGACAATAAAGGGTTTACATCATTTTTAGCAAGAGGAGGAGGCACATCACTAGTGCATTCTCTATGATGGCTTCGACTTCTACTCCCGCCTCTTCTCTTTTCAGCATATTTGACACTAACAGGCCCTTTACTTTGACATGTCACATCTTCTTGAACCAGTGTATTAAATAATGCATCAAAAAATCCACAACTATCTAACTCTGAATTTCTAGACATCTCTTCAAGATTTTCAAGGGTAGGGTGTAAAGGCTTACTTGTACCTTGGTGTACAAGGTTCTATGATGCATGAGCAACATTACTAGATTCTGGTCTTTTCTTTATCCAGTCCTTCTTCATTTTGGGAAGTTCACCTTCCAATTTCTATTATGGATGATTCTTCATGAATGACCCGGTGTTCTTCATTCTTCGTACTTGTCCAAAAATTGTTTCCACTTATAATAAACCTTTCAAAATAAAATGCACACTGGTGCAAATACTTTAGAGTCACCACCCAATTATCTTGGGAATACAAAATACATAAAGGCGTGGTGGAATGTCAAAAACTTTGGAACCTCGTACTGACAACACACAAAAGTTCTTTACAACATAACTCTTAACACTTATGAAAATAGATGAGGTGGACAAACCTACCACAAAATTATAGGCTCAACCTTGAAATCACAGAAACATTATAAAAACTCTATGCAAAATGGACAACCAACACACTGACAAGAAATATTAAAATTAGTTCCCAAGTAGAGTTGCCATTTTGTTGGTTTTTTTTTACTTGTAACTAGGTTGGTCTTCTAATCTACCTATGGAATTGCCAATTCCAATCAAGAGCAGCTCGAAGGACTTGGACCAACTGATGAGGAGTTTAAAAGCCTCCTACACTTCGGGCTCTACAAGACCCGAGATGGTGATCCCTTAATGTGTTTACAATCTTTGCACCATTATTATGAACAACATTAATCAGCAATAGATAATCTCATTTAATAGCTCAACACAATAGGATAATATCGAATAGAATTGGTTGTTCATCGATAATATCAACTATGTGGAGCATGAGATAACTACAACACAATCCACAATATAATAGTCATTTATTTTCAATTTGTAGCAATCTCTAGGCAAAGACAAACAAACATTGAATCATATGAATAAGTACAACATAGATCAGTGCCATATATCCATTGCAAGAGTCAAATTCATAAGCATCTACGGGTTTATGATAGATTTAACACATAACATAGAAGATCCCTAACAATATTGCATTACAATTTCATCAGTATGCATTCTAACCCAGTACTACTTATCAAATCCTTATACAGAACATATCCGCCTATAATCCCATTCAAGCATTTTAATTAATTCCTTGAATTAAAGCTAAAATAAGGATCATACACACCACAATAGTGAGATGAATGAAAAAACCCTTAGTCATCTTATTCAAAATTCAAATATGAATGTACAGTGGGGAGACATGAGTTTGAATTTATCATTTCAACTGAAATGCTAGTATTGTCATACAACATTAAATCCCCATGAATTCAAAACCTATTACAGAATGACTCAGAACCTAAATTGCATTTTTCTCTAAAACCATCGAACTTTACAATTTTCTCTGCAACTTCACCTAGACTTGACCCAAAAATTATCTAACTTGCTAACCCGTACTTCTGGACTTCAAAACCTTCTTATAGAAAATGAAGGAGCAAACAAGCATCAGGCCAGAAAGTACAGATGTCACCAGCCAATTGGCACACCCGGACATATTCCAAAAATTGTTACAACAACCATCACCTTAGAGAATATTCTTGTTCATCATGCCAGCTGAGAACAGTGGATGCAATAAAATACCATAAGCATCCCACGCTGACACTGCCACCAATGAAAAAATGGAAACCGTTGTAACTACAACATCTAATTTACCACCCGTTAGTAGTCCATTCTTTTTACTCCTCTGTTAAATATTTAGTTACCCATTTCTGGTATTCTTCATCAGTCGGCCAGTTAAAAATAATCACCTCATTCACCTTTGTACTATAAGGTGTGTATTTTACCACTACCTGATTTGCATCTCCTTCAAAAGATTCCAAAAATGAGCTGGTGCTAATGATTTTATCCATACAACTCACCAAAAAATCATAATCTGAGTCATCACAAATTAATTTAATTTGATCACTAATGACCTCACTTGCTTGATCCTGCCACTATTGGAGTGACCTGATTTTTCCTTCCTCATTAATTATATCAGGTAACATTGTGTTACCCTAATCATTAAAATTCTTTACCAATTCCCTGATCTTCCTACTCAAGTCATCTGGTAGGTTCTAAAAAGCTTACAATGATTTAACTAATACTTCAATAGGCCTCAATGATTGGGGCCTATTATTTGTATCAAACCTTGAGGCCCTATACATTATATCTAAATCACTATCCCTAGGGATCCATTTTTTAATCAATGGTGTCACTACCTCCTGATCCCTATCAATAGTCTTTATTGCATCTAATAATAAGGAATATAAAGAATGTATGGATGGCAATTTATTATCAACCCTCTCATTTAAATGTCTCAAAACAACAGTAACAATCTCCTTTTTTCTTTGAAAGAGATCCCTCCTCACTTACCTTCAATGATTTCTGTAATTCTTCAATTTTTTGTATGAGTTGCTTCTTTGTAGGATAGACACAACACTTTGTTTCTTCATCAATTTGTTCTAAAGGAGGGATGAGGGAAAGATTTTGACTGGGAGACTCTGGTGTGGAAACAATTGGAGAAGAAGAAGGCACTGACCCTGATGTGGAAGGCAATGTACTAGTCCCTAGAGCTCTTGATGTCTCCCTAATATGTTTATACCTAAAACTTTCAACCTCAGTCTGCAGCTCAACATTATTTTGCTGCATCTTGTTGTATTCCTCAATCAAAAGGTTATACTTCTCCATTTATGCTCTTCTTTTCAGCTTCCTCCCTTTCAACAATCTTTTGGGCCAATTTGGCCACATTCACAGTCAAATTAGTGGCCTCGGTGGTCGAGGTATCTAAAGATCTCTTTATTATTAATCCTCCTCTAAAATTTGGATTAATATAAAAATTATCTAGCTTTCTTCCTTGTGGGGTCAATGCCCAAATTGTCAAGGTTTCATACTCTTCACTGAAGGTAGATTCTTGCAATGCTACCTTGACTTCTTCAAAGTCTTGAAAGGGATGCTTGGACTTCAGAATAGCTCATTAAATGCTACAACATTTGCAATGTCCCATTCAAGAAGAATCAATACACTAGCCTAACTCACTAGTTTTCTACCTTCCTTAGGAGTGATGTTCTTAAATTCTTCCATTAATTCATCTTTCACTTCCTCATCATTCTCCTGGTCTGACTTGTCAGGTCTTAGTTCTCTTCTCTTCTTACATTTATCTTGATATTCTTTAAATTTCATCCTCCATACCAATTACAAGAATACAAGATTTTTTATAAATGTATTGTCATATACAAACTCCTTGCATGCTTACATTCTTGCATCTTGTACACATTTTCCTTTCATATCTAAATCAGATAAAACCAATTTAGCTAGCATAGGAGGAGAAGGCATACCAACCTGCATTTCATGATCAGTAACAATAATTTCATCCATTAGATCTTCTTGTGGTTGATCAATTATTTTCCTTTTAGGGCTTGGCTCGGATGGTGGTGATTGGGGACTATCTTTTGGTGATGATTCTAGATCAATGATTTTAATTGCCCCAGGAACTTTGAATTTTAGACCTGGCTGTGAAGGAAATTTCATTATTTACTTCCCCTTTATGTTCACTTCTTCTTCATCACTGTTGTCATCCTTTTTTCCTCCTATAAATGGGCCTTCTTCCTGTAGGTTGATATGTTGGCCTTGTTTCAATTCGTCTAGCACCTTATTCTTTTACACACAAACTTAATTCTATATTTATCCTCTTGGTCCTCAAGGTGCTCATAATTTCCTTAAAATTCTCCACTAGAAAGTCAATTTTCTTATGGTGTGGACTGAACTCCAACAATGGATCATACTTTAGATCCATTTTGTGCATAATATCTAATAGCTTATCATAAGCTATCCATTTCTCCTTGTTCAACTCCTCCCTATTTAGATCAAATTCATTTCTAATGAGGTCCTCAGGAAAGTTGAACTCATGCACAAACTTGCCACCCTTTATTCTTTGTCTAAAAAGTGCAAAGAAACCCTTAGGATCATGTTGCTGCTTTGGGCCACATCTCAAATGGTAATCATCAAAGAATTTTCCAAAATGCACCCAACCTCCTTTTGAAAAGGAAAAATTAGACACCACTGTATAGTAAAGGAAAAATGTTCCCTTACCCCTCCTAGTGAGGTTGTCCTCATGGATACAAAATATTTTCCACATAACTTCTGCAAACCCCACTCTTGGTGGCACATTGTATGGGAGTATATGGGGGGTTCCTTGAAAACCATATACCCTCAAAATAGTGCTAATTGGGTATGGGATAATGTCACCCTATTTATGGCAGACTTTCAGTTCTAGCTTCATCCCCTTTGGTTTGAGGAAATCATGTAATTCCTTAGGGATCCTGGGTAAATTTACCATCAATCTAGCCCTCAATTTGGAAGAAAATCAATTATAAAATTTTGAATAACTAGTGCTTTCCTTATTGCAACATAAATCTGCAATGCATAATTGTACTGGCAATATTTCTCCATCAACCAATTACCTCAATTCCATCTTCTCAGAGAAAATGTCAACATTCTTGAACAAGAACATATGCATCAACATAGAATACCAAAATAATTGAGTGTCGGTATCATTTTTCTGCAACTTTGATAACACTTCATGTATCCTCTCAGCCAAGAAAGAAGAAAATTCATAAGTCACAGATACGTTAGGGTGTTGTATTTTCACCCCCATTAACATGTATGCAATGGGCATCACCGTACCAGGACTGAAACCCAAAATTTGACACAATGAATAAAATGTGGCCAATAAATGATTTGCAAAACAATTTACTATGAAAGGTTCTTGGTCATTGGGGCTAACATGAAATTTTGAACCTCTTGCCCTAGCCAAATGAGGTGGAAGCAACTTAGCCCTAAAAAGAGACTTCAACTTTGTATATTCCTGCTTCATTTCCTCAAGATTAATAGGAACCAAATATTCACTCAATTCACTCAAGTCAAAAACTTGTTGGACTTCATTTTTGTTAATGCCTAATAGAACACTTCCATCATTATGTCTGATTACCAGTGTGACAGGGTCATATCTTGCGGTCGTTGACCTAAGTAGGTCTACATTAGGGAACACAGTTGGTACCACCAGCTTCCCCATATCATACATCTAGCTGTTTGAAAAAGGGTGAGGAAAATTCCTCTTTCCATACCACAATTTGAACATTTCAAACCTTTGAGAGGAACCCTAGCATCGGCTATATATGTTGGAGAATTTATATACTAACCCTTCCCCCAGGATTTTCCTTCGCATCAGAACCAATCCCTTCTCTCTATCATTTGTTGACAAAGGCAATTGATCTAGGAAATCATTGTACATGTTTCTTTTTAAATAATGAATTTGGCCAGAATGTTGCTTTGGCAGTGCCATCTTAGACAAATTAGGGCCTCTTTACAACTTAACACTTCAAATAGCTAGGACTAACTAGAGATATGAAATTATAGAACAAAACAATGTAATTTCTCTCAATTTAATTAAACTATAGCCCTATGACATGTACAACAAATATTTTCCCAAATTCAAGTGTAGAATAACTAGGAGACACAAAAATTAACTCATGGCTATGTGCTTGTAGAAATCCCAAATTCTGGCTGCAAAGACTTGCAACTTCACTTTCAGCTCTGAGACTACTTTGCAAAATACTTGAATGCTTCATGATACAAATAAAGTAGGAGAATTGATTTTATTTTGATCAAATCATGCCAAAAAGTGTCTGATCTTCCATTAAATCTCACTAGAATGTTGCACGAATGGCTCCAACCATATTTGATGCAGATTTAAATTCTAGCCATTGATCCTTCAGTTTGATCAAATCATCAAATGACCACCTTCAAACCAAGCTGACACAATCACCAACATGGCAATAAAGGGCCCACCATACTATACGTTGCTGAGGGAATTCACGTGGCAGTCACCCATGATATCACAATCAGTAAAGACCTTGCAACTTCTGATCACACGATGGCAGGCAACCCTAGATCTTGATCATCAGTGAACTTTCTCTTTCAACACAATCGCTAGCCTTATCATTAACCATCGAGAAACCTTCCCACCAAGATTATAACATATCCATTGATTTAAAACATGTGCATCTTAAGAACACTTTAATAACCCATCGTCTATTGTATTAAGGCCGAATTAATTTACCAAGGTATTTCCCTTATTCCTTCAGCTTCATTAGATGAGACACATGGCGCCTGCCAGTGATATTGTGATCAATAAAAACCTTGTAATTTCTGATAATGTGATGGCGGGCAACTATTGAGATCTGATGATAATTGATCGATGGTCACTCAAACTTATCCCCTTCAACCTCACTAGATGGGACACAGGGCGCCTACCTGTGATATCATGATCAACCAAAGCAATGTGGTGGGGTCATCGCGAGATGGTGGGGAAGAATTGAGATCAAATGACAGTTGATCAATGGTCATGCCAAATTTATCCCTCTGCAAAATAAAAAATTTATTAAAAGGACAAGGGGGCATCACCAGCAAGATGGTAAACAATGACATAAGTTGTTTTTGAATGATGAAACACGAGGCCAACCAAGACTTAGGAAAATAAAAACCCATGGAGGAATTAAAATATTAAGATGAAAGGGACCCAGCCTAGGCAAAACGATAGGACATATGTCATTTTAAAACCCTTCAAAAGGTAACAATGAAAAAGATCTTGACCAAGGCGTAAAATAAACACAAGGGTTTAACATGAAAATAAAGCTAAAACCCCCAACCTTAGGAAATTTCTAACACCATGAAAGACTAGTAACATAAGGCAAGGAGGGAATGGAACAGAAGGAGAAAAAAATTGAAGTTCCATCACAACCTAAAAATCATTTTAATTTTTTTGAAAATTCTCAAAAAAATCCCTACTAGGACTCATTCACCACCTTGAGTGAATCAGTCCCTGTATATATTTTGTACTACATTTTTTAGCATTTAAAGTTCAGTTTTTGAGTTTTTGTTTGCTATTATTATCTTTATGTTTGAGTTTCCATAATTTATTTTATAAGCATTTCATTATTATTAGCTTACATTGCATCTACATTTACCTTTCATTTAGTATCCTTTATATGATTATTTGGTGTCCTATTGGTAATACTATAGTGAGACGAAGTTTGAGACTCATGTCATCCTACAATAGAACAATCATTTTGGATCTTAGGTTGTCTAGCTCTTTCACTCCTAGTATTGACACTAGTATACTAGGTATGGATCATGCCCTAAACAATTCTTTTCCTTCAAGTAGTATGCAAGGTGAAACAAGGAATGATAGTTTTCCACAAGAAAAAGTTATTCAAATTCATGAGGACCTAACAAACTTACAACATCAAGTGAAAAATGACAACATTTCAACTACTACCATCCCCACTATATATAACATTCACTACATGCTTGAAAGTGAAGATGGGCTTGACCTTGTGAAAAACATAGTTAAAATATTTGGAAAACACCTCACCCCAACCACTAGTTATCCTTTACCAACATGCAATGTCACAAGCCAAGGAGGAACTCAAATTCTTCCTTCCACGACAATTGCCTCAATACCTACCTACACCAACCCTCAAGTCACAACAACAATGCAACAAACTAGTAATGAGATTCCTTCCTTGGGTATTCCTGCTAGCATCCCTAGTTCCTATGTGGAATCACATGTCATATCTCCTACCACCTTACCACCTATAATAATTCCATTCACTTGTCCTTCGAATACATACACCTCTTCACCTTTTTTACTTACATCTCACAACACAAGTAATGACCCTCTCATAAATCAACTCTTCCAAACCATTTCATCCCTTCAAAAGAAAGTTTCCACCATCAACCAAAATCAAAATGACCCACCAACATATTATGTCAAAAGTATTCCATTGTCCTTGGTGATATTGCACACCAATTCCACAAGGTGTAGAGGTGCCTAGATTCGATAAATATCAAGGAAATGGAGATCCTTCTAACCATGTTAATGCTTATACTGAATTATTTAGTGACTTTTTCCTTGATGATAAACTCTTAGCTAAGCTTTTTCCTAGGTCCTTGAAAGATACTTCCTTGGAGTGGTTCTCCTCTTTACTGAATAACTCAATTAGTTCATTCAACGAACTTTTTGAGGTCTTTGTAAACCATTTCCAAGTGCATATGGCCCCTAATATGACCTTGGTTGATTTGATGAGATATAAGAAAAAAGAAGATGAAAAGATAACTGACTTTATCTCACACAACCAATTACTTTATTCTCAAATCGGTGTTAAGGTTCTCGAACCTTAGCTTCAAGATATTTTCATAGAAAATCTACAAAGTAAGATCCAAGACAAGCTTACCATGATGAAATTTTCCTCCTTTATGCACTTGTGTACTTCCCTCTGTGATTATCAAAATTTGGTTAGTAGTCAAGATACAAAATTCACTTCTAGCTGAACTGAGAAAAACAAGCCCATAAACTAAAACAATTCACAACCTTTTAGAAACCAAAATAAAGGTTCCTTCAATTTAATCCCCCTTATCAAACAACTCAAAATGTCAATAACCAAGTAGTTGTTATTAAAGCCATGATACCCTTTAGCTATGGGGACCCAAAAAGATAATTCACTCCCTCACCCGATACCCTTCATAACACAATGTCCCAACTTTTAGAACAAAAAATGATTATGTTTCCTCCCATAAAAACCCCTGATCCTAATAAGCCTTTACCCTTAAGCTTTAGATAAAATGCTTATTTCCATTATCACCGATAAAATGGACATGATACGAAACATTGTAAGCATCTTACACATCTTGTGCAAAACCTCATTGATTCTAGTCCTCTTTCTATTGGAGGTGTTAGTGATCAAGGAAATAAATCCATTGCCACTCCTAACCAAAACTTGCAAATCTTTACTAACCCCATGCTAAAACATAGAACATTTCATTTTTCAAAGCTAGAGAAACTACAAATAATGATGTGATGAATGTTGATACAGATAATGATAAAAATTGATTCTATTCAACATGATTCTATAGATAATGATCCTATGGATGACATGGTAGGAGTGATAGATGTCATTCCTCATAAGGGCTGAAATAAAAGTCCTCTAAGTGACATTTCTTTCTCCTCTAAGGATATACTTAAACATGCACCCAATGGTCCTCTTTACATTGCCGAACGAATCTATGACAAGCCCACTAATGGGATGCCAATTGATCTCACCTGTGGGGAGAATGTGATCACCGAGGAATTCTTACTTTTGCATGAGCTCTATCAAGATATATATGATAAACCAAAAGCATGGATCAAGACCCATAATGGTTTTTCTTGCACTACAATGGGATCGATCACTCTTCCCTTACAAAAAGGACCAAAAATATTAGATGTTTCATTCTCCATCATCCCACAGTCAAACCAATATCATATGAATCTAGGCTATTCATGGCTTCACGCCATGAAATTTTCCCCTTCGGTTGTGCATAAATGCTTAAATTTTCCCTTTGACAATGAAATCTTCATTTTCCACCATAGTGGCTTTAACCCTTTGTCCTCTTGTGGAAAATTTTCCTTCTATTTCTTTTGGCTCGAGCCTATGGAACCTATTAAACCATGACAAGAGTTCTTTTTCTTGTATTATCAAAAGTTCAAGGAAAAAAAGATAGCAGAACTATCCCTCTAAAACATGTCCTCAACCACCACCGAGCCTACTATCCTTGATGAAACAATTCTTGAACCTAAAGAAATTCCAAACAATGAAGACCAACCTAAGATAGAACCTTCACCTACATCCTACAAAAGATCAAGATACAATGAAAACAACTCGGTCACACCTCTTAGAATAAAACAAGTTTATAAATTCAAAGAGAAAGTGGTCAAAGAACCTCTCGTGGTTCCTTTTGTTCTTCCCCTTAGGGAAGAAAAGAAACCTATGGTTGAACAACCTGCTCCTACATAAATGCAACTTGAATTTAACAAAACTAGAAGAAATAGAGGTGCTAGAGAGCATAGGCATAAACGTCATGCCCTTTCTCACAAGTTACATGAAGAATTAAAAAAGAAAATCAAAATCCAAACTTGACTAAAGCAATGCATAACCAGCCTCCCCCTTCACTGAAACAAAACAATCCAATACAACAACCAAAAAAAGAGTTGAACTCTTCCATGGACTTTATCATTCAACCTCCTATTGTGATTAACTTGGATAATGATGATGAGGTTGCTAAAATTAACAAAGAGGTGCATAATGAATTGAATACATTATTTTCCTCTTCCATGAGCTTACACAAAAAATTCTCCTAAGAAGAGTATGGAACCTGGAATTGGTCCTAGTTCGACACTTGCTATTGTCCCTTTGGCTATTTTCCCACCTTCAGTATGCAATGAACACATGACTAGGAGGCATATGACCTACTTTAGATTGAATCACCTATGCCTTACTATTCTTTTGCATTATTTCCTTTTCATTTTATTTTGTGTGATTGCATGTGTGTGATGTGATCCCCCATGATGTTCTTTTTGATGTTCTCCCTCTCTTTGTGACATTCCTTTATTTGTACCTTCATTCTTCTCTATGTCATAAATCTTTTTGCTTTAGTATTTTGTCTTTTGTTTTCCTTTTGGGGATGACGCAAGGTGTCGAGAAATTCATGTCTCTTCCATGTTGACCCAAAAGAATTTTGTGTCTTTATCTTTTTCATTTTGTATTGTGTTTTCCTTTTGGGAATGACACAGGGCATCGAGACACTCACGTCTCTTCCATGTTGACACAAAATGTTTTTCTTTGTTTCCACTCTCTTTGTGTCATTCTTCGAGTTCTATGTCTCTTCCATGTTTACCCAAAAGATAATATTCTCTTGAACCATACTTGGAAATAATGATATGAGCCCAACAATTTAGGCTGAAATGTAGTCATTATGTCTCTATCAAGAAGGTTTTTATGATTTTACTTGACGACAAGATCACAAATATCAAAATATAAAGATTTCATCTTTATGTTGTAACTAAGATGGAGGTGGTACTGAAATTACTAAAGGTGGTTGAGGTAATTTAGGAACCATTCATCCCAAATTTCTAACTCAAGTAAGCAAGTTTTCAATATTTTGGTGGTAAGATAATACAACTAGTATTTTCACCATAGCTATAATTATGTACCTTTTTTAATGTACAATAAACCTCTTCTAAATTAAGGAATCTAAGTTGGGTACCATTAAATCTCCTTTGATATAATGGGATAAATGATGGATAGCATTTTGAATTTTGTAGAAGATATGTTGAGTGGTAAATTTTGATTATGGAGGTAGTTGTATATGTCATGATACCAACAATTGTTAGGATCCAAATTTCACAAACTGAATTTGATTTAGGGACATCATATGTGGGGACCAAAAGGCTCCTAATTAATAATTGATTTGTTTTACTATCCCATGGCATATCCAAAATCAATCCAATTGTATCTATTTAATATTCTCCTTTGTTATTTATTTTTGGTAGTTGTTCTTCTATTGACATATTAATGGAAGTACAAACATTTACTGGATTAGTGTTTGTACCTAGATTTACCTCATATAGTTATTTTCCTAAGGCTATTGGTTTATCTAGCCACTACGAATATTTGAATAGAAGGCCAAGTTCCTCATTTTTTGATGCCTTAGAGAGATTTTAATCACTAGGCACATCATTTTTTGATGATATTTGAGTATGTGCAGGATCATGATGGGCCAAAAAGTGGTGATATGATGGGTATGTGTAGGGTATGTGGCTAATGACCTTTTTTACCCAAAATTGATGAAATGAAAAGGTTTTTTAAAGGACATTATCAACTTTCCCCTGATATAAATTATGCTTTACTTTGAATTTAATAAATAATTATTATTCATTTTCTATTTGAATTATGACTAAAGTCCTGATTAATAGGTTGATTGAAAAACATCTAGAGCTTTCAAACGGTATCACATTTTTTGAATCTGAAACATGTGTCACATTCTATGCTTTGCATAATATAGGATTTAAAAAAAATGAATTTCATGAAGTTTTGACCAAGTTAAAGTGGTCAAACATATGAGTTTTTTATATTTTTTAAAAGTTATAATAAAAAAATCATAATTAATTATTTACTTGGAAAAAAATTACAAAAAAATATGCATCACATTGGGAAATGAGTCCTCTACTTATATCTTAAATCTTATAAGAAAATATTATCCTTTTATTATGGTTAGGATGGTTAGAGAAACACCTACTTCTTATGTTTTCCCTAAAATTTAAGTACTACTACATTGAAATTTTAAATTTTCACCAAATAGATTTATAAAATAAATAAACCTAGTAGTTTAGAAACTAAATTTAATTTGTTATAGATTCTATTCTTACATATTTTTAAAATAATATTCTTAACTTATTCAAATTTTTACGTCAAGTTGCCTAACTATGATTTTTCTAAATTTCATCGCCACTTAAGGGCCTGCTTTTTCCATGATGATCCTGAACATACCTATTTATTTTTATTTTTATCTAGTAGTGCCTTAGAGAGGTTTTAACTAAGGCATTTGGATTTTTATTTTTTTTCTTATTTTTTTTACTTTTTGGACTCTAAAAATCAGCTAGTTCCCCTAATAAGTTGTTTCATATGATTTTATGTAAAACCCTTTCATGGTCATTGAGTAGAATAACTTAATGGACTACAATGAGTTTAATTATAACTTTGTTTTATTTAATATATCTAAATATATAGGATCTTGTTAGTTCCAATCAATAAGTTCTGAATGGATGGATGGATGGTTGATGAGAGGTGTAAAGGTGAGTGTAATTGTATAGATGTCTAAATCATTGAAGAGGGTGGAAAAACTAGTGGTCTTAAAAAAATTCTATGATTTGACACATTTAAGAATTATAAAGACTCTTTCCATAGTATTAAATACATTATTACCATCATAATATTCTTCCACTAATAATACATATCCTAATCCAAATCAATGATAGTTAACTTTGATAGTTAGTGTCTTGAAATGATTTTGTTTATGTAGTCCTAATCCTTTTCCATTTTAGCCCATATTTTTACACATTTTGAGTGATATGGGATATATTTTTATGAAATAGAGCATCATTTATATTATTCATCTCTATATAATCAATCATCTATGTCACTATCTTTGATCTCATCATCAAGAATTCTATTTTGAACAAATTTTCCACATTGGATGAATTTAGAATTTTTTTATTGTGTTTGTAAGCTTTACTATAGGATCCTGGAGAAAGAGGGAGATAATACGTGCATGAAAGGCATGTTGTAGCTCATATTTCCCACAAATATTTTCTATGATCTTGACCTTGATTTTGTAGGATAAATTGGTGGATTATTTTGATGTTGAAATGCCAATATTCAAACATAATATGAAGATGTTTCTTAATGGTACAAGAATGGTGGAATATATACTAAGAAAATTATGAGACTTATTGTATGGTCCTTCAAATAATTTATAATATTAAAATGGATTAGGATCAATGAGAACTATTATTTCTACACTATCATACAATAATTTGATTCAGTGATGTTATATAAAGGGGACTTCCTATATGGAATGTATCCATGGGGGACCAAGAAGGATGCTATATGGAATTTCATGGTCCAAATTGTGAAACAAGGTGTTATATAGAAATGAATCCTTCTAGCTTGGAAGTAAAAATATACCCTAGGATTCTCTTTGTACATTATCATAATCTCTAATAATTATTTTGTTTTGAGGTTCCATGTTATCATTAGAAAATCCCAATTGTCTAATAAGTTTGTATGTGCATAGATTCAAACTATACCTACTATATATAAAGACTCAAATAATTTAAACCTATTAATAGTAGCCTCTATATGAATTTCATGGCTATGGTATGATTCAATAGAAAGCACATCATTCATAGTGAATACATGTTAATATGAAGAAGAAAAGTGACCTAACAACCTGGCTTAAATTTGATTAAGATTGATGTCATAGGGATTAATTGCTCTCTCAAAGCATGTTATAATATATCCTTGTAAAGAGGTGATAATATAAGAAGCTCCAAGATAGATATCTAGATATGTTCTTCACTATTTTCTCAAGGAATTAATAATGTATCTTTTTGAGGTAATGAGGGTGTTGCTAAAATGGTAACCAAAACATGCCTAGTAGTGACAACATAATTAAAATTGTTTATTGTGATAGTGTTGACTTGTGGGCAGGATTTTTCAATATGACTAGCTATCAAGTAATGTATTAGGTGGGTGTGGTATTGTCATTGTTTGTTTGAGTATTTTGAGATGGGACTTTATTTGATACTGATGGTTGAGTTTGGCCATACTTTAGAAATGGATTGTGATACATACCTTATTTTTCATTAGGTGAAGAGGATGAGGAACCTTCTACTATATGTTTACCTCGATTGACAAGATCTTGGACATAGATTTTAATTTCCATGCATTTGGAAAATGTTGTGACATTTGGTATATAAATATTTATAATATTTTTTCCCTATGCCATGTGAGTTGAAGTTTTTCTTCAAGGGGTTGAGTATATGGATATTTGATCATGGTTTTTCTAATGATTTTTTGAGACACTATTTCTATATTTTATCGTAAAGGAGGATATTTGCATTTTGATTTGTAGGGGTTCTTGGTTGTCCTTGTGGTATATAAATAGAATATTGTTTTATGAAATACAATACATGAGGATTTTTGGTTTAATTTGGAAAAATTTGGAATAAATGATTGCATCACTTATAATATTCTTATTTCTAAACTAAAATCATGATTTTTCATTGTTTTGGATACATTATCTTTATCCTTGTTATCGACTTTGACTTAAACTCACAGAAAAAATGGTTTTCTCTATGGTGACTCATTTGAAAGTAATTTTATCAAAGGTTGAGACACAATGGACTTGTAAGAGAAAATCCATTTCTCAAATAAGGTTTGTAATGAAAATATTATGACATTATTTTGGTATATAGACAAAGGGAATTAGCTAGCAATAATTTTCCATCATTGGATAACAAAAGTAAGTCTTTCACCATTTTGTTGCTTGGTATTAAATTGTTCAATCACTAAAAGCATTTTATATATTAGACATGAAATAATTTATTAAATTTTCAGATAATTGTGCAAAGTTCATAATGCATCAATGAGGTAGGTATGAAAACAACTAGATATCTTGTGCTCCCAAAATTTAAGTAAAATATCTTATAAGGTGTTCGTAGTTATAGGGAACTTTGTGACATGTCATTAAAAATTATTTTACATGGTCACATGGGTCTTCTTTCCCTTTATGTTTGTCTAGTTTTGGGATCTAGAAATTTTGAGGGAAAGGAACTATTGTTATTGACTTATAGAACATGTAGGGACATAGTTATTTGAACTCATATATTTTATGTTATTCTAAATTCCTTGTTTGTATCCCCTTTACTATTTTCTTTATCCCTTTCCACTCTTGGGTGAAGGGATTCCTAAAAAGTGGGTTTGGCACATATGATGGTGGTTGTTAGTAATACCATGGTTGGTGATATGTGGATTGAAATGTTGGTTGTATATATTGTTTTGTTTTTTTGGAATGGTGGTTATTGATATGTTGGTTAAAATGTAGGGGGGAAATATTGTTGTTGTTGGGATATCTATTGTTGATAGATTAATTGGGACATGTTTAGGGGTGATAGTTGTTAAAATAATGGTTTTTGGTATGCGTATGCACATGGAAATGGGGCACCAAAAGGGGGTCATAAGTAGCCACTTTTTAAAATTTAGTAAAAAATTCTTGGATGAGAAATTGAAGATGAAAAAAGGACATGAGCCATAGTTCTTTGAATTTAGATTCTAAATTCCATTTTTTTTAAATGATGGAGTTTAAAGGGTTCAAATGGGGGGAGCACAAAAAGTACTCCTAGTTTTTCCAAAAAAAAGAAAAAGAAAAAGAATTTAATGTGGTCTCATTTAAATGTTAAATTTTTTAGTGGATAATTGGTTAATACCATGTTGTTTATACCTATTTTTTTTTCTAAAATTTTAATCAATATATGATTTTTTACTAATTTTCAAAGTGGAAAATTTTATAAAACAAAAATTTGAGTGTACTTTTCCCTATTTCTTAAAAACTAAACTAAATTCATTTTTTAATATGTATAGAATCTAATATTGAATGTTGTAGTGTCAAAAAAAGTAGTCCTTTTTCACACTTAATTTGGGAATAATTGAAATATAATTAATTGAATTGTACCTTGGGTTATTGTTGAAGGGTGTTGTACAAATTCACATTAATTTAGGCTCACTTTCAAACTAAATATACTTAAATTATAGCTTTGCTAAAGTGTTGTAAAATTTGTAACACACTTTCACACTTTTCTAGGGTTTCTTTAATCAATGGAGCTTAATGGGCCCATTTTCAAATAAAATGTACTTAATGTCTACCCTATTTGTGGTGTTGTAAAGTGTTGTAAAACACTTTAAAATTTATCTAGGGTCTGCTTGATTGTGGCTAATTAGATTTAATTAGTCCCATTAATTAAAATTTAAGCCTTATTTGTGACACCTTGTGAAGATCTATCTTGACACACATAATTCAAATTACATAACATTTAATTGGGAAATTTTGAGGCCCTAGAAATTGGTGCTAGGACCCATTCACCCTAGGTTTCAAATGGGTCCTCCCTCTATAGGACCCCCCTTTTGTGGAAAATTCTATATGGATTTTAATGTACTTTCATTCCCCAAAAGAAAGGTCATGGAAAATGGGTCTTCCCTTAATGAGGACCCCCTTTTTGAATTTCATTCTAGTGGGATTTTAATAATTTTCATCTCCAGATCTAGTTTTAGCTTGATTTGTTTGAATTTTGGGGTTAATTCTCAAATTATATATAATACAAAGCTATTTTACATGATTTCAACTAGAAGATTACAAAAAAGCTAAGAGACAAATAAATTTCAAGAGATCAAGCATTCATAGTCAAGAAGCAAACACAAGTGAAGTTTGGAGCAACATTACAAGGTCTTCAAGCTCATTTTGTGTCCAAGATCAAGCATTAGTGAAGGTTGAGGAGAGATTCCTATCGAGAATCATGAGGGATTCTAGGTGTTGGAAGATACACAAGAAATACAACAAATCCCAAGGATTTATTTCCTTAGTGATTCCATCTTCTATAATCATCCTATTTACAATCTACAAGAGGAAATTTTAGATTTATGGCTTATTAAGGGAATTAGAAATCTCCTTTAGTGGTTCATTTGCATTGTTCATATTACATTTAGGGTTCTATCCTAACACAATTGGATAGAATTTCCTTTGCATTTTCATAGATCTTAGTCTTAGACACTAATTGGTGGAAAAATGGATATATAAATATCACTCTTTCTCCAACAAATCACCCAATAATGTCCTAGGATTCCCAATTGGATTGACTAACAACCTCACAAGGTGAGTTAATTCACAATGAGGAGGAACTAGGAGGGGGTTCTTTCGACTTTAAATGGGTTCACCACCAAGAAAATGCTTGGGAAAGACAAACAAACATTCAACCTACAAACCCTATTTATGCAAGCTAAATGAAGAGCACAAATAATGAAATTATGCAATAGGGAGATATGATATGTGTACTTGGGAAGTCTGGAGATTGTGTGAGGATTCTAGAAATGTAAAGAAGCCACCAAAAAGTGTTGTGGAGGACTACAATTCCAAGGATGTTGAATTAGTCTTGCTGCTATTTTTTTGGGGGAAATATGAAGTCTTCGGATGTCGAAACCAAATGTGAAGGAATCTCTAAAAAATATGCTTGGGAGGACTAAGATGCCCAAGGTGGCATATCAGTCTCATTCTGAATTTCTAAAAACTCTAAATGTGATCCTGAGATCTAAGGTTTGCACTTGCTTCTCTTTCGATATCAAGTTCTAAAACTTTTGAATTCAGGTTGTAGATGAGTTTTTGTGAAGATGAAAACTTTGCAATGCAACTTTGCAACTTTTACAACTTTTCACTCCAAATGATCTTCAAGACTTCAACCTAGATTCTTCAATCACAAATATGCAAGATGGGATTTTTTTTTTGGTTTTTAGTAAATGGAGGTTTTCCTTGGTCAAACCCCTTGTTGGTAATTAAACGTTGAAATGAAATGGAAATAATGAAGGATTTGGTGAATGAACAACATGAAATGCTACAACTCACAAAACCCTTATAAAGTTTTCAAACATATGTGCAATGGATGCAATGGATATGGATGTTGAATCGAAGGAATTCTCTTGAAAGATATGGACTTGAATTGATTGATTGAATCAAAACCCTGCATCACAAATGTTAGCATAACAAAACACATGATGCAAGAAGCTCTTTGATATGATGCTTGAATCTTGATAAGTTTATTCTTGAATTCTCTTGTGAACACAATTTGATATTATGAATGCTCTCACAAAATACTTGGATTGAAATGAATGAATGGACCTTGTATTTATACTTATCTATGATTAATATCACAAAATTACATCACACTAAGCTGAAATATGAATTCATTAAATGAAGGAGGCTAAATACCACTAGAATTTTAAATTAAATCCCAAAAATGTCTCAAGGACGACTAAGATACACCATGTGGAATATTGGTGCCAACCCATTAAACTTGGGGCATACACACCAAAAAGGATCCCAATTAAGATGCCTCAAAATTAGGGTCTTGAGACCTTTGGGGGACAAAGACCGCCCTAGGTGGCATTTTAGTCTCGACCCAAAAATTAGGAACACACAGATGGAGTCACTAAATGATCATTTATGCATTGGAGAATGTCAGGATTAACCATAAAAAAATATAATTCATAGGGCTTCTAGACACAAAATAGGACCAATTAAGCCAAAAAAAAAGCATAAATAAAGCAAGGAAAGCCCAAACAAGTGTGAAAATACAAGTGTATGCATTTTAATACACTACATTTAGCCCCCACTTAGGCAAGAGGATGAACTTTCTTCAAAATCACACTAAAGTATCCAACCATGCAATCAAGAGGGGTTAAAATGTACAAATTCTAGTAAGATAGTGTAGACATGTAAAATTAGCATCATGCATTTGATTAGGTCATATTCATCCATTCATCAAATAAATCAAGTTTATTTATCAATCTCCTAAATTCACCAACTTATATTAAATAAATCAAATTTGATCCTGACATCACCCTCCTTGATTAAATAAATCAAGCATTTATTTAATTAAATCTGAAATCACCTTTCATCCCCCTTTTGATTTAAATAAATCCCTAAATCTAAGTCAAATGGGTCAAAGTACCTAATCATCACCTAAGTTAATCTAATCTTGATTAACCTAACCTAACCACCCATCACATCCTCTAGCTTTTCCCACTTGCACCAATAAAACATTTTAATTCATTTATAAAATCAACATGGCATCTTTGAGGAATATTCCCTCAAATTTGAATTCAAAAGAAAGTTGAAATGTACATCCAACAAGGCATTTAATAGGTCTTACATGTCTCTTACATGTCCCTTTGTAAAGGTCAAACTCAGCATTTACTCTCAAATTAAAATTTGAAATCTCCCTCTCTTTGGCACATTGACCAAAATGTGCTCATTCCTCATCCTATCACAAGTTGACAAGTGGGTTCATCTCATTGGCCAAATATTTATCCCACATTGCTCCCTCTTGAGCAATCTTAGCACTTGAAAATGTATAAATCAAAGGCTTCATTCTTCACCAAATCCTCCACAATTTCCTCCACAATCTTATGCAAAGTCACTCTCTTAAACTAAGAACTGATTTTGTCCACCATCATTTGCAACATCAAGCTTATCAAGGGTTGGGAAAGGGCTATTTTCCACAATAGCACAAATCCACTATGAGATAAAGTTGTATCATGTTTTTTATATGCTTTGTTTGGTTTCCTTGATTCCTTTCATTTCATGATTAACATGTTTCATTATTTCATAGGGATGTTCTTATTTTGTTTTGTTTTAAATGGCAATACTAATGTGTGTGTGTTTGAGAAAATGCAGAATTCGGCGTGCACATTATGACACTAGAAGGAGGGCTGCTAGGATTTTCTTCACAGTTGTACACAAATTTTCTTCACATTTGCTCATAGTTTTTTCATTTTTTTTAATTTACATTTTTTGTGCATTGTTTATTAGTTGGGCATTCACGGGAGTTTCTAAATCCTTTACAATAAATCTAGTTTATGGAATATCCATTTTACATTTCATTGAAGAGTTTTATATAACGTGCCTTGTCTATACTCTCGCCTTTTGAAACTGTTTCTATTTTTCCACTTTTGAATATAGCTCCTGCAAAAAAATAAAAAAATGACATATTCACTTGCAACTGATAGATACATAGTCAACAAGTTAGCACAACATTTTATTTTGCATAAAGAATAAACTTGCGGCAGTGGTGTTAGTTCATTTGACAATAGGATTAATGCTTCTTTTTCTAACATCATACCAAATGAATACACTCACACGCAGCTAAATTACTTATTTAGAACAGACCTTCAATACACCGACGTACTCTTTTGTTTGTTATAATGGTTGGGTATGTGCAAATCATGATGGGCCAAAAAGTGGCAATATGATGGGTATGTGGCTGACAACTATTTTTTTACCCAAAATTGATGAAATGCAAAGGGTTTTTAAAGGATATTCTCAAATTTCCATTGATATAAATTATTCTTTACTTTGAATTTAATAAGTAATTATTATTCATTTTCTATTCAAATTACAACTAAAGTCCTGATTGATAGGCTAATTAAAAAATATTTATAGTTTTCAAACGGTATCACATTTTCTGAATCCAAAACATGCATCACATTCTATTCTTTGTATACTATAGGATTAAAAAAACAAGAATTGAATTTCATGAAGATTTGACCAAGTTAAGGTGGTCAAACATATGAGTTTTTAAATTTTTTAAAAAGTTGTAATAAAAAATTCATAATCAATTATTTACTTGGAAAAAAATTACAAGAAAATATGCATCACATCAGGGCATGAGTCCTCTACTTATATATAAAATCTTATAAAAAAATACTATCATTTTATTGTGGTTAGGGTGGTCAGACAGACACTTACCTCTTATTTTTTCCTTGAAATTTAAGTACCACTACATTGAAATTTCAAATTTTCACCAAATAAGTTTTTTTTTAAACATACCTAGTAGTTTAGAAACTACATTCAATTTGCTACAAGTTCTATTCTTACACATGTTTGAAATAATTTAGATAACTTATTCAAATTTTTACGCCAAGTTTCCAAACTCTGATTTTTCTAAATTTTTTGCCACTTAAGGGTTTGCTTTTTCCATGATGATCCTACACATACCTAGTTCAATAATATAATGATCTAAATTTTTACAGGCACACATTCATCAATTATTGTTTTGGGTTGGTGTTCAATGGAAAATGCTGTGTAGGACTCCCACTAATTATTGTTTAACATTCAATGATAAAAGTTGTTGCGCACTTATAAATTATTGTTTGAGCTTTACACTGATGGAAGGTGTATTTTTGTTTTTTCTTTCACCATTAGGAGATCTTTATGTATGACACCTTACCTTTAGATAGCTGTGGGTTCTCATTTATTTGAGGAGTCATCTTCAAGAAGGAAAGAAATCATCAAAGACATTAGTGAGCTGTTGTCAAATTGAATCTCATTTTACAAGGAAAAACTTTACTACCAACTCACCTGTCCATTGACTTTATCAGCCACCTCAAAATTCTTTGAAGAGTCATTAATATTGTTGTTATCTGATCACTTTATCAAACTTTATTGGTGACTTTAGCCACTTTCCTTTTGCTTACTCATCAATAAAAATATGTCATTCATGATCTTTTGATTTGTTCAGACAAGGATTTATTAAGATAGATCAGTTACCTACTAGCTGAGATCGGTTACCTACCAGCTGATCAATGACTGAGACATATAGACTATTTTCTTAATGCTCTATTCACATTAAGCTCTTCTTATTTTGGAGATCATCTACCATCTAACCTGATTTGTAGTTATTCATTCTCCTTACATTGTCTTCTATCATTAATACATGTGCAACGCATTAAAGCATGATTCCAAGGCTCTAAATCTGGAGGATGATAGTCATAGGTCTAAGTGAGATTGGATGTGCATGGAAACTTGTGCAAGAAGGATGAAATTGATGGCAGAGTTGATGGCCGAATGAAGAACTAAAGTCACTCAGAACAGTTATCTCAACAATGCACTCAAGAAGCATGTGCAACATTAAAGCATGATTCTTCAAATATTTGTTTAATATGTTGAACTGTCAACTTTTTACCATTGATTGTGAAATGTTATGACTTAGTCATTTGATGGTAGCAACTCACGTTAACCATACTGTCTTGATTATTGTGGACCGAATAGATTAAAGTGATATTTGTCAACAATTGGAGATCATGACAACTTCCCCACAGACCATGATGCCTTGCTGGGAGGCTGTGAACTTTGCAAAACCTCCTCTTCAGAAAAGTCACCAGTAATAGAAAGGAAGTTCAAACTTGGTGGCCATGTTTCCACTCATTTTTCTAAGATAACAAGTGTCGGTTCACCACATTCACCATCTTGAGCCACAAGAGTATATTTTGCAAGTAGATGGTAGCCAACAATAGCAAGTGGAATACAAAATGTCTTTGCAATTCTTGATGTGCCTATGGATTCCATGCCACTTTCATCAGGTTCTAGATCAGTAGTTTTTGTTTTGAACCATTACACTCTACTAGCACCTTCTACCCCACCACGGACAATAGAACTTATTGCAATTGTCTATCCTTTACACTTGATAGGTTGCATTTTATTTAAAGAGTTAAAAGCCATGGAAGATGCATTTGATCATTTAGCCATATTTGGCTTTTAGGAATGACTTTAATAACCAATTGGGTGCATTCTTTTTAAATTCTCTCAAGCTATGTTATCACATTATTATAGTCAATATTTCAAATTGGGAGGGTGTTTTTGAAAATTGTAGTCCTTAGGGTTGACAAAATTTATGAGCTTTCAAAATTTATTACATCATTGTGATTATTTTGAAATAGTTAACGTTTAGGATTAGAAGGGTGAGTTTAAAATATTTATGGTTGATTTATGGGCTTAATAACTTTAGTCAATATCAAGTGTGAAGGAAGGGGTCTAACAAATTTGATGGTCTTTATCTTTAAATAAACTTTTCATGCAAAATCTTAGTTTATTGGGATTAAATTATCAACAAGAGAAACTTTTTAGAAAACCTTCTAGTTTTATATTTGTTGTTAAAAGTCTAAGGAAAGCATGATTCACTTATGAATGCCTCTTTCTATTCAAATCGTTTGTCCTTACAAATTTGGATCATGTTATTATTTTAAGTTAATCAAAATGAATTTAATCCTCACATAATTGTCTTTTGATGGAATAGGAAAAGGTACAAGGAAAATGAGGATAACGAAGGATAAAAAAGGGCAACGAAGGACAATGAAGGTGAAAATGAAGGAGAAAAAAGAAAAGAAAAGAAGGAAAATGAAGAATGAGGATGATATTTTGAAAGATAAAAGTGTTTTTAAACACTTTAAGTGTTTGTTTAACACTTCTTCAAGAAATTGTTGTCTTTTTCTTAGAACACTAACGTCGTTTGGGTTTAAAAAGAATCTTTCAATTTCTTGCAAAGGCTAAAATGAACATTAGGAATGAAACTTATTAGATTTTGTTTCTTGGATTAACAATTGAACAAAGTATCTCTCACTCATCTTTTGGTGCTTAAAAATAACTCACATTTTTCTTTATGGATTTAAAAAGAAAAAGTGCAACTTTGTTTTTTTGTGAAGGCTTACTTAAACTAAAGGCATTGAAAAAGGACATATGCACTTCTCTCACACTTTATAGTGATCTTGAGAATCAAAGGGCCTTTTTCATGACTTTAGGGTGAGATAAAGCAATCACCTCCACACTTCGATTTAAAATTGAACAAGATCTTGTGCGAGTGTGAGTGGTGGAATTATCGTGTATATTCTCTCTCTTTGTTGCCATCAAAGATTGATCGAGTTATAGATTTTGTCTTTACTCGCTTTTGTTTATCCTAGAGGGCCTGCCTTGGGAAAAAAGTAATCACCCAAGGGAATGACTCAACTAGTAACACTCTAAAGCCAAGATTATTTCCAACCAAGATATAAGTGTGGGTATTGGAGTAAACGCGAATATCACGTGGTTGTATATCTCAATAATTTATTCCGAAGCAAGATAAAAATCTTCCACTAAGGTCTAGCAATGGTCCTTTCCAAGGCATGTTGACCCCCTTTGACCTCATGGTTACAAATACTAAAGGAAATCTGAAGTCAACACTTGATCCAAGTACACTTAAAGATCAAGGGGATATTGAACCACTTACAATGACTAATGATCATGAACAAGAACCCTTTGTAATTAATACATCCTTTGAAATTAACCCATGTCAAGAACTTGATCCAAAGCATGTCGAAAGCAACTTTGAAATCATTCAAGATCAAGAATTTTTATCTTCAAGATACTACAATAATCTAATGGACACTCTCTTATCTATGCAAGATGATCATATCCATGTATTAAATACTTCTTCATCTACCCATAAGATTCTTTCTATGGATGGAACCGTAGATGATCTTCATCTAGAAAAAAAAATTATTCCACAAAAAGAGCAGATTATTAACTCCTACAGTCAAACTAGGTTATCAACATCATGATCAAATATATCCCAAATTTAGAATGAGGACATCAGGTATGTGGATATCCAACATTATCCACTCAAGGAAACAAGCCAGATAGAACAATATAATTCAAAGTTAGTAGAGCAGAAAATTGAAATAATGTCACCTACGGTGGTCATTTATCAAAGAATGCATTCTAAAAAAGAACCCTCAAAACAAGCAAAATCAAAACATGAAGGTAATACTTCCACCATACTGGGGACAACTTTGTCTCAAGAAAATGTCAACATAGGGAGCATGAAGATTCCTTATGATGAAACTAGTGTCAATACTACAACCAACCACATCACGAATCTTCATCCACCCATCACCCCATCCATGAATTGGGACCAATGTCAAAAGAAATAATTGAATCAAAGTACAAAGAAAATTATCAAAGAAAAAGAAGCTGGAAATCATAATGGACAAATCAAATACAAATGGATACCAAAGAATAAAAAGAAAGATCATCCCTATCAAAATCCATCAGTCAAAGAAACTATGGGGCAAAATAAAAAAGGGAAAATTATCCATCAAGGATGTCCACAAAATAAAAAGCAGGCTTTTCCAGTGACGTACAAAGTGTATCAAGCAGTTGGTCCTAATTTTATGCACACTTTTGTATCCACCCATCATTGCTCATCTTCCTAAGTTGTTAACCAATCCATCTTTTATCCCTAAACACACTCCATCCACGCCTCCACGCATGATATATAATTCTCAAATTGACCATGTGTTGGAAATGACCCTTCATCATAAGGATTTTGAAGGCACTCTATCATGATGTACACAAAGAGACAAAGTTAACCCTGATATCAATAAAGAAGATCAAGAATCCCAAAAGTTGCATTCAAGTGCATGTATCTTAGCAAAGAAACCTCTTTAGGCAGGATATCAATGGCACATTATGACAGGGGCATCTACATTAGCAACACCTTGTGGTTTAGCACAAGCTTGAAACCTTTCAGGAAAAAAATAAAATCAAAAAATATAAAAATCAGAAAAAATCAGAAAAAGGATTGAAAACAGTGAAGAAAAAAATCCCCCTCTAGTGAAAACTACATGGGCGGTGTTTTGGATAGGTACCATGATGAAAACTTAGAAAACAGGCGTCATGTGTATAATCGAGCATCTATGTGCACTATTTCACATGAAAGCATCTCATCCCATCCATAATGAATCCAACACCCCATCTATCTCAGCCATAATAAATCCATGCATCCATGAACCATTTATCCAATCCATTTTTATCCATCTACATCCATGGTTCAAGTTATCTTGATCTTGACAAAGTTTGGTGCACACTTTATGCCTGCTTATGGTAAACATCTTGGCATGGGTCATTGTCATTGATCCTATCCTACCCAATAGTATCTGAGCCATGAAGCATTATCCAAATGAGTATTCTTTATCTGAACACCTTATCTTATTGCAAGATAATCCTTGGAATCCTTTGTGTGCTTACCATATCCATCCATCCATACTCCTATCCAAGAATCCACCCATCACATTCCATACATTGCTAGACACTGGGGGTAGATATGTACATCTTGCTTCAAGAATAAATATTGGTCTATGTCCTCCAACTTATGTGGTGATTTGAACATTGGAAAACATGAAATAAAATTGGTCAAAGCAGTTGTGATCAAGAGTCTAAATCACTAGCCCATGGTATAATTTGACAAGATGTTCCTTATCAAGTGTTATCTTCAATCGAACGTTGATACAAACAATCACTATTAGATACATCTAAGTTGCACCTTGAACATCACATCAAATCATTCGAACAACTTTTGTTCCAAATCAATCTTCATCAATCATGATCAATCAAATCCAATCAAAAATTCATCATCTCAGGATATCATTCCCAATCATTGTGTTGCTTAACACTATCCTTGCATTGTAGTGTATCCTCAACAATGTTATCATCATCAATCCTTACATTGTTGTGCATCGTCAACAATGTTATCATCATCAATCCTAATCAATCAAATCCTTGCATTGTTGTGTATCCTCAACAATGTTATCATCATCATCATCAATCCATCGATTTGATCAATCAACCTTAGCTTGGTTTTCAACAAAATCCCAAAATAGATCACTGATATCATCACACGCCCATATTCAAATCATCAAAATCATGCAAAAAATCCAAAAACATCCAAAACATATCAAAAAATTAAAAACACTAAAAAAATTAGAAAACATCCAAAACATTGGAATCCAAACTACGTCATCTTTGAGCTTAAACGTAGGCAAGGCTAAATCTTTGATCAGCCCCCAAGACATCAAAATCCAAAAACATCCAAAAAACACAAAAGTCCAAAAAACATTCAAAAAACACAAATCCAAAAACATTCAAAAAACATCAAAATCCAAAAACATTCATAAAATCAAAGAAAACCCCAAAACATCACAAAATTCAAAAATCAAAACATTACAAGTAAAAATCTCAAAAACACCAAAAACAGCCTCAACATTCCATAAACTCCAAAAACATCCAAATGTTTGAAAAATTCCATCCGCCTCATCTCGCTTTCACCCACAATAATCAATCATCCATAATAAACTAATCGTCACCTTCATCCTTTGGAAAAACAAATAGAAAAAATCACAATAATCAGCAAAAACAAGCTTCAATCGTAAAACCAAAAGCAAAGAAGAAACCGTTAAACTCAAAATCAAACTCTTGATCATTTGCAAACATGTCACTCAACCTTATATCAATAGCCTATCAATCAACTTATCAACCCATCATCATCCTATACAATGCATTTCCTAGGATATATCGTTCCAGCAATGGGCATCACTTTGGATATCACTTTGGATTCTTATCCTATCAAAACACATCCCTTTGGCTGAAGGTATGAAGAACATTGGCTTGTTTGCATACTTGATCTTTTCTTTTGATTTATCTTATTGCGCTCATTCCAAGGACCACTTGATGATATCCAAACGAAAGATTTAGAGAGCTAGGAATGGGGAAATGATCATTATCTTTTGTCTATTGTGCTTGTTGGATGTTCTTGTAAAATAACTCAGAAAATACTTGCTTGTTAGGTATGTCCTAGCAAGGTTTCTGTATGTCAAATGTGAGCAAGAATACTCTTATCTGTTTGTTGAGTCAAATTCCATCACACTAGGTAAAATGCCATCTTGGTTCTTTATACCTTGATGCATCGTATCTACATGTGTTATCAAACATAAGGTAGGTAGCCCTTTTAAAATCCCAATCCTTGATAAGAAAAACATCATCTATCATCATCAACATCTCTAATAGAGTCTCGTCAAATCATGGACTTTTTGGATCCTCTTGTCATCATGTTATTTCTTCTTTTCACACTAACATCACATCATGAGTAGTTAATCATCATCATCGGTGTATCCATCCTGCATCCACGAACCATCAATATTTGCATATCATCTAACATGCATAATCATCATCATAATATAGATTTTTTTGTCTTTAAGCATCTCATAAATCACATATTTGCATACAACATCCATTGCATAATCATAGCATATCATCATTTAAATTGTTTAGGATAATATAGATTTGTTATTCTAGGCATCTTAAAAATAATCTCATTTGTATATCATCTAACATGCATAATCATCATCATAATATAGATTTTTTTGTCTTTAAGCATCTCATAAATCACATATTTGCATAAAACATCCATTGCATAATCATAGTATATCACCATTTAACTTGTTTAGGATAATATAGATTTGTTATTCTAGGGATCTTAAAAATAATCTAATTTACATCATCATTCATAACCATCCATTTTGAACGTCTTTATCGTGAGATCGACCCTCAAATTGAATCTTTTTGAGCTCGATCTCTCGAGGGGGTAATATACCATTGTACTTCTTTCTACTAGGGCATCCGAAAAAATCAGAAATTTTTTGAATTTTGATCATGGCAAGTTTATTCTTTGAACCAGCACAACAAGTACATTGCTTCAAAGAGGGGAAAAATGTAGACATGCAAAATTAGCATCATGCATTTGATTAGATAATATTCATCCATTCATCAAATAAATCAAGTTTATTTATCAATCTCCTAAAGTCACCAACTTATATTAAATAAACCAAATTTGATCTTCACATCACCCTCCTTGATTAAATAAATCAAGCATTTATTTAATTAAATCTGAAATCACCTTTCATCCCCCTTTTGATTTAAATAAATCCCTAAATCTAAGTCAAATGGGTCAAAGCACCTAATCATCGCTTAAGTTAATCTAATCTTGATTAACCTAACCTAACCACCCATCACATCCTCTAGCTTTTCCCACTTGCGCCAATAAATTATTTTAATTCATTTATAAAATCAACATTTTCCATCAACATGGCATCTTTGAGGAATATTCCCTCAAATTTGAATTCAAAAAATAGTTGAAATGTACATCCAACAAGGAATTTAATAGGTCTTACATGTCTCTTACATGTCCCTTTGCAAAGGTCAAACTTAGCATTTACTCTCAAATTAAAATTTGAAATCTCCCTCTCTTTGGCACATTGACCAAAATGTGCTCATTCCTCATCCTATCACAAGTTGACAAGTGGGTTCATCTCATTGGCCAAATATTTATCCCACATTGCTCCCTCTTGAGCACTGTTAGCACTTGAAAATCTATAAATAAAATGCTTCATTCTTCATCAAATCCTCCACAATTCCCTCCACAATCTTATGCAAAGTCACTCTCTTAAATTGAGAACTGATTTTGTCCACCATCATTTGCAACATCAAGCTTATCAAGAGTTGGGAAAGGGTTATTTTCCACAATAGCACCAATCAACTATGAGATAAAGTTGGATCATGTTTTTTATATGCTTTTTTTACTTTCCTTGATTCCTTTCATTGCATAATTAACAAGTTTCATTATTTCATAGGGATGTTCTTATTTTGTTTTGTTTTAAATGGCAATACCAATGTGTGTGTTTGAGAAAATGCAAAATTTGACATCCATAGATAGGATGACAATAATCAAGAGTGTAGCCAAGCCCCTAGGATCAAGACCCTAGGGAAAACCAACATAGCCACAAAGGAACACACTTATGGATGATATATGTAGCTATAACCAGATCACAAACATACACCATCAAAGACAAGAAAAAGGAAAAAGAAAGAGGAAAACTACAATGGATCAAGCTTCGACTGGCCATCCAATGCAGTGAACTAAGTCTAGGTTTTTTGTCTAAAAAGGTTTACAAGTGGAACACGCTATCCACTATGCAAACAAAACTCACGCTCACAAGGGCTAGTGAAGCTTGGTGTCCACTAGGTGAGCCCTATGGGACCATATCAAATCTATACGTCCATGAATTTAATAAGGTACAAAAATGCATGCTCACAAGGGCTAGTGAAGCTACGTGTTCACTAGGTGAGCCCTAGGGAAGTCAATATCAAAGCCATACCTCCATGAATTTAAGGAAAAGAGGAAAAATGCAACAAGAAAGAGGGATATTCAAAGGGATTTTTCTTAGTTCATGTGAGGTCTTACTCTTAGGGGACATTGCTCCTAATTTGTGTAAGAGAGGATTGATCAAGGGATAAAAGATTCACAAATTAAGGGATGTAGTGCATCGCATCACCACTAAGGGGAATATAATATGCTAAGATAGATCACACTCTTGAAGGAAATTACTCCCAATTTCACCACAAAGAGGAAAACACATCGCATGAAATCTGAAAATTGCATTAAAGAACATGAAAAGGAAAAAAGGGCAAGTGATATCATGCCAAAATAATGCCAATGTATGCCCCCACTTTAAAGAAATTGCTAACACCATGTTGTGAGAAATTACTTTAAAGTAGCCAAAAGATTAAAAAAGGAAAAGAGGGTTGCCACCCAGAACACATAAGGGATCTATGGATTCAAGGTTGGTATCCGTCTTTGCCACAATAATAATAGAGAGACTAGAACAGTCATCATTCCCCAAATACACATAGAATTGGAAGAATGACAAAAGAGAGCAAAAATAGAACTAGATCTTGTTTTGAACAAATGGGTATCCAAAATTGTAGAAAACCAAAATCATGCCTGGTAGTGGGACTCATTCACCACCCATGGTGAATGAGTCCACTTTTGAATTTATGAAAATGGGTATGTGCAAGATCATGATGGGCCAAAAAGTGGCGATATGATGGGTATGTGTAGGGTATGTGGCTGAAGACTTTTTTACCCAAAATTGATGAAACGAAAAGGGTTTTTAAAGGAGATTCTCCGCTTTACACCAATATAAATTATGCTTTACTTTGAATTTAATAAATAATTATTATTCATTTTCTATTTGAATTACGACTAAAGTCCTGATTGATAGGCTGATTGAAAAACATTTATAGCTTTCAAATGCTATCATATTTTTTGAATCTGAAACATGCATCACATTTTATGCTTCACATACTATAGGATTAAAAAAAAAACAAATTGAATTTCATGAAGTTTTGACCAAGTTAAGGTGGTCAAACATACGATTTTTTATATTTTTTAAAAAGTTGTAATAAAAAAACATAATTAATTATTTACTTTGAAAAATATTACAAAAAAATATGCATCACATTAGGACATGAGTCCTCTACTTATATCTAAAATCTTATAAAAAAATATTATCATTTTATTGTGGTTAAGGTGGTCAGACAAACACCTACTTATTTTTTCCCTGAAATTTAAGTATTACTGCATTGAAATTTCAAATTTTCACCAAATATATATATATATATTTTAAATAAACCTAGTAATTTAGAAACTACATTCAATTTTCTATAGATTCTATTCTTACATATTTTTGAAATAATATAGATAACTTATTCAAATTTTTATGTGAAGTTGTGTAATTTTGATTTTTCTTAATTTTTTGCCACTTAAGAGCCTATTTTTTCCATCATGATCATGCACATACCCAAATCTAAAAGTGGAAACTGAAGTCTTTGATCTGCTCTTTGGCTCTTGACACGTGTCTACCTCCAAAAGTCTAATTTCTGAACTTGAAAGTGACTTTTTGTTGATATTTTTCCTTGGTCAATAGAAAGGTGCCTTCAACAAATTTACGACTTGATCTTCAATGATTTCCAAGTCTTCAAGATGCCTAAATCTACAAACACACAAGACAAGAGAGAGAAATATTGAATGTGAGGGCATGGGGGTTTTCCTTGGTCAAACCCCTTTGTAGGTGATTAAACAAAAATGAGAAAATAATGTAATGAACCATGCAATAATGGAGTTATTACCTTTCCATGAATATTGATCTTGAATGTATGCAACAAAACATGAATAATCTATCCTTGAATGTCCTTGAAAGATATCTTGATGAGTTAGAATGTAAAAACCCTATCTTGCTTGACTTGAAGGAGAAGAAAGATGATGAATTAATGAAAAGAGATGTGACAATGGGTTAAGACATTATGAATTAGGGATTAGAAGGTTTATTTTATAGGAAATTCTCCAAATTTTCCCATTAATTGGATCCACAAAGTCGACATGAAGAAAAATAAAACTTAAATTCCAAAATTTCCCACTCAAAAGTCAAAAATGATCCAAATGGGACTCATTCACCACCTTAGGTGAATCAGTCCCACCTGGTAGGGAATCATTCACCACAGATGGTGAATTAGTACTAGTGGGGCCCATTTGATAACTAGGATGCTAGGAAGTAAGGAAATAAGGTTTATATGATCACTATGCCATTTATTTCATCAAATTAAGTCTCGAGATGCACAATATGAGGTAATAGGAGCCTATGAATGATGATGTGAAGGTAAATTAAGGATTGGGACACATAAATCAATGTGAGAGTCTAATTAAATACACTTTACAACACTAAAATGAGGTCCACATAGCCTAGAAAGTCACAACATCCAATGTGAATGTGTAAAACACATTACAACACTAGATCAATATTAAGTTTATTTTATAAGACTTCTAGATTGATGTGAATATGCAATTAAAATACATTTTATAATGTTGAATTAGGGAGAAAATGGGTCCATTAAGTCTAGAAAAGTATGAAAGTCTTTTACAACACTTTACAACACCTTTACAGGACATCAATAAAAGCATGTTATTCAATTTGCAAGGGTCCAAAACCTAGTGTGGATGTGAAAAAAACTTCACAACACCAAATCAAGGCCTCATTAAGTCCAATTTATCATGAAGTATTCCCATGTCAAGAAAGAAGCGTCCATTTTTCTATTCCATAAAAAAAAGCCTTTTGGGTCAACATGGAAGAGACATAGGGTGTCTCGATGCCTTGCATCATACTCAAAAGGAAAATACAAGACAAAAAGGGGAAATGAAAGGCAAGGAAAAGATAATGAAAAATATTTTGGGTCAACATGGAAGAGACATAGGGTGTCTTGACACCTTGTGTCATCCCCAAAAGGAAAACACAAGACAAAAAAGGAAAATGAAAGGAAAAGATAAAAGATTAAGGAAAAGGAAAAAGTATACGACATATAGAAGAATGAAGGTACAAATAGAGGAATGCACATAGATAGAGAAACATCAAACATAACATCACAGGGGATCACATTACACACATGCAATCAAAAAAGTGAAAAGGAGGAAAAAGGGAATGAAAAAGAAAAAAAAAAAAAAAAAGACTAGGAAGCACATGCGAGTCAACCATTGAGTAGGTCATCCACATCCCAATCTTATTCAGTATATGTAGAATTTAGATCACTAGCAAGAGGGACAACATCAAGTGTTGTACTAGGAGAATCACCAAGTTCAACATAGGGTGCAACACTTAGTTTTGGAAGACCATCACAATTGTTATTGTTTAAGCTCATGGAGGAGGAAAATAGAAAATTCAACTCATTATACACTTCCTCATCGATTTTAGCTATTTCCTCATCTCATCACCATCCAAGCTAACCACAATAGGAGGATGAATGATAATATACATAGAAGGTTTTGATCCTTGTTGTGTTGGAGACATAACGTCTATTTTTTTTGGTAAGAGAGGAGGGTCATCATTTATTGCTTCTGTCAGGTTCAAATTTTGATTTTCAATGTTATTCTCATCATTCATCTTTTGAGAAATAGCATGATGTCTATGCCTACACTCCATAGCATTTTTTCCCCTTTTATTATGATTTTCAAGTTGTGTTTGTGTAGGAGCGGGTTTGTCAACTATAGGTTCCTTTTCTTCTTGTGAGGGAAGAATGAAAGAAACCATGGCAAGTTGTTCAACCACTTTTTCTTTGGCTTTATAAATATGCTTAGGAGGAAGATTAGGAATTGTTTGGTTTACTCTAGGTCTCTTGTAGGAAATAGGTGTGGGAGTTTTCATGGATGGGTCGTGGTTTGTTGGAGAGATTTTAGTTTCAACATTGTTTTCTTTAGGTGGCAGAGGTTCAAGCATGGGTGGAGGTTCGATCATGGGTGGAGGAAAGTTTTCAAGGGATAGCTTGGCTATGCATTTTCCTTTGAATTTTTTGTAGGATAAGAAAAGGAAGTCTTCACAGGGTCTTATAGGTTCCATAGGTTTAGGCCAAAAATAATCAAAGGAGAAATTTCCACGGGAAGATGGGGTCTAAAGCCACTATGGATTACTATGAATATTTCATTTCCGAATGGAAACTTTAAGTACTTATGGACAATAGATGGTACTGTATTCATGGAGTGAATCCATTTGTAGCCTAGCTTCACATGAAAATGGTCTAGCTTAGACATGATAGATAGTGATACATTTGATTTCTTTAGTCCTACTTGTAAAGGGAGTGTCATGGAATCCATCGTAGCATGAGAAAAACCATCATGTGTTTTAATCCATGCTTTTGATTTATCATATCTATCTTAAGTAATTGGGTTAAACCCACAATAGTGGGTTATCATTTTTCGAATGAAGAAAAATTAGAAATTCTCATCAAAATTTTTAAAATGGTTTACCCCTTCTAATGAAGGGGGTTCGAATGAACCACCCCCCTTCTAATGAACCCCCCCTTCTAATGAACCCTCCCCCCTTCTAATGAACCCCCTTTTGCACCATATAAGGGGGGTTCGAATGAACCCCCTTCATTAGAAGGGGGGTTCTAATGAACCCCCTTTTTTCACCTTCCCCTCCACCATTTCAAATTTTATGTATTTTTTTGACTATCGAAGCCCAAAAAGGAGGTGCAAATGGATTCAAACTTGATAAACCAAGTTGGGGGAATGTAGTGCTCGAAATGTGCTTTCCAACAACTATAAATTTAATATATTTTGTTTTTGTTTTTCATTTTATTCTTTTGTTTAACTGAACATAGGTTTTTCACTAAACATCAAGTTCAGTGAAAAATCATTGTGGAAAAATATTAAATTTGAGAAATTTTTCTTTGAAAAATATATACGCTCTAGGTATTTGTGTCCTCGTTCTAACAAAAAAAATAAAATTGAATTTCAATACATACCAAAAAAGTTATGCATGCCGAAGTGCACCTATGTCTAAATTGTAAATGTTTTGACTTCAAAACTTAATTTAAAAAAAAATATTCAACAAAACACTATGAAACAAAATGAAACCAATAGATACTAGTGTTAGCAACCTAAATTAAAAAGAATCAAAATTTTATCCTTTGTAGAAAAAAAGTTATGCGTGTCAAAGTACACATCACTTTTAAAAAATGTTGTTTACTATTAAAAACTAGTTATCAAAGGAGATGCCAAAAAAAATAAAATTTAATTCCAATTTTTTTTAAAAAAAATATATTTAAAATCTACAGAAAAAATCTCACGAATCACTAGTTTACATCATTTCCAAATTCCTAATAGTTTACCTACTATAGAGGTCAGAAAGTGAAGTTTTTTTTGAAAATGTTGATTTCAGTGTCAAGTTTGGCCAAAAAGTGTAACCCATTATTGTGGGATGACCCAATTTCATGCACATATAAAAGTTTTTCTATGATAACATTCTCTCCATAGACGAGATCAATTAAAATCCTAGGAATGAGCTTGTTATTGATTCTATCGGCTATGTAAAGAGGAACATCAAGTGCATGTTTGATTGTTTCTTCAGAGGAGAAAGTAATGTCAATGGTTTGTTGTTTATGAGGCTCGATGTAAATCACTCCTATCATTGTATCAATAGGAATTTTTAAATTAGAAACCATAGGACTTTGTTCATCATCATCCATAGGATTTTCATGATTGCTCATATTCTCATCATCTGTGTCAACATTCATCACTTTGGGCTTAGTTTCAGTAGCCTTAACAAATGAAATATTTTGGTTGGGCATGAGATTGGTAAATATTTTTCAAGTTTTGGTTAGAAGGAGCCACAAAATTATTACCTTTTCATTTACACATCTAATTTGGATATGATTAGAATCAATGAGGTCTTGCACAAGATGTTTAAGATGCTTGCAATGTTTCATATCATGTCCCTTTTGTTGGTGATAAGAACAATAGGCATTGAGTCTAAATCTCAAAGGTAGTGGCTTGCTAGGGTCAAGGGGTTAGATGAGAGGTAAGGTAAGAATGCATTTGTTTAAGAGAAAAGTCATAATGTGTTGAAATGTGTCAAGTAAGGGAGTAAATTGCCTTTGCAGATCCCTAAAGATATAAGGATTACTCTTCTTTATAGTGGCTACTCAGGTATCAACTGGTTAAGTAGGTTGAGAGGTGGAATTTAGTTGAAGGAAACTTTTATTTTGTCTTCTAAAAGGTTGGTAAGTGTTTTGGTTTGAAGCTTCAAACTTTTCAGGATGCGTGGTGGTGGGTTTCAGTTCACTACTAGTTACAAAATTTTGATAGTCTCAAAGGGTAGTACATAAATCATGAAGGAGGGGAATTTCATCATGGTGAGCTTATCTCTAATCTTTCTTTTTAAATTTTCTATGAACATCTTTTGAAGGTGGGAATAAATCAATTGGTAGCGTTAAATAAAGTCAGTGACTTTTTCACCCTTATTTTGCTTGCATCTCATTAAATCAGCTAATAAAATCCTAGGAATAAGCTTGTTATTGATTCTATCGGCTATGTAAAGAGGAACATCAAGTGCATGTTTGATTGTTTCTTCAGAGGAGAAAGTAATGTCAATGGTTTGTTGTTTACGAGGCTCGATGTAAACCACTCCTATCATTGTATCAATAGGAATTTTTAAATTAGAAACCATAGGACTTTGTTCATCATCATCCATAGGATTTTCATGATTGCTCATATTCTCATCATCTGTGTCAACATTCATCACTTTGGGCTTAGTTTCAGTAGCCTTAACAAATGAAATATTTTGGTTGGGCATGAGATTGGTAAATATTTTTCAAGTTTTGGTTAGGAGGAGCCACAAAATTATTACCTTTGTCATTTACACATCTAATTTGGATATGATTAGAATCAATGAGGTCTTGCACAGGATGTTTAAGATGCTTGCAATGTTTCATATCATGTCCCTTTTGTTGGTGATAAGAACAATAGGCATTGTGTCTAAAGCTCAAAGGTAGTGGCTTGCTAGGGTCAAGGGGTTAGACGAGAGGTAAGGTAAGAATGCATTTGTTTAAGAGAAAAGTCATAATGTGTTGAAATGTGTCAAGTAAGGGAGTAAATTGCTTTTGCAGATCCCTAAAGATATAAGGATTACTCTTCTTTATAGTGGCTACTCGGGTATCAACTGGTTAAGTAGGTTGAGAGGTGGAATTTAGTTGAAGGAAACTTTTATTTTGTCTTCTAAAAGGTTGGTAAGTGTTTTGGTTTGAAGCTTCAAAATTTTCAGGATGGGTGGTGGTGGGTTTCAGTTCACTACTAGTTACAAAATTTTGATAGTCTCAAAGGGTAGTACATAAATCATGAAGGAGGGGAATTTCATCATGGTGAGCTTATCTCTAATCTTTATTTTTAAATTTTCTATGAACATCTTTTGAAGGTGGGAATAAATCAATTGGTAGCGTTAAATAAAGTCAGTGACTTTTTCACCCTTATTTTGCTTGCATCTCATTAAATCAGCTAATGTCATTTCAAGGACCATGTCCACTTGGAAATGATTAACAAAGGCTTCAACAAGTTCATTGAATGAACAAATTGAGTTATTTGGTAATGTAGAAAACAATTCCAAGGAAATGTCTTTCAAGGATCAAGGAAAAAGTTTAGCCAAAAGTTTGTCTTCAAGGATATTAAAGTCACTACACAAAGAAGTAAAGGCACTAACATGATTACCAGGATTTCCATGTCCTCCATATTTCCCAAATCTAGGGATATCTATACCTTATGGCACCAACGTTCTTAATATCTCAAAGGATAATGGGTTTCTCTAGATATAGTACAAAGGTGGATGATTTTGATTTTGATTTATGTTGGAAACTTGGCATTGAATGGATGAAAGACTTTGTAAGAGATGGTTAATGATAAGGTCATTTCTTGTAGTGTGTGATGGAGATGAATATGGTGGTGGTGTGTATGTGTTGGAAGGACCAGTGAAGGGATTTCTTACATGAGGAGATATAAGATTGAATGCCACATGTATAAGGAGCGCTAGTGGAAATATTTGAGGTAGGAAGGATGCTACTAGTTGGTTGCATTGTTATGGTCATTTGAGAATTGGTATAGGTGGGAATTGAGGTTATGGATAAAGAGGGAGGAGTTTGACTTCCTCCTTGGTTTTGCATATTGTTTGAAGCTTGAGCACCATTAGTGGTGGAAGGAAGGTGTTTTCCAAAGATTTGAGCTATGTTATGCACAACTTTCAGTCCCTCATAACTTTCCATCATGCGGTGAAGGTTATCTATGGTAGGCATAACAATGTTTGAAATGTTTTCAGTACTTATGCTATCTTGTAAATGAGCCAAGTCTTCATGCATTTTCATGATGTATTATTGAGGAATATGATCAACCATGTTTTGAACAATCCGAACAACACTTGAAGGTAAGGTAGGCACAACAAAATAGGTGTCAAAGGTATGGTCCATATCTAGTGAACTAATGCCAACACCAAAAGTAAGAAAGCTTGATAACCCAATATCCGCAATGACTGTTTTATCGTGGGATGCCATGAGTCTCGCACTTCATCTAACCAGAGTATTAGTAGTAGGACACAATGTACTACAACTCATAAAAGGAATAAACCACAAAAAGTGCAATGAACAAAATATCCTATGCTTGCAATAACACTTGAAATGAAGGAAATTGGAATAACAAAAAATTTGGAAACTGAAACAAAAAAACTGAAGGCAGCCCACAAAAACACAAAAAAGCAATTTTAGATCCTAAAAATTGGAGAGTGAAATTCAACAGGGACTAAGATGCTAGAAAGGGCATCTTGGTCCTCCTAGTGAGACTCTGAAGTTCCATGGATTCAAACAAACATCAAACAACAACGAGAGACTTCTAAGGAAAAAATCCTGAGAGGGACTAAGATTCCAAGAAGGGTGTTTTAGTCCTAAAAGAGGTTTTTTGTAAAAAAAAAATGAATTCTAGAATGTCAATAGTGTTTAGAGATTTCCTATGCAAGATATTGATGTTCATAAGCAAAAAAATGTGCAAATAATTAGAAGAAAAAGTAACTTGGTATAAGCAATTGAATGTAATATGGAATGCAATTTTTTTCAATTTTGAATTCAATAAGAATTTTTGTAAATGCAATGAAGATGATGAATAATGCACTTTTCAATTTTTCAATGAAATGAAATGATGCAATAAAGTAAAGATGCAACCTATATGCACTTTCACTAATGCAAATATAGGAAACCCTAAATGCAATTTCACTAATACAAAATGTGAGAAACCCTAGATGCACTTTCACTAATGCAAGATGCAATGCAAGAATGAATGCAATATAGATCTAAGGAATTTAATGGACTCCAAATTAGAAATGAATGCTTAAAATTTTGGCTCACCAAAATGATTGGTGAAAAAATGGATATATAAGTATCACTCTTTCTCCAACAAATCACTTAGGAATGTCCTAGGAGTCCCAATTGGATTGACTAAAAACCTCACAAGGTGATTCAATTCATAATGAGGAGGATCTAGGATGGGGTTCTTTCAACTTTAAATGGGTTCACCAACAAGCAAATAATTGGAAACGAAAAACAAACATTCAACCTACAAACCCTAGTTATGAAAGCTAAATGAAGAGTGTAAATAATGAAATTATGTAATAGGGAGATATGATATGTGTACTTGGGAAGTCTGGATATGTTGTAAGGATTCTGGAAATGTAAAGAAGCTTCCAAAAAGTGTTGTGGAGGACTAAGATGCCCAAGATGGTGTATTAGTCTTATTGTTGTTTTTTGAAGAAAATACAGAGTCTTCAGATGCCAGAATGAGATCTGAAGGAATCTCTCAAAAATATGCTTGGGAGGACTAAGATTCCCAAGGTGTTGTATTAGTCTCATTCTAAATTTCTAAGACTCTGAATGTGATCCTAAGCTCCAACATGAAATGCTACAACTCACCAAACCCCTATAAAGTCTACAAAATTGTGTGCAATGGTTGCAATGGATATGGATCTTGAATCAAAGGATTTCTCTTGAAAGATATGGGCTTGAATTGCTTGCTTGAATCAAAAATCTACATCAAAAATGTTAGCACAATAACACACATGATGCAAGAAGCTCATTGATATGATTCTTGAATCTTGATAATGGCTCCAAATGCTTGATAAATCTGATCTTGAATACTCTTGTGAACTCAATTTGATATTATGAATTCTCTCACAAAAGACTTGGATTGAAATGAATGAATTCACCTTGTATTTATACATATCTATGCTTAATATCCCAAAACTACATCAACCCAAGCTGACATATGAATTCATTAAATAAAGGAGGCTAAATCTCACCAGAATTTGAAATTAAATTCCAAAAATGACTCAAGGAGGACTAAGATGCCCTAGGTGGAATCTTAGTCCCAAGCCATGAAACTTGGGGAACAAAAACCAAAAAGGGTCCCAAGACCTTTGGGGGAAAAAGATGCCCTAGATGGTGTTTTAGTCCCAACCCATCAATTAGGGACACATAGATGGAGTCATTAAATTATCATCTATGCATTAGAGAATGCCAGGATTACCCAAAATAATTCATAGGGCTTCTGGATACAAAATACGACCAATTAAGCCATAAAGAAGCATAAATAAAGTATGAAGGGCCTAAACAAGTGTGAAAATGTAAGGTTATGCATTTTACTACACTATAGACACACTTAAGATTAAGATTGCACATACATTTACATGTTTCATATTTTTACTCATCATCAAAGGTTCAATTACCAACAAGGGTTTTGACTAAGGAAAACCCATATCCACCAACAAGCTACCAAATTTTTCTTCCTAGTTATAGGAAGATTTGGATCCAAAAATAGGAATTTCAAACTACAAAGGAGAACAATAGACCTAGAAGTTAAAGATCAAATGTAGAGATTTATAGAAGGACCTAGAAAGACCCATTCTCCTTTAGTGGTGAATGATTCCATGTTTGTGATTGAAGGGAAGAAGATAATACAATGCACAAGATTTTTTTTTAGGTTCAAAGCTCTTTGAACAAGCCTACCAAGAGCCATTCACCTTTGGTGGAAAATGAGTCCCTATTAGTAATTCAGAAAAGGAATATCTGACTAGGTGTACAGTATTATCTCCTTGTTTTGTAGAGAAAAGTTACAGTTTCATTATGTCTTTTGTTAGATTTATGCATTACATGTGTTAGACCTAGAAGTAGTGTTTGCATATTATTTTAATTCATTCTCCTCAAGTTGTGATTTAGCTCACCACCTCGTCCTTGTGTAAAGGAAAGATTTCAATATCCCTTTATCTTTACTTAATTCATCTCTTGGGTTGATAGCTATTTTAAGATTCTTGGATCTAATCTTTTGAATGAAACCCTAACTAGATAGAGGGGGTTAGACTTCATAGCCTTCTCCCTTTTCTCTACATTTAATTTTTGTGAGCATGATCCCATTTTGAACATCTTAGTTTTTGATTTGAAGTGCATTCAAATCCTAGATCCTAGTTTACATTATGTTTGCATTGAATTTAGGGTTTCTTCATTATGCATTAATGAACATTGCATCTAGAGTAAAATTGCATGTTTGTATTTCATATATTCATTTAAAATATAAAAAAGTACTTTAAATCTGATATACTTTTCCATCTTGTTCACATTGAGATCATCATTAAACCATTTATATTCAAATTGCATTCTAGATTTACTCATCTTAGTCATCATTTCATCATAGTAAAACTTGTATTTAGAGACCTCATATCTAGAAAATCTATTATAGAATTCACTGTTACAAATCTGAGACAACACATACATAGAATTAACTTAGAAAAATATAAATAAAACTCAAAAAACCCTAAAACTAGAACCCATTCACCTTTAGCGGCGAATGAGTCCCTAGACACCCTGATCAACAATATTTTTGGGTATTTTATGGTGCTTTAGATCCCTTTCTGATCCCTACAAATACCTTCACTAGGAACCATTCACCTTTGGTGGTGAATGAGTCCCTCTAAAACTTTTGATAGCAAAATTTTTGAGTGGTTTTTGCTTTTTGATAAGTAATTTTGTCTCTATTCTGAAAGCTGAGAAGTAATAGTCTAACATAGATTTCTTTTTCTTTCAAATTCTTCTCTATTTATCAGATTTAGTAACATGGGGAAACTAATTTATTACATATTTCAATTAAAAGTGGCATTATAATTCTACATTTGTAGTGTTATTGCATTCATAAACAAGTTAGATTACATTCTACATTCATTAGAAAACATGAAACAAAGTTATGTCAATTTTCCTTTTAAAGGTTAACCTATCCCTCAAGCCTTTTAGTAGTGATGACTTTGACATGTTAGATGAATCCCTCAAGGAATTCATCTCACAAGGTTCATCCAATAAGGCTTGTGATGACACACAAAAATACAAAGATGAAATAATGTACCATCACACCACAACTCACAATTTATCCTCCTGCGCAAAAACCACAAGTTCAAAATAAGCATGTGCTCATCCTTGAACCACCAAAAAATAAGACTTTTCTTGACAATGGTAACAATTCACAACAAATGAGTTATAATACCGTTGCACATACCTACAATACAAGGAACAATAGGAAACAAAAAACAAATCTTGCTTCATTACCATTTCCTAATCCTATCTTTCCTAGTGCTCGTCATTTGACAGTAAAAAATGAAAAGGAATATAATATTGTTAAACACCTTCAGAGTAATCCTACTAAGATTTTCATATGGGGACTACTTCAAGTATCACCTAGTTATCATAGCATACGCCAAGTGGCCCTACAAAAAGTTACAGTTCCTTCTAACACTAGTTCCAACGATGTATCATCGCTAATTCAAGGAATGAATGAAATGAACTTGGACATAGTTTTTCACTAGCATGAGTTACCCTTAGAAATTAAGAAGAAATGTGAAGCCTTCAACATAATAGTCTATATTAATCGAATTGTAATAAAGCAAACCCTTGTTGACAATGGTCCTGCCCTAAATGTGTGTAGTGTGAGCCTTTTGAAAAAGATCAAAATGAGTAAAAATGATATTAAACTTGATTCTTTATCTATTCATAGATTTTAAAACATAGGAAAAAACCACTTGAATTCATCACATTACCTATCAAAGTTGGGGAAGTAACAATACAATCTCCAGTCCACATTATTCCTCATGATCTCTCTTACAATATCCTTTTAGGGAGACCTTGGAATCATGAAATTAATGGTGTTCCTCCTACTTTGCATCATGTCATGAAGTATGTCTATAACAACAAAGTCTACACACTAAAATATGATCCTGAAACCAAAATTTTCTTGATGGCCAAGAAAGAAGGACAAGATCCTTTAGAAGCATTGGAATCATGTACAACACAAGAAGTCGCAAAAGAAGAAAAAGAACATGAAATGGATATTAATTAGCTTACTAAGTTGTTGGAAGATGATTGGGGTTCCTTGGATTTTACACCAACATTCATGGGAGAATATAATATAATAGAAAAAGGAACCAAAAAGGAAAAGAAACCAATGGTAATGTCAACTCATAATTCAAAGGACATCTCACAACCATCTATCTCATCTACTTTGGAAGAAGAAACAAGATATAAAATAAATTTTGATGAGATAGACTAGCAACAACCACCAAACCCGAAAGAAATGGAAATAATTTATGGGAGAGGTTATGAGCTTATGAAACAACTTGGTTATAATGGAATAGGATGTGGGAAGAAAAAGCAAGAAATTTGTATTCCTATAGAGTGTAATACATAGGAAACAAAAAGTGGTTTGAGGTATCTCCATTTTAAGATAACACAAGAAACGAAATAACCATCATTCAACATCAACACTATCATATGTAACTCTAGCAAACCAACTCTCACCTTGATGCATCCCAAGTTCATTGATATAAATTGCGACAAGTCTTTGGAATAATTCAAGGATGATGAAAATTTGAAAGAAATGCTAGGATTCTATGATAAATCATTCACCCCTCTCGCAAAGAAATGGTTGACATGTGCTATGGTTAGTACTAAACAAGATAAGGTAGAAAATGAAAGCAATGAAAGTGTCAAGGATAAAGAGGAATATAATCCTGAAATAGTAAAACCAAAAGCACTTCCTTTGGGAGATAGAATCAATATACCGATCGATATCAATAATGAGGAGAAACTAATTCAAGTAGGGAAATGCCTTGATGATTATGAACAAGAAGATCATTCTACTTTACTTCATAAATTTCTTGAAGTATTTGCTTGTGCTTAGACATGTCAGGAATTGATGCTAAGATTATAACACATAACATAGTCCTCGCAGAAGATGTTAAACTATTGCGATAGAAAATACAAAAGATGAATCATCAGATAGAATTACTAGTTAAGACCTTAATTGAGAAACTTCTTGATGCTAGATTTATCTAACCTATCAATTATTCTCTATGGATCTTGAATATCATCATAGTTCCAATACCTGATAATAATATTAGGATGTGTATGGAATTTAAAGATTTTAATAACACATCTTTAAAATATGAATTTCCCCTTCCTAATATCAGCATGATAGTAGAACTGGTTGTGGGATACACGTGCTTTGTTGTCATTTATGGATGGAATTTTTGGATAAAATAAAATCTTTATCAACCCTCAAGACCAATACAAGTTAGCTTTCATGACCACTTGGGGAATATTTTTTTGGGTAGTCATTCCCTTTGGATTGAAAAATGCAAGTGCAACATATCAACGAGTAATGACATTGATATTTCATGATTACATACATAAGATCTTAGAAGATTATGTTGATGAAATTCTTGCAAAATATTTAACTCGACAAGACCATGTAAATGTTCATAAAATATTTGAGTGAATGCGAGAGTATAACCTGAGATTGAATTTGAAGAAGTGTGTCTTTGGTGTAGATAGTGGAATTTTTTTAGGTTTTATTGTATCTCATAGGGGCATTGAGGTGGACAAAAAGAAAATTGATGCTATTATTAGTATGCCATCTCCTGGAAACATCTCTCAATAACATACGTTACAAGAAAGGATTCAGGCTATCCATAATTTCATATCTTCCTTACTGGATCCAACATTACCATTCACACAAATCCTTAAGAAAGATGTTTATTTTAACTTGAATGAGGATTGTAAATAGGCCTTTGAGAGTTTAAAAGATTATCTTGTTAACCAACCTATTTTACAACTAGCTATGCAACACAAGTTGTTCATCCTTTAGACTAAAACATCAACCCATGCTCTTGCAACATTGTTGGCTCAACAAGATGATAACAGTAAGGAACATCCTATCTATTACATCAACACCACTTTGATTGATTATGAAACTCATTACACAATAATAGAGAAATAATGTTTGGATCTTTTGTTCACTACTAGTAAATTGAGACATTACTTATTGAATTCCAAAATCCATGTCATGACAAATTTTGATCCCTTAAAACATCTTCTTACTAAGATGGATTTATCAGGACACTTAGCTAAGTGGGTTATGTTTTTAACCAATTTTGACCTTAAGTTTGTTTCACAAAAATCAATTAAAGGAAAATACTTGACAAGCCAATTATTTGATTCTCCTTCCCTAACATTACCTAATATAGACTCATTCCCAGATGATAATGTGTTCACTATTCAAAAATATAAAGAAACATGGGAATTGCACTTTGATGGTTCTAAGTGTAGAATGGGCTCCAGAGTAGGATTTACATTAATTCCTCCTTTAGGTAAGCCTATTCCCTTATCTTTTCATCTAAACTTCCTATGTACAAATAATACTATTGAGTATGATGCTTTAATAGCTGGTATGTGTCTTGCATTAGCGTTAAAAGTCAAACACATATCTATATTTGGGGATTCACTCTAAATCATTAAACAAATAAATGACACATATGAAGCAAACCATGATAAGCTTGTTTGATATAGAGATCTTACAATGATATTATTACACAAATTTGAATCATATATAGTATAAAACATCCCATGAAAGGAAAATCGACATGAAGATGCAATGGAAAGTTCCACTTCCCTTGTATCTCCTAATGATCCCCTTGTTGGCTTCACATTTAAAGTTCAAATGATACCTAGACCATCAATAGAAAATGAGAGAAAAGAGTTGTTATCGACTAATACTAATAATTCTAATGAATGGTATACAATGATATTCAACTATTTAAAATATGGTACCTTTCTTGAGCCTACAACTAAGAACACTTAATCTCATATATGAAAGCTTGCATCCAAATAAATCATCTTGTCAAATGTTCTATATAGAAGATCATTTAATGGCCTCTAAGTCATATTTCTTAAAAAATCCAAAATCCCTATAGCACTTAGAGAAGATCATGCAAATGGTTGTGGGGGATATTTTGGGGGGAGATCCCTAGTTCAAAAATTAATCCACATAGGCCATTATTGGAGAAACATAGAGCAAGATTGTTTTGAGTACATGAAGAAATGTCATAAATATCAAGAACACAAAAAATTGATTCATTCCCCTGCTTCTGAACTTCATGTTCAATTTCCTATTTGGCCATTTTTGGTTTGGGGTTTGGACCTTAGTGGGAAGATATCACCACCTTCTTCTGTTGGACATATATTTATCATTATTGGAACTAATTACTTCATGAAATGGGTAGAAGCTATCCCTCTTCCTTCCACAATAGTAGATGCAATATGTTGTTTCATATTGGAACATATTATAGTTTCATTGGTCTCCATTCTACATTAGTGTCAAATAATGGAACTTCGTTCAAAAACAATGATGTGAAGAAATTCTTGCAAACATTTAACAGTCAGCAACATTTTTCAACACAATAATATCCATAATCAAATGGACAAGCGGAAGCAACTAACAAAACCATCAAAGAAATCTTGTGAAAAAGGGTAAGTAAACACAATAAATATTGGCATACACAATTAACCTATGAATTATGGTCTTATCATATGAGCGTTAGAACATCCATTGAAAATACTCAGTATAACTTGGTCTATGGTGTTGAAGCAATAATGCCTTTCCTCTTAAATAACTCATTGATGACACTACTTATAAAGAAAAATGATTGCATTAGCTTGAAATTCTTGATGAATAGTGTATTAATGCTCTTAGGTATCTATAAGCTTACTCTAAAATAATGCAATGTGGTTACAACAATAATGTCATCCCTTGTGAATTTAATCAATGCGACCTAGTGTTATACAAAAATCAATGAAATGTCAATGCCATCCCAAATGAAAAAGTAAAATTCAACCCTAATCGGTTAGGACTGTATATTATCAAAGAAAAATAGGGGTTTGGAGCCTACACATTGAAAAAAATGGATGGTACACCTCTAAAAGAACCTATAAATGTTCTGCATTTACATCAGTATTACATCTAGTATTTCCTCTTTTGAATAGCATGTTAAAGCGATGTTAGGTTAAGTATATATTTTTCTATTTTCTCACCTTGATTTCTTCTTTGATACATGATAACCTGTGTGTATCTTAGATTCTATGATAATTATTCAAATACTTTGTTTAATTACTTTAGTGGACATACTATTTAAAATCCAATGTGTTATCTTAATTTAAAACATAATATGAATTTAATATTATTAGATAATAAGAACATTTAAGTTAACATAGCATATTTAATCACAATGTAGCATCTAACATAAATTGTAAATGGTTTAATTAGATCACATAAAGCATTAAATCACAGAGACATTTATTAGATATTCTTAAATAGGATATTTGATAAATCACATTGACACTGAATTAAATGCAATGTCATAAAAAAAAACACAAGTGCTCATACATATAAATCATCGTCAAAAGTTTTAGTACAAATGCATCACTGAATACAAAAGCTAATAGGGTCCATGACTGCTAGATCCCTCAAGGGTTGGTGATCTCCATGGTCCTCATGATACAATAGTATGCGACAAGCTCGAGGTTAGTCACATCCCCTCCACCAGCCTATATGCTCTCACCTCCCATACAAGTGCCAGGACACACTCTCGATCTATATGATCCATGTCCACCTATACCATGGAAAGCTCCTCTCACAACCTCAAAATCTCTGCCCGCAGCTCACTCTCCACTCTGTTGTTGGCAGTACCTCTAGAGAACAAGATTGTTGCATGATCTCTGCCTAAATCTGGTTAGCACCACTCTTGGCACTCTCGTACACTGCACTCAACCTCGTCATGGACTCAAAGAGGTCTACATGTGGTCTCACAGAAGGTGGGGGCATGTACTCTCTAATTATATCATCATCGATATGAAGTTAAGGCATCAACGCTATGAGCGCTTGCTAAAAGCGCTTGCGCCACTATCGGGTGGACCCTACAAAATAGAAACCATAAGAATATTAGTAACCATCATAATCATATATAAATAATATATATATATATATATAAATCATGCATGCATAAAGAAATAATGTAAATATCAAATCATCACCTAGTTCTCTAGTCTATTGGTTAGGGTTTGATTGTATAATGATGACCCCTCTTTGTGTTGGTGGTGTAGGTGGCTTACTGCCACTGGCCTCACTATGCTCATGCATGTGGATCTATGACTTGACTAAGGCATGTGATCTCATCAATCTGAGAGGTGGTACCCCCATCCTATTAGAGGTAGGGGGATCCTTCTCAGATGTAGTAGTATCCTCACTCATGTAAGACCGTTTCTCCTTATCATCATCCTCCTCCCTGTAATCCTCATCCTCCTCATCTAAATGTACAAATACATTAGGCATGGTATCATCATCATTTGTGGCTACATCTATGTGATAATCATCTATGTTCCCTCCTCGACCTAGAAGAGGTTTGAAAAAACCCACAAGATGGTGTAGAGGGAACACTAGCGTTGGCCTAACTATAATACACCACTCCTCATAGGCCAGAGTGGCACCAACATCATCAACCTTAGAGACTGGGGTTAGATCATGGTCCTCTTTTTTTGAATCACTAAAATATACATCCTCCCTAGTAAGAAGGAAATTGTTCCTAGGATTGGTAGCACTCTATGTTGATGATCGATATGTTGGTCTACAACATGGAGGTACCTAAATGTGCCTAAACTATCTCATCACATGGTCATAATAGAAAGGTCTAATCACATAACCTTGTCTACCCAAAAAAAACTAGCCAATTTGAAGCTTGTGTAGCTCATATCTATCATCTACCCACTACGGTATCCACTAATATGGTCTCCAATAGATCTCATCCTCATCCAACTGGTCAAATCTAATCTTCCAATGTAATAGGTCTCCCTCCTACCATGATCATTTGAGGGGATAATTGAAGACCCTTGGCTCACCTAGGACCACTATGATAGGAAAGCTTTTGGGCCTCGTACAAGTAATGTTCTAAAAAACCATATCTATAGTAGAGTACAATGAACGATGCTATCACATTCTCTAGATACAAATTAACTAAAATCATAGTACAAGTGAGAGAGCATGTTACCACCCCAGGCATAAATAGTTCATTGCTCCATCCCTCTAATATTATGAATCAGGCCACCATCTAACTATGCCTCTTAACCATCTAGCACTAACGTGAGTGCTACCATTATAGTCATAATCCTCTATAGAAGTGGTGACTACATGTTTAGGAGCCGTTTAAGCTCCACACACGGTCTGATGCATGAACACTGAATAGGCCACTCTAGACAATACTAGATGTCATCTCTCATGTGTGCAAATGATTTGTCACTAGATAGATGGACATGCTCACCCCAGATAGGAATCTGTAGAATTTTCTACATGTCCTCCAAGGTAACAATCATCTCCCCAGTCGAAAGATGGAAGGTACAAGTACCTGCATCCCATCTCTCAGCTAGGGCTAGTAGCTTACCATCGTGGTACCTCATAGGTGGCATGAGGTACACCCAAAACAAACCAACCTCCCACAACAACTGAATATCCTCCTTTGAAAGTTGTGTCACTGACTCACAAAGGAAGCAAAACTGCCTCCCTCCTAGGTGCTATTAGGCTCCGGGGGGAAGCTAAATGGAAAATTACATGGAATAAGTTCTAAATCAAATAATATCAATAAAAGTTATTCTAAGACACTTTTTAGACAATATGGACACCTCTAGGCGATATTTGGATGGGGTTCTTAGAAATTTTTGCCTATTCTGGGACACTTGGTGCCAAAGTGGGACACTTTGTGCCATAGTGGGACACTTTGCATGCCATAGTGGGACACTTTGCGCCAAAGTGGGACACTTTGAACCAATCTATTCTAAGATCTTAAAATTACTCTAATTAAATAAAAAGTACAATAAAAGCATGAAAATTATGGAAAACCATAAAATAATTCACTCACTTTCTATTGAAGGATTCCTTGAGTTGCATCATTGCGGATCTCATCCAACCTTGAGGGCTTGTCGACTATCCAACTCGACATTCTCATTCACTCTACACCAAGGTGAAATTGCAACAAGTTAAATGTCAAATGAATAGTGAAAAGAGTCATTTTCATTAGTATGTAGTAAAACCCTAGTAAATAAAGCTTATTTATTTAAAAGATAGGTTCATTGAAAATAGCATATCTAGGGAGCTAGAGGACTCCATTTTTGACACCGTTTGTTGTGTTGCATTCATAATTCTGCTCCCAATCCCATTAAATTTCTATCATTATGTGGTATGGTACTTAAAAATATCCTATGATATGACCCAAGTGATTTGATGTGGTTTTTTGTTCACCATGATTCCAACTCCATAAAGCAAGTGGAATTAGGGGGCATACACCCACCTTCAAATTCAATTCTTCGTAGGAGTTTGATGAGAGGATTTTTGAGAATTTAATTAATCTGTGTTGCAAGATGCGGTTCCTAACATTGTGGTTTTGTAGGTACCTATAGTGGGGGCTTCATTCTCCTTGATGAATCCATATTAGTATCCTTTTTCATAGTAGTTATTTACTTTAGCTTGCATATTCACATAGTATCATATGGTAGCTAAAGTGGGGGTTGAGTGTTGTAGATTCAAAAAATAGTAGTCCTTTTTCATACTTAATTTAGGAATAATTAAATTATAATTAAATTAATTGTAACTTGGGTTAGTGTTGAAAGGTGTTGTACAGATTCACATTCATCTAGGCCCATTTTCAAACTAAATGAAACACCAAAAAATGGGTCCACCAAAATGTTCAATGAACAAGATGATGAACCACTATTATTCTAAGGGATGTTTCACTCAAATTATATAAAATAATATGCCAATAACAATCAGAAATGCTACCTAATTGTTATAGCAACTATGGGGGAAGTTTTTTGAGCATAAAATTTGTTTACCTAGCTAGAAAGTTGTTATTTTTGAGCTACATAGGACTCAATCTGCTTCAATGGAGAATGGGTCCTTTTTCATTTCAAAAAACTAATTGTAGGGTCCTCTTCCTTGATGTGTTCACCCTCAAATTTCCTGTTATCAAGTTCTAGAAGTCTGTATACAATTTTGTAGCCTTGATTCTATGATTTTTCACTTTGAATGACAACTTTTGCAACTTTACAACTTTGACAAATTTGATCCAAATCTTGCTCTTCAACCTATAAATCTGAAATCACAAACTCAAAGGAAGAAAAACTTGTTTTTTTAGTGAATGGGGGTTTTCCTCAATCAAACCCATTTTAGGTAATCAACCAAATCATGAAATAAATGGAATGAAGCATGAAACATGAAATATGTAAATGATGTCACCTTGAATGTTGTCTTGTGAAATAAATTTGCAAACTACCATTTAGTGGCCATGAAGAATGTAGATCTAGGATCCTTGAAAATAATGAGAACAATGATTGTAAATAGATCTTCAATGCTACATCCACTTCTTTAGCTCAACAACATGAATGCATGCATCAAACCTTTATTATGATGATATGATCTTGAATTGTTTCAAAAAGCTCTTAAAATCTACCTTGAAATACATTATGAATGCTCTTGAACTACTCTTGTGAACTCCAATTTTCTATAGTGCTTGAATTCTTGAAAGTATAAGCTTGCTTGTAAATTTTCCTAGGTGAAACAATGTGATTTAACCCCTTATTTATAATAAATTAGGATATTAACTCTGAAATTCAAAGAATTAAGGTTGACACCAGATCTAGGAAAAGACATTATTAAATTCCTACCAAAATGAAATTTAAAAAGTGGTGTCTTATTAAGGGAGGACCCATTTGCCACCTTGAGCGAATGGGTCTTGGCTCATTTTTCCAAGACCTAACCTCAAGGGATTGAAAGAGGGATAAAAACCCATTCCAGATCAATTGAAAAAGGCAGGTACTATTAAGGGAGGACCCATTCACCATCAAGGGTGAATGGTTCCTCATACACTTTACTAGGACAAAAAATTTCTGAATGAAATAATTTGTTAATTAAATTATGGTTGTCGGGATATATCTCTAAGAGGTGTCAAAATTAAGGCCTAAATTTAAATTAAAAGGGGTTAATAACTCCAATTAGCCAAAATTAATTAATACCACCTAGATAAGTATGAAATTTCCTTATAACACTTTACACTAGTTAAACAAGGTATACATTATGTACATTTTATTCATAAAGGGGTCCACAAGGCTTAACTAAGCAAATACATCCTAGAAAAGTGTGAAAGTGTGTTACAACACTTTACAACACCGTTGCAAAGGATCAATTAATACATGTTTTAGTCAAATAAAGGTCCTATAACAATGTGAATGGTACAACACATTACAACACCACTTGAAGGCATCATTCGTTCAATTTTAATGTTAATTATCAAACCAAGGAAAAAGGATACTTTTTATGTTACTACATTTTTCCCCCACTATAATTAGAGGATGACCACATGTAAAAATCACACTAAAGTGGACATCCAAGAAACTTATGTATGCAGTAATTTAACAAAGATACATAATCATACACTATCAAAGGACAAGAAAATTAAACAAAAAGGATCAAGCACAATCATTCCAACGCGAAGCAAAATAGGGTTGTTTGTCCATAACATATGATGCTCACTCTGGGGTAGTGGAACCTTAGTCTGTCCACTAGGTGAGTTCTCCCAAATAAGTGGTTTTATGAGAAATTCATGCCAGTGTGTCAGCTTCCCATCATATTAACCATCATAAAGTTATCCTCCTGGTAACTTTAATAAGACACCACAATGTAAATGCTTTTGAATATCATGTAAAAATTTTGTTAAAGGGGATTTTTCTTTGTTTGTATAATGGTCTTCCTCTTAGGGAGCATTGTACCTAATGTCTCCAAGCGAGGACAAGTCAAAATTTTTAGATCATCACCCATGGGATGCCTCATTCACATCATTCCATGATAGAAGATCATACACTCTTGGATGACATCAAACCTAATGACACCACCAAGAAGAGGACACATCAGAAGAAAAAAGGAAAATCATGCCTTTAATTTTTACTGAAAGATGTCATCGATGTATGCCCACACTTTAAAGGGTTGATACACCATCACTATGAGAAATTTCTTTAAAGTATCCAATTTTTTTATCCTAAGACATGAGAGATTTCCTCGGGAAACCCTATCCCAAGTCATATGTTTCTAAAGTAAGCTATGTCATGAAATAGGAAGCAAGGATTACACCCACAAATACATAAGGGATCAATGGATTTCGGGTCAATATTTCTATGCTACAATGTTTTCATAGAGCATGGAAATTTCATCATTCCCCAAATACGCATAAAACTGGAAGAATGGCACAAAGAGAGCAAAAATAAAGAATTTTTTTTGGGGTCAACATGGAAGAAACATGAATGTCTTGACACCTTGCATCATCCCCAAAAGAAAAATACAAGACAAATGAAAAAGAGAAAGGAAAATATTATGGGTCAAAATGGAAGACATAAATGTCTCAATGCCTTGCATCATCCCCAAAAGGAAAAAAAAAACAAGATAAATGAAAAAGATGAAAAGAAAAATATTTTAGGTCAACATGGAAGAGACATAAATGTCTCGATGCCTTGCATCATCCCCAAGAGGAAAACAAAAGAAAAATGAAAAATGATTATGACATAGAGAAGAATGAAGGTACATATAGAGCAATGTACAAAATAAAGAGGAACATCAAATGAAATGTCATGGGGTATCACATTACACACATGCAATCACATAAAGAAAAATGAAAAAGAAAAAGACTAGTAAGACACAAGTGAGACAACCTAAAGTAGGTCATCTACCTCCCAATCTCCGTCAATATAAAAGGAAGGTGGGAAACTAGCCAAAGGGACAACATCAAGTGCTGAACTAGGAAACACATAAAAATTAGAACTCTTTTTAGGAAATTTTTCATTTGATCTCATGGAAGAAGAAAACAATGTATTCAACTCATCCTGCACTTGCTCACCAATCTTTGAAATGTCAATATCATCATCTAAATTAATCAAAGGAGGGGGTCAAATAACAATTTCCATGCAATGTTCTTGTTTATGTTGCAATGAGGGTTGAGATTCATCATGCATTGGTTTAGGTAGGTTTGAATTTTGTTTCTCTATGTTATGGTTTTTTTCTAGAGTTTGAAATCAATGAGAAATAGCTTGACATGTACATCTACACTCACTAGCACTTCAATTTTGTTTTAGTTTATTGTCAATTTATTTTTGTGTAAAAGTGGGTTTGTCAATCATAGGTTTCTTCTCTTCCTAAGGAGTAGAAGAAACAACAACAGGTTGTTCAACCACTTTCTCTTTGACTTTGTAAACTTGTTTGACTCTAGGAGGGACAATGGGATTGTTTGTACTATTCCATGTTCTCTTGTGGGAAATTGTAGGAGATTGTTCTATAGATTGTTCTTGTATGGTCAGAAGTGTTTTTGGTTCAATAATTGTCTCGTAAAGGGGTATGTGCAGGATTATCATGGAAAAAATAGGCCCTTAAGTGGCAAAAAATTTAGAAAAATAAGAGTTAGGCAACTTGACGTAAAAATTTGAATAAGTTATCTATATTATTTCAAAAATATGTAAAAATAAAATCTATAGAAAATTGAATGTAGTTTCTAAACTACTAGGTTTTTTTCTATTTGGTGAAAATTTGAAATTTCAATCTACTTAAATTTCGGGAAAAAATAAGAAGTAGGTGTCTCCACCCTAACCACAATAAAATGATAATATTTTTTATAATATTTTAGATATAAGTAGAGGAATCATGTATCGATGTGATGCATATTTTTGAGTAATTTTTTTCCAAGTAAATAATTAATTATGAATTTCTTATTACAACTTTTAAAAATATAAGTAACTCGTATGTATGACCACCTTAACTTCATCAAAACTTCATGAAATTCATTTTTTCTTTTTTAATCCTATATTATGTGAAGCATAGAATGTGACACATGTTTTGGATTCAAAAAATGTGATACCATTTGAAAGCTATAGATGTTTTTCAATCAGCCTATCAATCAGGACTTTAGTCATAATTTGAATAGAAAATGAATAATAATTCCTTATTAAATTCAAAGTAAAGAATAATTTATATTGGTGGAAAGTTGAGAATCTCCTATAAAAACCCTTTTTGTTTCATCAATTTTAGGTAAAAAAAAGTTGTTAGCCACATACCCATCATATTGCCACTTTTTGGCCCATCATGATCCTGCACATACCCAAAGGATAACTTTGGTTCAGCCATAAGTTGAGGCATGTTTCGAAAGGATCATTATACTATTTTATTTTCCTTTAATTTTTTATATGATTTGAAAAAGAAATCTTCAAGAGGCTTCATAGGTTCCATAGGCTCAAGCCAAAAGTAATCTAGTGAAAAAATGCCTTTTTTTGAGACAAGATGGAATCTGCTATGATGCATAGTGAAGATGTCATTTCCAAATGGAAAATTTATACATTTATGTACAACCAAAGGGAAAAAATTCATGGAGAAAATCCATGGATAGCCTAGCTACACACTAAATTGGTACAAATGTGGGATGATGGAGAATGATATTGTTAATGTTTTCAGTCCCACTTTTAAAGGAAGATCTATCAAGCCTATCATAGGGCAAGAAAATATGTTATGTGTCTTGATCCATGCTTCTGGGTTATCACATGTTTCTTGACATAGCTCATGCAAATATAATAATTCTTCTATGATCACATTCTCTCCACAAACAGATCAATCAATATCCCATTAGTGGGATTATTATTGATTCGACCAACTATGTAAAGAGGACCATCAGGTGCATGTTTAGGCATGCCATTTTTTGAGAAAGCATTGTTAATAGGTTTTCTAGTCAAGCCCTTATGAGGTCTAGCTTCGATAAATGCTATGACTTCATTTGTGATATTTTTCTTCAATGGTATTCATATTGTTATCATTCGTGTCAACATTCATCACATCATTCTTCATTTCACTAGCTTTAAACAATGAAATCTTGTGCTTAGGAATGGGATTTATAAAGATTTGCAAATTTTGATTAGGAGGAGCTATAGAATTATTATCGTAACCATTCACACCTTCAATTTGTAAGTGATTAGAATCAATAAGGTTCTACACAAGATGTTTATGATGCTTATAGTATTATGTACAATGTCCATTTATGTGATGGTAATGACAATAATCATTTTTTGAAAGCCTTTAGGTAGTGCTATAGTTGGATCATGTTCTCTAATAGGATGTAAGGTAAGCCAGTTTTTGTCAATAAGTTGTAACATGATATTGTAAAGGGTATTAGGTAAAGGGGTGAATTCTCTCTCCTTATTCTCGAAAGGAGTTGCCATTTTTATAGCAGCCACTTGATTATTATTTTTTTGGCTTGTTTGAGGAGGATTTAATTGTAGAAATCCCTTATTTTGTTTCTTGAATGGTTGATAATTTTTTTGAGTTGTGGATTCAAAAACTTCGGGATGACTAGGGGGATTTTTCACATCACGACTACCAGTCGATTTTTGATGGTTGCAAAGGGTTGTACATAACTATGTGAAGGATGGAAACCTCAACCTTTCAATTTTTATTTGGAGTTTATCGTGTAAGTTGGAAATGAACATTCTTTGAAGGTAAGAATCAAGAATCTTAGTTTTCACTTGTGAGTAAAGTGTTTGGTATCTTCCAATGAAATCAATCACTTTCCCATCCTCTTTTTTCTTGCATGTTATTAAATCAGAAAGGGTTATCTTGGTACCCGTGTGAATATGGAAGTGGTTGTAAAATGAAGCGATGAGTTCATTGAATGAATCAATTGAATTTTTCAGTAAAGATGAAAACCACTCTAGAGTAGTATCCTTCAAAGATCTAGGGAATAACTTTGCCAATACTTTATCCTCAAAGATGAAATCACTACACAACGATAGGAAGGTGGAAACATGACTTATAGGATCTCATTTCCCACCATATTTCTGAAATCAAGGGACCTCTATACCCTATGAATTTTTTTCTCTTAATATGTTGAGGGAAAATGGGGTGGACTTGATGTATTGCAACGGTTGTATGTTGATGCAGGAACATCCTTGGTTCTTGGCAATCTTGCATCAACCAAAAATATTTTCTTTTAGTTTTGTTCCTATTTTGTTCTTGCTTAGTTCATGTTGGCGGACTTTTCATATTTGCTCAGTAGACCCTATAGATCTTTCTGTACATCGTGGACATGTTCATTTTCCTTATTCCAAGATTTGAGTGTGATTGGATCTTTTTCTGCAAGTTATCACTTTTGGAGTTCATGATAGTTTCTTGAACCAACACCAGAATAGTTTCCAAGCCTAACAACTATTTTGATCATTCATGGATCATCTTCGTGACTTATGGATCTCGATAGTGTGATATTAAATGTTCCGTGGAGTGTCCCCGACCTTTGTTATAGGTCTACACTTCATTCTGTGCACCTGTTGATGGAGTAATTCAAATTTGAGGCTTGATGTGATATAAAGCTTGTAATTGATCATTAGGATATGGGGAAATCAAGTAGAATTCGATCCAAAAGGATAATATATATTTGATTTGTAATAATCAACTTGCATATAGGAGCATGTTAGAATGTTGTATTTTTGAGCATGTTGTATCAGGCCTTTGAGCTGAATCTATAAGCCCGGATGTTGTCGATCGAATGTAACTCAGATCTTTATTAATTGGAATATTTGCACTTGTATTTTCCTCCATATTCTATGTTTCTTTCATTGTTATACTCTTACTACACAGTCTAGATTGTTCTCCTTGAGGACCCTCCTATCGTGGTTGTGTCAGATTGGTATCAGAGCAAGATTTGTTCATTGTGTGATCATCAAAGTTTGTGAGTCTTGATTAAGATTTGTTGTGGGGTGGCAGATTGAGGATTTGACTTGTAGCTGCAAAGGACTTGTGTAAAGATGGTGGCAAGAAGAAATGTTAGAGGAAATAAAGCGTGTGGAAATGCAAACCCAACTTTAATTGAGATATTGAGAAGAATTGCTGCTAGATAAGATGCAGTCGAAACATCCCAAAGAAGAGGTTGACCAGTTGATGATGTGAGTGATGAAGAGGTAGAACTACAAGAAGAAAGAGGAAGAGATGAACAACCTAGCCTGGATCAAGGAGAAGAGAGTTTCATAAGATCCCTAACTAAGGTGAATACAAGACCCCATTTCAATACACTAGATTATAATGGTAAGTTGGATTCAAAAGAATTTCTTGATTGGATTACAAAGATGGAAAAGTATTTTGAATTTGAAGGTACTATTGAAGATAAGAAGGTGAAGATTTCTTGTACAAAGTCGAGAAGACATGCATCCCCTTGGTGGGAATATTTGTAAACAAATAGGAAAAAAAGAGGAAAGGAAAAGATAAAGTCATGGGATCGAATGGTGAACAAGTTGAAAAGAAATTTATGCCTGCAGATTATCAAATTAGTTTGTTACAAAAGTTAGAAAATTTGAAGTAGAAGGAATTTAGTGTGTCAGAGTATACTGAGGAATTCTATAAGTTGAATATTAGATCTGGAAATTTGGGGGATGAGATTGAGCAAGTAGCTAGATATGTGAATGGTTTGAGGTTGTCTATATAGGATGAAATTAGTTTGATCAAGTTGGTGAGTGTGGAGAAAGCATACCAGTGTCCCCTAAAGGTAGAAGAGAATTTGAATAAAAGACATGAGCAGAGGAAAAGAGGAGGAGGTGGAATATTTGAAAGAGGAAGAACTTTTACTAGAGTAGGAAGAGGATCTTTTCCAAATCAAAACAAGGATAAGGAGGTTAGTAAGATAGACAATTCATTCCAAAAAGGTGATAGTAAATATTACATAAGAGGAGGATATGGTAGTTACTGAAATGAAGGATATAAAAGAGATGATAGAGGACATGAGAAAAAAATATTTAGGGGAACTTGTTTTAAATGTAGTGGAGAAGGACATAGAGAATTTGAATGTAGTTAGGGAGAGACAAGCAGGAAGACAAAGAAAAATAGAAGGAAAACCTTTGTTGAAGAAGAACATACTGGACCATCTAACAAACCAAAAGATGGAGAATTTCTGGTGAATAGAAGAGTGTTGTGTCAAAGTGAGTTGGAAAAGGAGCCATTGTAGAGAAAGAATTTGTTTCGAACTAGATGCAAGGTGAATGGTAAATTTTGCAAGGTGATTGTTGATAGTGGAAGTTCTGAGAACCTGGTTTTTGAAGAGATGGTGACTAAATTGAAGTTGGAAAGGTTGAAACACCTGAAGCCCTATTAGATTGCTTGGATTCATGATGCTTGTATTTAGAATGAGCATAAGATATGAGTAAGTGAACAATGTTTGGTGAAATTGAAGATCGGAAATTACCATGATGAAGTTTTGTGTGATGTTATGCCTATGGATGTATGACATTTTTTGTTGGGAAGGCCTTGGCAATATGATAGACAGGTTATTCATGATGGAAAGAAGAATAAATACACCATTGTTGCTAATGGGATGAAGCAAACTTTGTTACCATTGGAAGATGTTCCTACAGTTGAGGTTTGTACAAGTACTAGAGTTTGTTTGGTTGATGGAAGGAAATTCCTTGATGGGTTGAGACATGAGAACATGTGTTATGACTTAGTTCCTAAGAATACTAGATATTTGAAGCATGTAGAAGAACAACCGAAAGAGATAGAGGAATTGCTGATAGAGTATGAAGATATTATTTCAGATAATGTCCCTAATGGACTACCACTAGTGAAGAGTATGTCATTGCATGGATCTGATTCCTGGAGCTATTTTTCCTATTAAAGAAACACACCGGATGACACCAATACAGAATGAAGAGTTGAATAGACAAGTGCAAGAACTGTTGAGAAATGGTTTGATAAGAGAAAAATTAAGTCCATGTGCAGTACCTATTTTGCTAGCACCCAAGAAGGATGGAGAATCAAGGATGTGTATAGATTCTAGAGCCATAAACAAGATCATGATGAAGTATAGAGTTCCTTTACCCTTGATGGATGACATTATGGATTGTTTGAGTGGAGCTAAATACTTTACAAAGATAGATTCAAAGAGTGGATATCATCATATTATAATCAAAGAAGGGGATTAGTGGAAAACAACATTCAAGAAAAATAAAGGATTGTATGAGTGGTTGGTGATGCCTTTTGGATTGAAAAATGCACCGAGTACTTTCATGAGGTTGATGAATGAGGTATTGAAGAAATTATTGGGTAATTTTGTGATAGTGTATTTGGATGACATCTTGATTTTCAGTAAGAGTAGAGAAGACCATTTGTTGCATATACGATAAGTTTTGTAGAGGTTGAGAGAGGAGAAATTGCTGATAAACATTAAGAAGTGTAGTTTCATAAAAGTGGAATTGGTATATTTGGGATTTGTGATATATGTGGATGGATTGAACATTGATGCGAAGAAGGTAAGAGAAATTGTTGAGTGGCCTACACCAAATAGCATTAGAGAGGTGAGATCATTTCATGGATTGGCTAGTTTCTACAGAAAATTCATAAGGAATTTCAATTCTATTTGCAGTCCTATGACAAAAACAATGAGAGGAGATAAGAAGGATGTTAGGTGGACATCTAGAGTAGATTAAAGTTTTGAGTTGTTGAAGTACAAGGTGACTATGCAACCTATGTTGGATTTAGCGGATTTCAATAAGGTATGTCAAGTAGACTATGATGCAAGTGGAAATGCAAGTGGAGAAGTGTTGAGTCAAGAAGGAAGACATGTAGCTTATTTTAGTGAGAAATTGAATGATACCAGGAGAAGATATTCAGTGTATGATTAGGAATTTTATGCTATAGTTCAAGCCTTGAAGAAGTGGAGACATTATTTGTTTCCTAAGGAATTTTTGTTGTATACGAATCATCAAACATTGCAATATTTGAACAGTCAGGGTAAGTTGAATCAGAGACACATGAGATGGGTAGAATTCTTTCAAAGTTATACTTTTATTTTGAAGCATAGGAGTGTGAAGTCAAATAGAGTTGTTGATGCTTTGAGTAGGAGAAGGAATTTACTAACAAAGATGAGAGTGGAGTTATTAAGAAAAAACTTGGAGAGCATGTAATGAACTAGTTTCAGAGGATAAAAGTTAGTGGTTGGATTATTTCATTCAGAAGGACATGTTGTTTAGAGGTAATCAGTTGTGTATACCCTAGAGTTCAATGAGGGATAATGTAGTGAAGTGGAAGCATAGTGGAGGAATGTTAGGACACTTTGGAGTTGATAAGATAGTAGCATTGGTGAGTGAGAATTACTTTTGGCTGTAGATTCATAAGGATATTAGGAGATTTGTGCAGAGCTGAAGAGTGTCAAGTTGCAAAAGGAAGTAGTTAGAATGTTGGATAGTATAATCCTTTGACGGCTCCAGAGAGACCTTGGGAGGATATCAACATTGATTTCATACTTGGTTTGCCTTCGAAGACACAAAGAGGTAATGATTCTGTATTTGTGGTGGTAGATAGATTTTTTAAGATGGAACATTTCATACCTTGTAATAAGATAATAGATGCAGTACATGTAGTAGAATTTTTTTTTAGAGAAGTGGTTAGATTGCATGGATTACCTAGGAGCATTGTTTCAAATAGAGATGTAAAGTTTGTTGGTTACTTTTGGAGGACACTTTGGAATAAGCTGAAGAAAGATTTGAAGTTCAATTCTACATTTCACCCACAAACTAATGGATAGATAGAGGTAGTAAACAAGAGTTTAGGGAATTTTCTAAGATGTTTGGTTGGAGAGAAGACCAGAAGTTGGGATTTAGCCCTTGCACAAGTAGAGTTTTCTTACAATAATTCAATGAACAAGAGTACAAGAAAGACACCTTTTGAGATTGTTACTAGAGTTCATCCTAGAGGTATATCTAAATTGAGAGACATCGATATGGAAGGAAAAAGGAGCGCAAAAGAAAAAGAATTTCTAGAACACATGAAGAAGTTGCATACTCAAGTGAAATAGCAATTGGAAGACATGAACCATAAGTACAAAGAGAAAGTAGATGAAAAGAAGAGACATAAGGAATTTGAAGTTGGAGATGAAGTGATGGTATATTTGAGAAATGAGAGATTTCCAGTTGGCACATACAACAAGTTGAAGATGAGGAAGTTTGGACCTTGTAAGATCTTGAAGAAATTTGATTTAGGAAATACGTATGAAGTAAAGTTACCGGAAGGTATGGGAATATCACCTATATTCAACATTGCAGATTTATATCAGTATCATGAGTCAAAATTTAGTGAAGACAATGAACCAAAATTGGAAAATCAGTTTCCTAAACAACAATCAGTTGAGATTGAAGAGATTTTGGATGTCAGAGATGGGAGGAAGACTCATGGAAGATAATACAAAGAATATCTTATGAAGCTTGGAAAGGTAGACCAGTGGATGATTCTTCTTGGATCTCTTAGGCTGAGATAGACCATCTTGGTTTTTCTTTAGCCTCAACAAAGTGAGGGACTCACTTTTATTAACCCTGAATGTCTGATGCAGGAGCATCCTTGGTTCTTGGCAATCTTGAATCAACCAAAAATATTTTCTTTCAGTTTTGTTCCTATTTTTTTCTTGCTCAGTTCATGTTGGCCGACTCGTCATATTTTCTCACAAGACCCTGCGGAGATGTTAATTTTTATGTTTCCAAGATTTGAGCATGATTGGATCTTTTACCAGCAAGTTATCACTTCCAGAGTTCATGACAGTTTCTTGAACCGACACCAGAATATTTTCCAAGGCTAATGACTATTTTGATCATTTGTGGATCATCCTCGTGACTTGTGGACCTCAACGGTCTAATTTTAAATGTTTTGTGGAGCATCCCAAACCTTTTTTATAGGTGAACACTTCATTCTATGCACCTACTAATGGAGTAATTGAAATTTGAGGCTAACCTATTCATGTGCACATTAAATTTTCTTTCCTTGGATGATGTGATGATGTTTTGCTAACATAGATGTTTCCAAAATTGTGGATGTGATATAAAGCTTGCAATCAATCATTAGGATAGGGGGAAATCAAGTAGAATTTTATCTAGAAGGATAATATAGATTTGATTTGTAATAATAAGCTCACATATAGGAGCATGTTAGAATGTTGTATTTTTGAGCATGTTGTATCAGGCCTGCCAGTCGAACCTGTAAGCTCAGATGTTTCTAGCCAAATGTAACTGAGATCTTTGTTAATGGGAATATTTTCACCTTCATTTGCCTCCATATTCTATGTTTCTTTCATTGTGTTACTCTTGCTGCACGGTCTGAATTGTTCTCCTTGAGGACCCTCCTGTCGTTGTTGCATCAAATATTATTATTCTATTGTAATGATGGGTATGTACAGGATCATGATGGGCCAAAAAGTGGCGATATGTTGGGTATTTGTAGAGTATGTTGCTAACAACTTTTTTTTAAACCCAAAATTGATGAAATGAAAAGGATTTTTAAAGGAGATTCTCAGCTTTCCACAAATATAAATTATACTTTACTTTGAATTTAATAAATAATTATTATTCATTTTCTATTTGAATTACGACTAAAGTCTTGATTGATAGGCTGATTGAAAAACATTTATAGCTTTTAAATGGTATCACATTTTTGGAATCAAAAACATATATCACATTCTATTCTTTACATACTATAGGATTAAAAAAATAAAAATTGAATTTCATGAAATTTTGACCAAGTTAAGGTGGTTAGACATACGAGTTTTTCTATTTTTTAAAATTTGTAATAAAAAACCATAATTAATTATTTACATGGAAATTTTTTTTAAAAAAAATATATATCACATCCAAACATGAGTCCTCTACTTATGTCTAAAATCTTATAAAAAAATATTATCATTTTATTGTGGTTAGGGTGGTCAAACAAACACCTACTTCTTATTTTTTCCCTAAAATTTAAGTACCATTGCATTGAAATTTCAAATTTTTGCCAAATAGATTTATTTATTTTTTAAATAAACTTAGTAGTTTATAAATCACGTTCAATTTTCTACAGATTCTATTCTTACATATTTTTGAAATAATATATATAACTTATTCAAATTTTTATGTCAAGTTGCCTAACTCTGATATTTTTGAATTTTTTGCCACTTAAGGGCCTGTTTTTTCCATGATGATCCTGCACATACCTTGATGCCACTTGTTGTTGAAGGGATGCCATTGTTTACAAAAGTGAGTTAATGAGAGGGTAATTCTAGTTATAAGGTTTATGGGAATAATGCGGTGTAGTGTATGTATGGGGAGCGATAGTGAATATTAGGTTATTGAAGGTGGATTGTTGAGGTATTATTGTGTTTGAGGCATTTCATATGGGAATACCTAAAAAATTTTACACACCATGCTAGTAGGTATGACTATTGTGGTTGGTTGAATAGTAGTTGTGGGTTGGAGTATGGTTGTAGGTTGGAAGGTTGTAGTTTGGAATGTTGTTGTAGGTTTGAATGTTGTTCTAGGTTGTGTACTGGTGTATGTATTAATGGATATTGGTATCGTGGAGGATGGTATTGGAATTCCACTTAGGCTTTGAGTAGACCCCAAAGCTTGAGAGGAAGTGGTAATTGTAGGGAAGGTGTTGGTAATGTTAGGGGAATTGGTTGTAGGAGGTGAAGCCATGGGAAATGAAGTATGCAAACTATGAGCCATGGATGGTTAACTCTCAACACTAGCAGAAAGAGAGTTAGGAAACCAAAGATCCATGATGAGTGAGATATTACAAGATGACATGAGCCTCAAACTATGTCTTATAATAGTATTCCAAATAGGACACCAAGTTGTAAAGCTCATACAAGTTTTACAACCCCAGTGTGCAAACCCTAGAATAGAAAAGGGACAATGCAATAACCTAGAATGAAATGTAATTTTTAGAATCTAAGCACTAGAATTAACTAATTAAACAATGCAATAAGCCGAAAATGAAATTTTTTCATACAATTTTTAACTTTTAACAATGCACTAAAATGAAGCAATTTAAGCTAAATCTAATGAAATTGATGAAACAACAAATCAAGAAATTGAAACTGAAAAGTAACAACACCAAACAGAAGATCAAACCTAAAATTTTAATGTCCTAAAAAATGAAAAGCAATAGCCAACATGGACACATTTTCTTAGTAAGGGGGAATGGGTCCTAGTTAGGTGTTTATGAAGTTTTTCTATGGATTTCAGAGTGAATTCTGATGCATTTTCAGTTGCTAGAAGGTTCAAATCAGACCTAATTAGGTACTTATTCACCAGTAAAGGTGAAAGGGTCCTAGTTAGGTATTTTTAAACTATTTTTAATGATTTACAAGCTCTCAATTATATCTTTCAATTCTAGGTTTGACAGAGTGAGCTTCAACTTTAGAATTTCTAGAAATTCAATGTAAAAATGCAATGAAAAGATGAAATGCAAGACCTAGGTTGAAATGAATTTTTTTTAAAAAAATTCAAATGCAATTGAATGTGATCTAAATGAGATGCAAAATGATTTTTTTTTGTAATTTTCAGATTTAGAAAGATGCAAAAAAATGCAAGTATAAAAAAAATATGATATGCAAGATTTCATTGCAAAAGAAGTAACCCTAAATGATATCTTAATTCAATGCAAGATATAACTTAAGATGCAGTGAGAGAATATACAAATTAGAAAATTGCAATGTTGAATGAGTGGAGTTCACCACAATGAAACACTAAAAAATGGGTCCACCAAAATGTTCAATGAACAAGATGATGAACCGCTATTTTTCTATGGGATGTTTCACACAAATTATGTAATAGAAGATGCCAATAACAATTAGAAATGATACCTAACTATTATAGCAACTATGGGGGAAGTTTTTAGAGCATAAAAAGTTGCGTATCTAGCCATGAAGTTATTTTTGAGCTACAAAGGACTCATTCACCTTCAATGGTCAATGGATCCTTTTAGGGTTTTAGAAAACTAATTTCAGGGTCTTGTGCGTTAATGTCTACACTCTCAAATTATTTGTTATCAAGTTCTAGAAGTCAGTATGCAATTTTGTAGCCTTGATTCTGTGATTTTTCACTTGAACAATAACTTTTACAACTTTGCAAATTTGATAATTCTCCTCCAAATCTTGCTCTTCAGCTTGTAAATTTGCAATCAAACACTCAAGGGTAGAAAAACTTGGCTTTTTTTAGTGAATGGGGGTTTTACTCAATAAAATACCTTGTAGGTGATCAAACCAAATGATGAAATAAATGAAATGAAGCATGAAACATGAAATATATAAATGATGTCAGCTTGGATGATGTCTCATGAAACCAATCTGCAAACTATCATGTAGTGGCCATGAAGAATGTAGATCTAGGATCCTTGAAAATGATGTGAATAATGTTTGCAAGTAGATCTTCAATGCTACATCCACTTCTTTAACTCAACAATATGAATGCACACATGAAACCCTTGATATAATGATATGATCTTGAATTTTTGCAATAAGCTATTGAAATCTGCATTGAAATTCCTTATGAATGCTCTTGAAATGCTCTTGTGAACTCCAATTTTCTATAGTGCTTCAATGCTTGAAATACTAGGCTTGCTTGTAAATTTTTCTAGGTGAAAGAATGCTAATTAACCCCTTATCTATATTAAATTAGGAGATTAACCCTGAAATTCAAAGAATTGAGGCCGACACCAAATTTGGGAAGAAACATTATTAAATTTCTACTAGAATGAAATTAAAAAAGTGGGGTATTATTAAGGGAGGACCCACTCGCCACCTTGGTCGAATGGTTCTTAGCTCAGTTTTCTAAGACCTAACCCTAGGGGATTGAAAGAGGGATAAAATCCCATTCTGGATCAAATGAGAAATGAGGGTCCTATTAAGGGAGGACCCATTTTCCATCAAGGGTGAATGGTTCCTCATACACTTTACCAGGACAAAGCTTTTCTGAATAAAATAATTTGTCAATTAAATTATGATTGTCATGACAGATCTATGGGAGTTGTCAAAATTAAGGCCTAAATTTAAATTAAAAAGGGTTAATAACACCAATTAACCACAATTAATTAAGACCATCTAGAAAAGTGTGAAAGTGTGTTACAACACTTTACAACACCCTTGTAAAGGATCAATTAAGGAATGTTTTAGTCAAATAAAGATCCTAGAATAGTATGAATGTGTACAACACATTACAACACCACTCCAAGGCATCATTGGTTCAGTTTTAAGGTCAATTATCAGACCAAGTAAGCTACTTTTTTCATTACTACATTTTCCCCCACTTTAGTGAGAGAAAGACTCCATGCCAAACTCACACTAAAGTGCACATCCAAGACACTTAAGTAGGAAGAAATTTAACAAACATACATGATCATACCCTGTCAAAGGACAAGAAAAATAAATAAAAAGGATCAAGCACAACCATTCCAATGCAATGAAAAATGACGTTATTTGTCCATAACTTATGCTGCTCACTTTAGGGTAGTGGAACCTCAGTCTGTCCACTAGGTGAGTTGTCCCAAAGAATTAGTTTTATGAGAAATTCATGCCAATGTGTTAGCTTCCCACTGTATGATGAGAAATTCATTCCAGTGTGTCAACTTCCCATCACATGAAACATACAAAATTTATCCTCCTGATAACTTTAATAAGGCACCACAATGTACATGCTTTTGTAAATTCTTTTGAACATCATCTAAAAAATTTGTTAAAGGGGATTTTTCTTTGTTTGTGTAATGGTCTTTCTTTTAGGGAGCATTGTGCCTAATTTCTCCAAGAGAGGACAAGTCAAAAGTTTCAGATTGTCACCCATAGGATTCCTCATTCACATAATGCCATGACAGTAGATCGTACAATCTTGGACAACTTCAAACCTAATGACACCACCAAGAAGAGGACACATCACAAGAGAAAAGGAAAACCACACCTTGAAATTTTACTGAAAGATGTCATCAATGTATGCCCCCACTTTAAATCAGTTGCTACACCATCATTGTGAGAAATTGCTTTAAAGTATCCAATTTTTTCATCTTAAGATGAGAGATTTCCTCAAAAAACCCTATGCCAAGTCATATGTTTCCAAAGTAAGCTATGTCATGAAATAGGAAGGAAGGGTTGCCGACACAAATACATAAGGGATCAATGGATTTTGGGTCAGTATGTCTATGCTACAACGTTGTAATAGAATATGGAAATTTCATCATTCCCCAAATACACATAAAACTGGAAAAATGACACAAAGAGAGTGAAAATAAAGAATTTTTTTTGGGTCAACATGGAAGAAACATGAATTTCTTGATGCCTTGTGTCATCCCCATAAGGAAAACAAAAGAAAAATGAAAAAGAAAAAGGAAAATATTTTGGGTCAACATGGAAGAGACATAAATGTCTCGACGCCTTGTGTGATGCCCAAAAGGAAAACATAAGACAAATGAAAAATAATTACAACATAGAGAAGAATGAAGGTACATATAAAGGAATGCATAAAAGAGAGAGGAACATCAAATGAGATGTCATGGGGGATCACATTACGCACATGTAATCACATAAAGGAAAATGAAAAAGAAAAATACTAGTAAGTCATTGGTGAGTCAACCTAAAGCAAGTCATCTTCCTCCCAATCTCGGTCGGTATAAATGGAAGGTAGGAAACTTGCGAAAGGGACAACATCAAGTGTCGAGATAGGAAACACACCAAGTTCAACACTCTTTTTAGGATATTTTTCATTTAAGCACATGGAAGGAGAAAAAAAATTATTCAACTCATCCTGCACTTGTTCATCAATCTTTGAAATGTCAATGTCATCATCTAAATTAATCACAGTAGGAGGTTGAATAACAATATCCATGCAATGTTCTTGTTTATGTTGTAGTGAGGGTTGATAGTCATCATGCATTGCTTTAGGTAGGTTTGAATTTTTATTTTCTATAATATGATTTTATTTCTAGAGTTTGTAATCTATGAGAAATAGCATGACATATACATCTATGTTTGATAGCAGTTTGATTTTGTTTCAGTTCATTGTAAATTTGTTTTTGTGTAAGAATGGGTTTGTCAATCATATGTTTTTTCTCTTCCTTGGGAGCAATAGAAGAAAAATCAATATTTTTCTCAACCGCTTTCTCTTTGACTTTGTAAACTTGTATGACTCTAGGAGGGACAATGGGATTGTTTGTACTATCTCATGGTCTCTTCTAGGAAATTGTAGGATATTTTTCTATAGATTGTTCTTGTATGGTTGGAAGTGTTTTTGGTCCAATCATTGTCTAGTCAAGGATGGTTGGTTTAGTCATAGGTTGAGGCATGTTTCGAAGGGATAGTTCTTCCATTTTCTTTTCCTTGAATTTTTGATATGATTTGAAAGAAAATTATTCACGAGGCTTGATAGGTTCCATAGGCTCAGGCCAAAATTAATCTAGTGAAAAATTCCATTTTTCTGAGGCAGGATGGAATTTGCTATGATGCATAGGGAAGATGTCATTTCCAAATGAAACTTTATACATTTATTTACAAGAAAAGGGACAAAATTCATGGAGCAAAGCCATGGATAGCCTAGCTTCACACTAAATACGTATGAATGTGGGATGATGGAGAATGATACTGTTAATGTTTTTGGTCCCACTTTTAAAGGAAGATCTATCAAGCCTATCATAGGGCAAGAAAATCTGTTATGTGTCTTGATCCATGCTTTTGGGTTATCATATGTTTCTTGATATAGCTCATGCATACATAATAATTATTCAATGATCAAATTCTCTCAACATACGAGATCAATCAATATCCCATTAGTGGGATTATTATTTATTTGGCGAGCTATGTAAAGAGGACCATTAGGTGCATGTTTAGGCATGTAATTTTGTGAGAAATCATTTTCAAGAGGTTTTCTAGTCAAGCCCTTATGATTTCTAGCTTTGATAAATGCTATCACTTCATTTGTTGTATTTTTTTCAATGGTACTCATATCATTATCATTTATGTCAACATTCATCACATCATTCTTCATTTCAATAGATTTGAAAAATGAAATATTGTGCTTAGGAATGGGACTTGTAAATATTTGAAAATTTTCTTTAGGAGGAGCTATAGACTTATTATCATTATCATTCACACCTCTGATTTGTAAGTGATTAGAATCAATAAGGTTTTGCACAAGATGTTCACGATGCTTACAATATTCTATAGTATGTCGATTTATTTGATGGTAATGAAAATAATAATTTTTTAAAATCCTTTAGGAAAAGCTATAGTAGGATCACGTTCTCTAACAAGAGATAACATAAGCATGTTTTTGTCAATAAGCTGCAACACAATATTGTGAAGGGTATTGGGTAAAGGGGTGAATTCTCTCTCCCTATCCTCAAAAGGAGTTGTTTTTATAGCAGCCACTTGATTATTGTTTTTCTAGCTTGTCTGAGGAGGATTTAATTGTAGAAATCTCTTATTATGTTTCTTGAATGGTTGATAATTTTTTTTAGTTGTGGATTCAGACATTTCAGGACGACTAGGGGGATTTTTTACATCATGACTGCTAGTCAAGTTTTGATGGTTATGAAGGGCTATACATAACTATGTGAAGGATGGAAACCTAAACCTTTCAAGTTTTATTTGGAGTTTATTGTGTAAGTGGCAATGAACATTCTTTGAAGTTTGGCATCAGGATTTTTAATGTTCACTTACAAATAAAGTGTTTGGTATCTTCTAATGAAGTCAATCACTTTCTCATCCTCTTTTTTATTGCATGTTATTAAATTGGCAAGGGTCATCTTGGGACCCATGTGAATGTGGAAGTGGTTGTAAAATGCATCAATGAGTTCATTGAATGAACTAATTTAATTTTCAGTAAAGATGAAAACCACTCTAGAGTAGTATCCTTCAAAGATCTAGGGAATAGCTTAGAAAATAGTTTATCTTGAAAGATGAAATCACTACACAAGGCTATGAAGGTAGAAACATGGCTTGTAGGATCTCCTTTCCCACCATATTTTTCAAAGCGAGGGACCTCTATACCCTGTGGAATTTTTGCTCTTAATATATCAAGGGAAAATGAAGTGGACTTGATATATTGCAACAGTTCACCATTATGTTCTATTGTAATGATGCCACTTGTTGTTGAAGGGATTTCATGGTTTACAAAAGTGCATTAATGAGAGGGTCATTTTGGTTATAAGGTTTAGGGGAATATAGTGTTGTAGTGTATGTATGGGGAGGGATAGTGAATTGTAGTTTATTGAAGGTGGATTGTTGAGGTATTATTTTTTTTGAAGCTTGTTGTACGAGAATACCTATGGAAGTTTACACGGTGCTAGTGGGTATGAATATTGTGGTTGGTTGAATGGTAGTTATGGGTTGGAATGTGGTTTTAGGTTGGAAGGTTGTTTTGGGTTGGAATGTTGTTGTAGGTAGGAATATTGTTGTAGGTTGTGTACTGGTGTATGTATTAATGGATATTGGTATCATGGAGGATGGGATTGGAATTCAACTTAGGCTTTGAGTAGACCCCAAAGCTTGAGTGGAAGTGGTAATGGTAGGGATGGTGTTCGTAATGTTAGGGACACTTTTTTGTAGGAGGTGAAGTCATGGGAAATGAAGTATACAAACTATGAGCCATGGAGGGTTGATTCTCAACACTATCAGAGAGAGAGAGATAGAAAACCCAAGATTCATAGCGAGTGAGATATTGTAGGATGACATGAGCCTCAAACTACATCTTATAATAGTATTCTAAATAGGACACTAATTTGTAAAGCTCATACAAGTTTTACAACTCCAGTGTACAAACCCTAGAATACCAAAGGGACAATGGAATAACCTAGAATGAAATGTAATTTTGAGAATCTAAGCAATGGAATTTACTGATTAAACAATGGAATTTACTGTTTTGGTACAGTTTTGAAATTTTAACAATGCACTAAAATGAAGCAATTTAAGCTAAGTGTAATGAAATTGATGAAAGAACAAATCAAGAAATTGAAATTGAAAGGTAATGACATGAAATAGAAGCTAAAAACTAAAATTTTAATGTCCTGAAAAATGTAGAGCAGTAGCCAATAGGGACTCATTTTCCCAGTAAGGGCGAATGGGTCCTAGTAAGGTGTGTCTGAGGTTTTTCTGTGGATTTCAGCATGAATTTTGATGCTTTTTCAATATCTAGAAGGTTCAAATCATACCTGATTAGGGAATTATTCACCAATAAAGGTCAAAGGGTCCTGGTTAGGTATTTAAAAACTATTTTTAATGATTTTCAAGCTCTTAGTTATATCTTTCAGTTCTAGGTTTGACACAGTGAGCTTTAGCTTCAGATTTTCTAGAAATTCAATGTAAAAATGCAATTTAAAGATGAAATGTAAGACCTAGGTTGAATTTTTTTAATTTTTTTTTTCAAATTCAATTGAATGAGATCTAAATGAGATGCAAAATGATTGATTATTTTTGTAAATTTTAGATTTAGAAAGATGAAAAAAAAATCAAGTTTAAACCAAATATGATATGTAAGATTTCAATGCAAAAGAAGTAACCCTAAATGAGATCTTAATTCAATGCAAGATCTAACTTAAGATGCAATGGGAGACTCTACAAATAAGAAAATTGCAAATTTGAATGAGTCGAGTTCACCACAATGAAACACTAAAAAATGGGTCCACCAAAATGTTCAATGAACAAGATGATGAACCATTATTCTTCTATGGGATGTTTAACTCAAATTATGTAATATAATATGCCAATAACAGTCAGAAATGATACCTTACTGTTATAGTATCTATGGGGGAAGTTTTTAGAGCATAAAAAGTTGTGTACCTAGCCAGAAAGTTGTTTTTGAGCTATAGAGGACTCGTTCGCCTTCAATGGTCAATGGATTCTTGTAGGGTTTTAGAAAACTGATTTTAGGGTCTTGTTCATTCCTCTTTGCACTCTCAAATTCCCTATTATCAAGTTCTAGATGTCAGTATGAAAATTTGTAGCATTGATTTCATGATTTTGCACTATGAATGACAAGTTTTGCAACTTTGCAACTTTGACAATTTTTCTCCAAATCTTGCTCTTCAACTTATAAATTTTCAATAAAAAACTCAAGGGTAGAAAAAATTGTTGTTTTGTTAGTGAATGTGGGTTTTCCTCAGTCAAACCCATTGTAGGTGATCAAACAAAATGATGAAACAAATGAAATGAAGCATGAAACATTAAATATGTAAATGATGTCACCTTGGATGATGTCTTGTGAAACAAATCTGCAAACTATCATGCAGTGGCCATGAAGAATGTAGATCTACGATCCTTGAAAATGATGTGAATAATTCTTGCAAGTAGATATTCAATGCTACATCCAATTATTTAGCTCAACAATATGAATGCATTCATCAAACCCTTGATATAATGATATGATCTTGAATTGCTGCAGTAAGCTCTTGAAATCTGCCTTGAAAATCTCTTGTGAACTCCAATTTTCTATAGTTCTTCAATGCTTGAAATTATAGGCTTTCTTGTAAATTTTTCTAGGTGAAAAAATGTGAATTAACCCCTTATCTATACTAAATTAGGAGATTAACCCTAAAATTCAAAGAATTAAGGCTGACACTAGATCTGGGAGGAAACATTATTAAATTTATGCTAAAATGAAATTCAAAAAAGGGGGGTTTTATTAAGGGAGGACCCATTCGCTACCTTGGGCGAATGGGTCCTAGCTTAGTTTTCTAGGACCTAACCTTGGGGGATTGAAAGAGGGATAAAAATCCAATCTGAATCAACTGAGAAAGGGGGGTCCTATTAAGGGAGGACCCATTTTCCATCAAAGGTGAATGGTTCCTCATACACTTTACCAAGAAAAAGCTTTGCCCAATGAAATAATTTGTTAATTAAATTATGATTGTTGGGATAGATCTTTGGGAGGTGTCAAAATTAAGGCCTAGATTTAAATTAAAAAGGGTTAATAACACCAATTAACCACAATTAATTAAGATCATCTAGAAAAGTGTGAAAGTGTGTTACACCTTACAACACCCTTGTAAAGGATCAATTAAGGCATGTTTAAGTCAAATAAAGGCCTAGAATAGAATGGATGTGTACAACAAATTACAATACCACTCCAAGGCATCATTAGTTCAATGTGTTAGCTTCCCATCATACTAACCATACTAAAGTTATCCTCCTGATAATTTTAATAAGGCACCACAATGTAAATGCTTTTGAATATCATGTCAAAAAAAATTTGAAGGGGATTTTCTTTGTTTTTATAATGGTCTTTTTCTTAGGGAGCATTGTGCCTAATGTCTCCAAGAGAGGACAAGTCAAAAGTGTTAGATCATCACCCATGGGATACCTCATTCGCATCATGTCATGACAGTAGATCATACACTCTTAGACAATATCAAACCTAATGATACCACCAAGAAGAGGACACATCACAAGAAAAAAAAATCATGCCTTGAAATTTTATTGAAAGATTTCATTGATGTATGCCCCCACTTTAAAGTGGTTGCTACACCATCACTATGAGAAATTGATTTAAAGTATCAAATTTTTTGATCCTAAGACATGAGATATTTCCTTAGAAAACCCTGTGCCAAGTCATATTTTTTCAAAGTAAGCTACGCCATGAAATAGAAAGGAAGGGTTGCACCCACAAATACATAAGGGATCAATGGATTTGGGGTTATCATGTCTATGCTACAATGTTGTCATAGAGCATGGAAATTTCATCATTCCCCAAATGCACATAGAACTAGAAGAATGACACAAAGAGAGAAAAAGTAAAGAATTTTTTTTTGGGTCAACATGGAAGAAGCATGAATGTCTTGACGCCTTGCGTCATCCCAAAAAGGAAAACACAAGACAAATGAAAAAGATAAACGGAAAGATTTTCGGTCAACATGGAAGAGACCTAAATGTCTCAATGCCTTGCCTCATCTCCAAAAGGAAAACACAAGATAAATGAACAAGATGAAAAGACAAAGTTGTTGGATCAACATGGAAGATACTTAAATATATCAATTCCTTACATCATCCCCAAAAGGAAAACACAAGACAAATGAAAAATTATTATGACATAGAGAAGAATGAAGGTAGATATAGAGGAATGCACAAAAGAGGGAGGAACATCAAATGAAATTTCACAGGGATCACATTACGCACATGTAATCACATAAAGAAAAATGAAAAAGAAAAAGACTAGTAAGGCACATGGGAGTCAGCTTGAAGCAGGTCGTTTGCCTCCCAATCTCAGTCTGTATAAACAGAAGGTGGGCAACTAGCCAAAGGGACAATGTCAAGTGCCAAACTAGGACACACACCAAGTTCAACACTCTTTTAAGGATATTTTTCATTTAAGATCATGGAAGAAGAAAACAATGTATTCAACTCATCTTGCACTTGTTCATCAATCTTTGAAATGTCAATGTCATCATCTAAATTAATCACAGCAGGAGGCCAAATAACAATTTACATGCAATGTTCTTGTTTATGTTGCATTGAGGGTTGAGAGTCATCATGCATTGCTTTAGGTAGGTTTTAATTTTTATTTTCTATGTTATGGTTGTTTTCTAGAGTTTTTAATCTATGATCAATAGTGTGACATCTACATTTATGCTCACTAGCACTTCAATTTCATTTTAGTTTATTGTCATTTCTTTTTTATGTAAGAGTAGGTTTATCAATCATAGATTTCTTCTCTTCCTTGGAAGGAATAGAAGAAACAATAATAGGTTTCTCAACCACTTTCTCAAGGGTGAATGGGTCCTCACACACTTTACTAGGACCAAACTTTTCCCAATGAAATAATTTTTTAATTAAATAATGATTGTCAAGATAGATCTTCGAGAGGTGTTAAAATTAAGGCCTAAATTTAAATAAAAAATGGTTAATAACTCCAATTAACCACAATTAATTAAGACCACCTAGATAAGTGTGAAAGTGCCTTATAACACTTTATGACACTTAAACAAGGTATACATTATGTACATTTTATTCAGAAAGGGGAACATAAGGCTTAATTGAGCAAATAGATCCTCAAAATGTGTGAAAATGTGTTATAGCACTTTACAACACCCTTGAAAAGGATCAATTAAGGAATTTTTAGTCAAATAATGGTCCTAGAATAGTGTGAATGTGTACAAAACATTACAACACTACCCCAAGACATCATTAGTTCAATTTTAATGTCAATGATCAAGCCAAGTAAGGAAAAAGGCTACTTTTTCCATTACTACACAAAATATACTTAAATTATACCTTGCTAAAGTGTTGTAAGTTTTTGTAACACACTTTCACACTTTATAGGGTTGATTTAATCAATGGAGCCTAATGTGCCCCTTTTCAAATAAAATATACCTAATGTGTACCCTATTTATGGTTTTGTAAAGTGTCATAACACACTTTCACATTAATCTAGGGTCTCCTTAATTAATTGTGGCTAATTAGAGTTAATTAGCCCCTTTAATTCAAATTTAAGTCTTATTTGTGACACCACCAACAGATCTATCCTCACACCCATAATTCAAATTATAGAACATTTAATTTGGAAAAATTGAGGTCCTACAAATTGGTGATAGGACCCATTCACCCTAGGTGGTGAATGGGTCCCACCTCTATAGGACCCCCCTTTTCTAGAAAATTCTACATGGGTTTTTAATGTACTTTCATTCCATAAAGGTTTCTATAACATAGTGCCAAGACCCATTCACCCTAGGTGGTGAAGAGATCTTCCATTAACGAGGACCCCCTTTTTGAATTTTATTTTGGTCGCATTTTAATAATTTTCATCTCCAGATCTATTGTAGGATTTAATTGTTTGAATTTTTGGGTTAATTCTAAAATTATGTATAAATACAAGGTTATTTTACATGATTTCAACTAGAAGAATATACAAATTCAAGCTAAGAGACAAATAACTTCCATTAGATAAGGCATTCATAGTCAAGAAGCATGCAAAGGTGAACTTTGGAGTAGCATTATAAGGTCTTCAAGCTCATTTTGTGTCCAAGATCAAGCATTGGTGAAGGTTGAGGATAGATTCCTATGGAGAATCATGTGGGATTCTAGGTGTTGTAGATGCACAAGACATACAACCAATCCTAAGGACTTTTTTTCTAAGTGATTAAATATTCTATAATCATCCTATTTGCAACCTACAAGAGGTTTTTTAAGATTTTTAGCTTATTAAGGGAATTATACATCTCCTTTAGTGGGCCATTTGTATTGTTCATGTTACATTTAGGGTTATATTCTAACACAATTGGATAGAATTTCCTTTGCATTTTCATAGATCTTAGTCTTAGACACACTTAAGATTAAGATTGCACACATGTTTACATGTTTCAAATTTTCACTCAACACCAAAGGTTTAATTAACAACAAGGAGTTTGACTAAGGAAAAACCCTATCCACCAAAAAGATACCAAATTTTTCTTCCAGGTAGATTCAAATCCAAAAACAAGAATTTCAAAGTGCAAAGGAGAAGTGCAGACCTAGAAGTTGAAGATCGAATTTAGATATTTCTGGAGGGACCTACCAAGACCCATTCTCCTTTAGTGGCGAATGAGTCCCTGTTAGGGATTGAAGGGTAGAAGATTCTACAGTGGATAAGCTTCTATTTTAGGTTTAGAGCTCTCTAAACAATCCTACCAAGACCCATTCACCTTTAGTTCTGAATGAATGCATGTCAATAATTTAGAAAAGTTAGATTTGACTAGGCGCACAATATTATCTCCTTCCTCTTTTTCTAGAAAAGCTACAATTTCATTCTATCTTTTGTTAGATTTATGCATTACATGTGTTAGACCTAGAAGTAGGGTTTTCATATTATTTTAATTCATTCTCCTTAAGTTGTGATTTAGCTCACCACCACATTCTTGTGTAAAGGAAAGATTGAAAGATCCCTCTATCTTGACTTAAGTCACCTCTTGGGTTGATAGTCATTTCAAAATTCTTGGATCTCATCTTAAGAATGAAACCCTAACTAGAAAAATGGGGTTATACTTCATATCCTTCTCCCTTTCCTATAAATTTCAAATGTAAAACTTCAATTTGTTTCAAATTTGAATGAATGGATAAAAAGGAAACCTAAAAGAGTACACATAGGTTTTTGACAAAAGAGGAAGATACTATAAAAGATATTAAATATAAAAAAATTAATATATTTAAAATGAATAAAAACATAGTTGGAAAGGTAATAAAGAGTTTAATATTAGTTTGATATTCTTTAGCTCTATTGGAGCTAAATATTCTTCCTCGGTATCCACCAGCCTTCATTTTCCATCCACATTTGAGTCACATTAAATTACCCACTGCCTTTAGTTTTATATTTCATTTGACATGAAATGCAAAAAAAAATTGTGACAAGATCCATAAAACATCTATATTCCCTTTGAATATATCTATTCATCCTCCCAGATAGTCACTAATAAAATTTATGGAACTAGAAAATCCTCCTTGGTTTCCAGCTCATTTCCACCATGATCCCCACTACCCCTCAAAATTTCATTATGTCTGGCATAATATACAAAATTCTCCTTGATGTATATAACTCTTGGCCATACCATCATAAATAATATAAATTCTCCAAAACACTTCCTTAAGTAATTCTCAATACAAGACATATCAGTATGACAATGCCACATTGGGGGAACTCTCATCATAGTCTCCTCGATGAATCAATCAAGACAAACCATTGAACACATACTATTGGAAAGGAAATCTTCTATCGGGTAGACTTATAGCATTGTCTCCCAGATAGAATGATAGAAATAACTATGGTGAAATCATCAGGGCAATTATTACATATTGGTATAACATGCTTCACTGTCTCCCCAATAGCCCAATCAAGACATATCAAAGACACTAAAATGTATCAGGGAGAAATAACATTGTGTCCTACCGATGAATCAATACAAGACATAACAAAAGTATTTTTTAAGTTTGTAGTAGCTAGTAGTATCAAGGAGATAAAATGCTATTAGGCTGAAAAAGAATCCAATTCCCCTAACACAATGATAAGACAATAAAAAATGGAGTATCAGAATGAATGAGGATTATTAGCAAGACATAAACAGAGGTTTCCCCAATAAGCTGATGATACATGAAAGGAAGGATGGCATCATAAATGATTAATATGAACTAAGGATTGGGATTGGTGGAACTAAAATGTATCAATGAGAAATTATCTGGTGTCCTGGCGATAACTCTAAGGAAAACCAAAGACACAAAGTTCATCGAGGGGAAAGGTGGACATCGACAAAAGTAAAATTATAGTTCCACCTATGTCATGATGATTATTTTTTTTAATGATATGATAGCCCAAGATATCATAGAGATATTCAAAATTAAATGATCCTTGGATGGTATGAAAGAGAGAAAGTGTTCCATTAACGACCTAGAGCCGAGTAATTTATATCTCAAACTAATTTAATTTTGTTATCAAAAGTTTGAGGAGCTGTAAAAAGGAGTGGAGTGAAACAGTTTGAATTATCCCATTATTGCACAAAGTTGGGGTTTCTTAAACAATGGAAGGAAGTTCAAGAAAACCAAAAGCAAAAAAACAAAAGACAAAAGTTAGTCTTTTAAACCAGGATTTGACAGGCCAATGTCTAGGGTCGGGACCAAGTCCCAAGAGAAGTGGACAGCTAAATCCTTCTATGGACAAGTTATGGGATAAACACAAAGATTTAGGAGATGTATGGATGCCACAAAGAGGATATGAACTATTCATTTATCACTATAGAAAACAATATAGGTTCCAGCCCATCTGCAATCCATGGAAGATGAATTTTGGGAGGTCATTGTACCTAACATGTTCATCAACATAGAACTGGTCAAGGAACTAGCTAACAAATACAACCCTAAGCAATGTGTAGTCAACCACATGATGGGTCTAAGCTTATTATCATTTCCATACACTTTATTTCCATTGTCTTCAATTTAGATTGTAGCTTGAATTTGCTATTCACAGTGAAATACATCATAACATAATACCATCACATGGATACTAATTATAAAAGATAGAAATTTCCCTTACATAGGCCCTAAGAGGAAGGAAATCAACTTAAGAAATTCTCTCATAATGAACACCCTCACTTTCATGAAGAGTTATTTGAGCAATATTTTTGATACACGTATTACACTACAGGACAAGTATTAGGAGTGGAAACCCTGACCCTCATTTCAATAGCCCCAATGGTCCTATCACTAGATGTGTAGAACCAAGATGCATGATCATTTCATTACGTTGGTTGTTAGGCCAATAATTTAAACTAGGGTAACTGGAAAGGATTAAGAACAACAATGAATATATTTCAATTTTAAACACTATTCTCTACTCATGCACTTGCTCTTGTATGAAGGGAAAGCTAGATGGTTTTGAGGATAAGAATTGAGTATAAAATATATGAATGAGGATGGAAACTATAAACCGATCCAAAAGTGGACATCAATATGGGACAACAGGTATGGGAGATCCAATTATTTATACTTTGAGGAACATTTTTTCGAACCTTTGGTAAAGTTATTGGGGCATCCATGTGATTATAACTTGTCTCCTGAAGTACAAAGGTTTCTTAGACCTAAGGAGAAGCATCCTAGAAAGAAGGAAAATCATAATTGGGGGGATTGGTATATATATTCTAAGTGCACAGTAATTAGAGCATATGGGTTCGAAGGAGCCCCACACCTATTACCAAAGACAGTTCTAGATAGAGTGGCCTATTTAGAAATTGTAAGAAAATTGGCTAAGTCAGATGACAAGCACCTCAAGGGATACAATAAACAATCAATTATCCCAAGTACTCTACGCTTTGGAGATTTCACAATTATTTCTAGTGAAGGATATGAGGAAATTGATAGGAAATTTCTGCATTATAACTTACCATTGGGAGATGAAAGAAATACTTTTGATACAAAGAACTTTATAAATAAAGAAAAACTTTCACAAGTATTGTCTGGGTATGAACATCAATTCTATATGGATGATGTAGTGAGAAATTATGATGAAGTTGCAACATCACAAAGGATGGCCAAATACAAAAAAGTTATGTTAGTTGAGGCTTGGAAGAGGGAAAATAACCCTTCACACAAAAAAGTATTTGATCATATACAAGATCCTATAGAAAGGGTTGAGAAAATAATCAAGGATGGGGAAGAACTAACTAGAGATGTGCCTCCTATGGTCTTTGAGACAAAAATGACAACTTGTTCCAAAATGCAAGTTGAAGATATGGAACCCCTTAGTTCCATACCCTCACAACCTACTGTAGACATTAGTTTTTTCTATTGATACTACCATTAGTGAATAAGGGCATGAAGAAGAAGATGAAGTTGAGTAGATAAGTGCAACTATTGTTACACCATATGAGCCAATAAATGAACAAAGCATTGTAAATTTTGAAGCATCAAATGAACTCTCAGATGTTGTGAGAGTCAGGAGCAGACATGAGTTTGTTTCTAACAATGACTTTGTGAAAACTTCATAATTCAAATCACTTATTTATGAACACAAGGGTCTAGAGAACTTAGAGAAAGAATGAAAGATATCATTCTTGAGCAAGAAACAGTTTCCCTTAAAGAATTTAGAAAGGAAGTAGACCAGGAGTTAGAATCCATCACCCCTAAAAGAGGGAGAGAACTACTTCAAGAAGCTAAGGTCTTTCTCTTACCTTGATGGGACATTAGCTTTTCCATACTATTTGATAATTTTAGGAAAAGAGGGGATAAGACACTGCACCTGGTAGAAGAGGACTATGATAAAATGTATTCAAGGTAAGGATACAACCCAAATGAGAGCACATTGTTGATATGGGCATTATACACTCAAGATAAAAGGCCTACCATTATCAACAATCCAAGTTAGGTATTTGGGAATCTCATGGTACATAGAGTTGGGTATACTAATCCCATTGAAACTATAGAATTGAGCATAAATGTGGAAAAATTTAATAAAGCTCAAGTTGAAAGTTTATGAAAGATAATGAAAAGCTAAGGAGGTAGCTAGTTACAGAGACAAACTATCCTCTTCTTCATCAAAATTGTATTCTACATGGATAGATTGCAAAAATAAAGTATTGGGATGCAATCAAAAATGTTATATATTGGAAAAATTCCCATGAGTTAGTTCAAAAGAAGTGCAATGAGCTAGTGAAAAAGATAAAAACCATTAAATTTGAGATGGTCTTTGAGATGATCACAAGGATATTTGAGAAGGTAATGAATCAGGCCAATCAATATTGGGACCTCTTTGTAAAAGTTCACACAACCTTTCAAGAGCATTGAAAGCTACAAGAAAAGATAGGAGAAAGAAAAGAAGAATTGATTAGGAAGGAAGTCATGGACGAATAGATCCTCCATTAGTGCAATGAATTGGTCAATCGACATGAGGAGTTTCATGCAAAAATTAGGGCTGATCTTGATGACTTTGATCAACCATTAGACATCCTATTCCCCATGTTCTTTGATGATGAATGATCACTTAAAGAAAAGGATCAATGGAAGGATGAGATGTTTCAGATATTACAATAGGAACTTGAGGTGGCCAATGATGAGGAGATTGTATTGTAAAACACTCACAAACATCTTGAAGGAATAATTTATCTAGAATACAACATGAGGGAATCTTTGTTGAATACTGACATTCACATTAGAGAGGATTACATCTGACACTTATTAAGGATGCATTTGTTCATCATTAAAATTGAAGAGGCCTTGAATGTGGAGAAATAAGTTTCATGAGAGAATTGCAAGTAGATCAAGCACTTCACTGTGGAGAGGAGAAATTTTCCAGATCCTCAAAGGTCATGGGTTATGTATGTTGAATGATGGAGTGAGTGTTTTATCTGTTGCAATTTCTTAAGTTAATTTCTTTATGTTTAAAGATTACAATTAGTTAGATTTATGAAAAGATATCTTTTGTGAATGGTCCCAAAGCTTGTTGCTTCCCATATCAAAAAGGGAAATCAAGGCTCAACTTTGATCATCATCATCACAACATTATCACCACTAGTAGTAGTAGGTTATATTCATATAGCATATTCCACTCATCCATCTCATATCAAAAGAATTTTATTATTAATGTAACATCATTTTGAAGCAATATAATGGAGAGGATTGTGCTTAATTGGTGACCTATATTCAGTGTTCAATTTTTGTGTCAAATTTCATGCTTATATGTTGTTTTGTTGTATCCAAAGTGGTTCTTTTAAGTTATTCAAATTTATAGAATTTGTCAAGACACATTTGTTGTTATTGTGTGATTGTTTTGATTGGGTTCTAGTGAGAGAGAATTAAAAGTTCTTCTAGTTAATTCATTTTAATTGGTTCCCTAGATGGGACTAAAAATCATTTTAAGGTAATTAATCTAATTTGTTTCCTTTAAACTAATAATTAAAAATCCTTTCATAGCATCATAGTAATTTGAGGGAATAACACTGGGATTTATAAAGAAGAGCACTTTAGCAAAAAAACTTGCACGTTTGTAGAAGGTGCAAACATTTAAAAGTTCCCAATAGTTACAATTAAGATGAATAATAGGCCTACCAATCATACAAATCTATCTCCATAATCACCATCCACCAATTCACTCCATTCAACCAATAGAATAGGCACTGGTCGGTTTAGAACATTTTATATAAATTCAATTCACACTTTTGATTATTCAAACACTCTCAATAGGAATTAGTCATCAAATATTGCATCTACTTCACCCCCATGTGCCATTGTGAGTAGATTTCCTAAGTCAAAGATCATTCTCGAACCTTCAAATCTACCTTATCACTCAGGTACACTCACCTAGGTCTAACAAAGCATGAAGAGTAGGAGGTGATCAATCATAATTGCCTTGTTCATTGGCCAAAAACATATTAAGAGATTGGCAGCCTCTTATGGTCTAAAAACCTAAGTTTTTGAGACCTAACAGATTGGCGACTCTACTAGGGATCTAGCCAATTATGAATCTAGGCCCTTCATCATAGATTCATTTGAAACCATCATAACATAGGACTCCACTAGGAAAATAAGTAAAGAAGTTGTAAACCTTTTTCTCACTTTTCATAAAATTGAGTGGAAAATCTAACAAGCTTGTAGCAACAAGTGTGTGACTTGGAAGATAAAATACACATCAATAAGAAGAAAACCTAGAGTTTAGAGCATTAAAGCATCCTACGAAATGAATGAAAAAAGATGTCTTCATCAAGAAAGTCCAAATAAGAACAACGGTATATGGAAAGATAAACACGGATCTCCCCCTTCAAATGTTGATACAAATAAGAATAAAAGGGTATCTAAACAGTCAGACACTACACTTACCAAATCTAAGAATATTCCAGAACAACCACCTAAATTGCACAATAGCTTTGACCCATTGCATGAATCAAATTATCATAATGATGACCCATGCAAGGATCCCCTTTACCCCATGTGAGCAAGAAAACATTAGTCATCTTATTTTACACTGGAAGGAAGAACCTCATAAAATGAAGAATATTTATGCTCAAATGGATGAAGAGGAACTCCAAAGACAAAATGAGTATGACAAAAAGATGCCATTACAACAAGGAGAAGAGTCTTGGAATGGATTCATGGATCACTCTACCCCCAATGAAAATTATGATGAGATGAATACTCAAGAAATAGAAGAATATGTGGAGTGGTAGAAAGAGGAACTTATGAGAAGACAACAATTGATAAAATAGAGTCAAGGTCTAAGTCAACAAATGTCTCAATTAAATTTCCATGTTACAAAACCACCAAAGTATCTCCCTCCCCATGAACAAGGAGGTAACAAAAATACCCAAGGGTCATCATAGAATACAGGTGCCCCAAGTACTTCAAAGGGGCCTCACAATATAGTTTGTAACCTAAAGCAACATGCTCAACATAATCTGGCACCACAAAGATCCTAGCCACAAAAGACTGGAAACATTCCACAGTCCAATCCACTGTTAGGAAACAAATATATTCCACACCAACAACATCATGTGCCATAGCAGAATATATATCCTCACCAGAACATCAAACAAAATGTTTGCCATCCTCCACATGGATTCCAATATTATCCTAGAATCCACCGCCTTGGAATTCTTATCCGCAAAACCCTACAAGCCTGAGTAGACAATTTGACTTGTCAACATGTGAACTATACCCATATCCCATTGATAGCAACTAGAGAAATACTATCCCTAAATTCATAGGGAACAATGCAACTACAACAAAAGAAAACATAAGAAAATTCAAATATTTTGTGCAAAATTTGGGCATGGAATAGGAGGATGTCCTTATGAGGTTGTTCATGATGTCTCTAATTGAGGAAGCAAGGGATTGGTTCAATAGCCTACTAGATTCTTCAATCACCTTAGCAACAAACTTCCAAGTTCAATTTCTAGAATAATATGGGAATCAATGTGCTCCTGAATTTGTTCTACATGAATTAATAAGTATCTAGAAACATCAGAATCAATCATTTTATGTTTTTAATCAGATATTCCCAAAATTCTATAACCAGATACCACATGGATCCAAATTAGCTAACCTAGCAGCCTTAAGTATCTATTTAAAATCCTTTGATCCTAAACAAGGGTATGAACTCAGGAACAAATGCCCTAGAAGTATGACTGAAGCACAAAAGGTAGCCTTAACTATAAAAAATAATAGGAAAGTTGCTAGCATGATTGGAAAAAGGGATAACCTTAGGATCCCCCAAAATCCCAACAATCCCTAGAACAGACAAGAAAATCAGTATAGAAATGAAAGGCCAAGATTGCATGTCATTCCCTATAATACCACTTGGAAGGATGGAAGAGCAGTAGGAAAACTTAATTGGAAATAGACTCCTAACCCCTTGAAAAAACATGGAGCACATGTAGTAGATACTACACCATGGTTTTCACCTTTCCATAAACCCCATGCCCCTGAACATTGTACAGTGGCTCAAGCTTGTCAGGAAGATGAGTGGTCACAAGAGAAAGATAGAGATGACCACCTTGTAAACATGTTAAGATGGGGGTCTCATAAAAATAATGAAGGATAGTAATCCTCTACAGATGGGTACAAATACGATGTCAACAATAAAAAGTAGAATGTAAATGTGGAGTAAGAAGTGTTTTCTGATCATGAAGAAAACATACAAGAAGCAGCATATGCATACAATACAACACCTCAATTTTAGTTAAGAACACCAACAAAGGAAGAAAAAGGGGCCAAACAACAAAAGCTGTGGCTAAGGCAAAAGGGAGAAAGTACAACCTAAGAAGTAGACCCATAGATGGAGACCAGGGAACACCAAGAAGAATATTCATAAAAGAACAAAAGATTAAAGAGAACATCCCATCTAATAAAAACAAGGGTAAAAAAAAGAAGCCTCAGAAAGTTTTTCAAAAGGAGACTACAGATATTTAATCTAAGAAGACACTAAGTAATGACAAAGTTTAAAATAAAGGGAAAAAGGTTACTAAAACTAAGAAGGTTGAACCAGGGATCACTGCCCCTTCATTTGACATGGCCCAAGCATTGGATCAGAAAAAGATGATAGTCCCCTTGATGGAGTTGATGAAGATTGATGAGTTCAAAGTCATGTCCCTTAGGATGATTACCAACACATATCAGAATCATAAGCATCAAAAGAAGGAAGATAATGTTCTTGAATGGGAAACTACAAATGCACGAGAAGTATATCTGGGAGATACACTCACAAAGAATTCTTCCCAGGTGGATCCATTTTATACCACGTTGGTAATCAACAACAACTTGGTAAAAAACTACATGATTGAATCAGGGGAAACAATCAACATCATGCCTCTGGCTGTCATGAAGGAACTAGGTCTTTGGGTGAATACTATATATGGGAAATGCTATTCCATGGATAATAGATCAATCCTTGTAGTTGGAGTGATATGAGATATGGAATTAAAATTGACATCATGCCTAAAGGTGAGATATATGACAAACATTACTATGGTAGATACTTCCCTTACTATGGGTTGTTATTATCAAGGAAATGGACTGCAATAGTAGGTGGGAATGTTCAGCTGGAATTTTATTATGCCACAATACCTATGAAGGGAAGGGAAACCATGTTATAAAAAGAGCCTAGATCATAACATGTCATTGAACTCTTTTATCCCAATCAAATGAATTTCTTTTGTGACGTAGATCTAGGGAGTTTTAGAATTGAACATTCAAACCCTGAATTACTAAACACAAATCCAATTTCCAAGGATGTCTCTAAAAATGAACATGGCATATGGAGAATGTACTCTGATGGAGCCTACAATAAAGAAGGAAATGGGGCTAGAATTGTTTTCATTTCACCCAAAGGTACAACATTCAAATACTCATTTATGGTAACATTCAAATCCACAAATATTATAGCAGAATATGAAGTTGTGTTGCTAGGTATAAACATGGCCACAAAGCATGGATTAAAAATTTAACTATACTTGGGGATTCTGAACTAGTTGTTTCACAAGATCAAAGTACTCCACAAAAGACAAGAGGTTGTTCAGTAATATAATTTTTTTTTGTTGGATATTATTGAGCTCTTTGATGCTTTCTCCATTGATTGGGTTTATAGATGCAAAAATTTGATGGTTGACTTCTTGGAAAATGTGGCCTTGAAAAAAGATGATGTTACCTTGGTATGGATCTCATAGGTAGAGCTCAAAACCAAGCTTACAATTCCTGACAACATCTACAATTGGCAGGTTTTCAATGACGACATACATTTTATCAAATTCTTACACTGCATTGATTAGTATGAGGACCAAGAGATTGATTTTAATGCATTTATGGAAGAAGTAGATGGTAAAAAAAATGTATTCAACCAGGAGGTTGTGCAACTCAAGAAAAATAAGATTCCTAAAGGATTAGTGGCACTAGAAAGTGTGTTTGATCAGAATGATCGAGTATTTATGAAGCAAACACTAGTAAGAAGTGAAGACATTGAAAAGATCAATCTAGGGACTGGATTAGCTCCAAAAAAGGTGTATATTGGGAAAAAGATAAGCCCTATGATTTGGAAAGTGTTGATCACATTGTTGAGGAAATACAAGCATGTCTTTGCATGATCCTATGATGACCTTAAGGCATACATAGAAGATTTGTTCCAACATGAAATTCCATTAAAACCTAATGCAAAAACCTTTAGACAAAAACATGGACCAATAAATCATACCCTAGAACCCAAGATGAATGAGGAACTTATGAAGTTTAGGGAAGGAGGCATCATCGAACCCATTAGGCATTCTAATTGGGTCTCCAACTTGGTGCCTATCAGAAAGAAGAATGAAGAAATAAGGTTGTGTGTAGACTTTCAAAATTTGAATGTCTCCTCCCTTAAGGACAATTACCCACTTCCAAATATGGAGGCTATGTTGCAAAAGGTAACATGTCATGAATTATTATCCATGATGGATGGATTTTCAAGGTACAACTTGGTGAAAGTGAAATAATAAGAACAATATAGGAGTGCATTTAATACCCCTTGGGGCACACGTGTATGTAAGGATTCCATTTGTCCTCACAAATGCTGATGCCACATTCCAAAGAGCTATGGATGTTGCTTTTTCTAATCTAATCAATACAAAAATGGTGCTATAAGAAGATGACCTCACTACATATTCCAAGAAAGTAGAGGGCCATATTAGACACCTTGAGAAAATATTCCTCAAAGCCCTAGAGTATGGCATCTCCCTAAACGCTAAAAAATGTCATTTTTTTGTAACAAAGGGAAAGTTGTTGGGGCACATAGTGTCCAAAGATGGAGTCATAATTGATCTAGAGAGGGTAGAAGCTATAGACAAAATTCCTATTCCAAAAACTGTAGAGGCCATTTAGTCTTTCTTTGGACAAATAAACTTTGTAAGAAGATTCATATCAAAATTTTCCAAGATTGTCAAACCTATCTCAAAGATTTTTATGAAAGGGGCCAAGATTTATTGGACTATAGAAAAACTCAATGTATTTATATCTATAAAAGAGAAATCAAGGAATCCCTAGTGATAAAATTCCATGATTTTAGTAAACCCTTTCAAATGTTTTCATTTGCATCATACCACAATATTGTAGCAGTGATGTTACAAAAGAATGATGAAGGATATGAGCAACCTATATCATTCTTTAGTAAGTCTCTTCAATGAGAAGAATTAATGTATGATATTACAGACAAGCAAGTATATGCATTTGTCAAAGAGGTAAAATCCTTCAGACCTTATTTGGCGAGAGAAAAAATAATTGTATATGTTGCTAATACTACAATCAAGGATGTATTTGTAAAAACTAAAGTTACAGAGAGAAGGTGCAGATGGATTAATAGGATTCAATAATTTTATATTAAAATCCAAATCACTAAGTTGGTAAGAGGACAAGGGTTTAGCAAGCTAATGGTTGAATTGAACCTTGAAGCATCTCAGACCTATAACATAGGGGAAGAAGAAAATATGATTTCCAGTAATCAACATACTTCATGGTATACTAATATAATGTATTGCCTCAAAAACTAGAAGTGTCCTAAAGATTTGAGTGAAAATCAAAAGAGAACCTTGAAACTGCATTTATCAAAATATGTCTTCATGAATGGTGACTTGTACTAGAAAAACATATATGGAGTACTATTATTATGCCTAGATGAATCACAAGCAAAGCATGCATTAAGGGAGATGCATGAAGGAGTTTGTGGAGGACATTTTTCAGCCAAAAGTACTTCCCACAAAATATTGAGGGCTAGATACTACCGGCCTAGGGTCTTCAATGACTCTTTTTCTTATGAAGAAAGTGTGAAGCTTGCCAAATTTTTTCTAGAAAAATGAAATATCAAGGAGCACTGCCACTCATACCAATGCAAGTTGAAGCTCCCTTTCATCAGTGGGGGATATATTTTATTGGAGAAATACTACAGAAATCTAGAGGAGGTCACATATGGATACTAGTGGCAGTTGATTACTTTACAAAATGGATAGAAGCCATCCCTACAAAGTAGACCACTGGTAAGGTTGTGGTAAATTTTCTAATGGATAACATCATCACAAGGTTTGGGACAGCTGTAAGGATAATCACAGACAATGGTTTGTGTTTCAAATTAGATGAGTTTAGAAAGTTCTGTGAAACATATGGCATCACAATTTCATATGAATCTCCATATTATCCACAAGCAAATAGGCGGGCTGAATCAAGCAGCAAGAGTATCTTGAAAATAATTAAACAAATGTTGAACAAAAACAAAAAGGCCTGGTATTCCAAATTAAGGATGGCAGTATGGATAGATAGAATCAAAATGAAGAAGTCTACTAGAAAATCGCCTTTTGATCTAGTCTATGGGGTACAAGCAAGAATTCCCATGCAAAACCTCTTGCCAGTATACAAGTTCATTCTTCAAGAAGATTTGGATATCCCTGAACCTATGGAGGATACGATGGAGCAATTGGAGGAACTAGATGAAATTAAAATCTTGGACCAAGAGAAAAACACAAAAATGCAATCATAGATGAAGTACTTGTTTGAAAAAAGGGTGAAATATATAAAGTTTGAAGTCAATGAAATGGTCCTATTATGGAATGCAAGGTATCAAGACAAAGGGAAACATGGAAAGTTTGAGGCTCTGTAGATAGGACCATTTTTTGTTACAACAAATGGTGGTGGAGATTATTACTATCTTCAAAATATGTGAAGATTATGAATTTCCAGTGCATGGACAATTCTTGAAACACTTATTTTCTTAAACTAATTTTCCATGCACGATAGTTTTAGGAGAAGGTTAGGAATTGCCAGTGCATGGAAAATTCCCAAAATACTTATTTTTCTTAAAAAATATTTTCCATGGACACTAGTTTTAGGTTCCCATCCCATTCCCCACCACATTTCATCAAATCCATTCATGGTCTACCTCCCAAAGATCATTTATGGATTCTTGCAATGACCTTGAGTTCATTCATCCCCAATTGGAGCCACTATTGGAGAAAAAAGTTCTTCCTCAGTATCCACCATCCTTCATTTTTTGTCCACATTTCACTCACATTTAATTACCCACTTCCTTTAGTTTTATATTGCATTTGACATGAAATGCAACAATTTGTGTGACAAGATCCATAAAACAACTATATTTCCTTTGTATATATCCATTCATCCTCCTAGATAGTCACTAATAAAATTTATGGAACTAGAAAATCCCCCTTGCTTTCCATTTCATTTCCATCTTGATCCCCACTACCCCTCAAAATTTCACTGTCTCGCATAATATACAAAATTATCCTTGATGTGTATAACTCTTGGCCATACGATCATAAATGAAATAAAGTATCCAAATCACTTCCTTAAGTAATTATCAATACAAGAAATATTGGCATGAAAATGCCACATCAGGGGAACTCTCATCATAGTCTCCCCAATGAGGGTGATCCCACAATAGTGCTTTACAATTTTTGGCCAAACTACACACTAAAATAATTTTTTTTAACTAAATCTTCACTTTCGGGCACCTATAGCAGCTAAACTGTGAGGAATTTGAAGATGATGCAAACTAGAGTTTCGTGAAATTTTATCTATAGATTCTAAATATATTTTTTTCAAAACTTTTGAAATCATATTGCACTTCTTTTTCCATCTCCCTCGAAAACTAGTTTTTTCAGAAAACAACATTTTAAAAAAGTGACGATCACCGTATAATGCATAACTTTTTTTCCATGAAGGTTAAAATTGCAATTCTTTTTAATTTAGATTTGTAACTTTGATATCTAGTTCTTCCAATTGGTTACATATTTTTTTATTGAATATTTTTTCTTTATTCAAGTTTTGAAGTCAAACCAATTACAATTCAAACATAGCACGATCGTATAACATGTAACTTTTTTTGTATGTATCGAAATTCAATTTTTTGTTTTTGTTGGATTAAGGACTTTAATATCTAGTGTACTCATATTTTTCAAATTTTTTTTTGATAATTTGCTATTTTTCCACATGTGCAGAACAAAGAGCTTTATTTTCAATGAAAAACCTACATTCACAAGAAATAAACAATAAATACAATATTAAAATTAAATTTATTTAAAATTATACTTTTTGGGAGCTTATAATAAGGACTACATACTTATTTTTTTTTTTTTAAATGAATTCATTTGATCCCCCAAAAGGTAAATCATAAGTGGTTTTTTATCAACATTTTGATAGGTGTAAAGGAGACTCCGTTATAGGTATGGTTTAAAACTAGCGGGGTTCTATCCAAGGGAGTTTGTTTTAAGGTAGTTTGATAAAACCCTCTTCAATTGGAATGCTTTAAATGAAACTTTTTAAGGCTTAAATCATTATATTTTCTAAAATTATGTGATTTTAGCAAAAATCAGAATCTCCCAAAAAGTGTAAAGCATCTTTGTGGGATCACCCATGAACCAATGCAGACAAACCATGAAACACATAATATCAGCAAGGAAACCTTCTATCAGGCAGACTTATAGCATTGTGTACCATAGAAAAATGTATCAATGACATTTTCATGGTTATTTAGGTCTTTTTCCTATGATGTTTGACTTATCTTGCTTTGATTTAATGTTGCAATGTAACTTATGCATTCACATTAGGTCTTTAATATTAAAATTATGATGTCTTGTGAAGGTATTGTGAAGTTTTATAACACATTTCTTCACTTTTCTAGACTATTCTTATTATAATTCATCTAAAAATCACCTTTTTATCACTTATCAAGTCCTATTCTAAAGTATTGTAAAGTCTTGTAACAAGATTTCACTCTTTTCTAGGCTTTTCTTCACTATTTACACCTTTCTTATGCTTTATTTCACCTCTTTATGCACCTACAAGTCATAATTAAGTGTATTTTTGAATGTAAACCTGAAAAATAAAATTAAATGCAACTTAATTCCTGACACCCACTTACAAACCTAAGGTGGGACCCATTTTCCATGGGTGGCGAATGAGTCCCTCTTGGATCCAAATTCAAAATAATTTAAATTTTCTTTCAGGTTTTTATTCAAAAACATCTTATGTCGGCCTGTGATGAAGTATTATTGGGTTATTAGGGAATAAGTGTGTATAAATAAGTTTTTTAAATCAATTTTAACCCCCACTCATCTAATTCATTCACTAGTTCATTCAAGCATTCAATTACATTCAAGCATCAAGCATCTTGGAGTAGCCATTGAGATATCTTCAAACTTCTTCAACAAGGTTTTGGTGAGTTAGGACACTTGCATGTTGTTATTCATCATTTCCTTCTTCATTTCATTTCATTTCTTTACTAAGGTTTTGATTACCAAAGTGGGATTTGACCAAGGCAAATCCCTATTCCCTAACCCTTAACCATTTTTCCCCTTTGGCATGTGTGTTTGCAAACTTTATATGTAGATTTTCAAACCAAATAGGTGTTGAAAGGTGGTCAACAAGGAATCAAAGTCTTTCAAGTCAACTAAACCCTAATTCAAGCTTGGAGACAACCTACAACATGTTTTCTATAGATTTGGTTTCGTCAACCTGACAAGAAGAAAAGTGCATATTTGGACCTACAACCCTTATTCTTGAATTTGTAGAATTTTGGAGGAGGACTGATTCACCATCAATGGTGAATGAGTCCCACCTAAGGGCTAAATTTTTTGATTTTGTCAGAATCCAGTTCCTGATAGTCGGAAAGTAGTTTTAGTCTTTTTACCAGTAATAGGACTGATTCACCATCAATGGAAAATGAGTCCCACTAGTGATACAACAGTGATTTCTTCTAGTTTCCAGAACCTTCCAGGATTAACATTCAACTTCCAGGTGCACTCTATTTAACTTCATTCAATTTTGTTTACATTAGTTAATGTTTATGGTTCATTTTTGTACACCTCATTATGTTTTCAAATATTACATATTTCAATAGTTTTGCATTAATAATCAATCAATTTAATCACCTAGCTGCATTTAGATAATTTCATTTTATCTCAATTCCATCAAACATTCCTTTATTTGACTAAACCACATCAATTTTAGTGTTCTATCTCTCTCCTTTTAGGTGAAAGACCCTAAGAGTGCAAGAGAAGTCCATAGAACAACATCAAAATTGATGGTTCATTTTGGTGAACCTACATTTTGAACACATTATCTTTCTGATTTCCATTGCATATTTCATCGTAGGTTTCCTTTTCATCAACATTCAATTAGGTTTTTTTTGTTTTTGCATCCTAGGGTTTCTAAAATTGCATTAGTTAAAGCATCATATAGACCTCATTTTTGCACATCAAATCATTGAAAAATTGAAAATATGCATTTGCATCTAAAAAGCATTAAAATCATTTCAATTTTTTTGAAAATCCCAAAAAAATCTCATACTTGGACTCATTCGCCGCCTTCGGAAAATTAGTTCACCTGCACATTTTAAACTACATTTTTAGGCATTTTCTAGGTATTTTCAGCATTACAATTTTCTGATGTTCCTTTCTGTCTTACTTTCAAAATTTTCCATTTTCTCTTCTTTCTTGCATCTTAGTTTACTTTTACTCATTGTCATCATGGATTTTTCTATTAACAAGTTTTAGAATTCATTGAAATCCTTAGTAGACATGTCCAATTGTTCCTTTGTCTATGATGCTAATGACCTTGAGCATCCTCATGCTCCTTCAACTCCTCATGATTTTCCTCCTCATGTTTTAGACATCATTGGAGAAGATGATAGCATGAATTGGGTTCTTAAACAAATGTCTTAATAACCTTGAAACCAATGCAACCTCTTATCCATCTATGAAGTCACAAGATCTCCCTACTATCTCACCTCCTGACATGTTTGGTTATTTACATCCTAAAATGAATGACGAACCTAAGTTACCCTCAACAGGTGGACCTAGTTCCTCTAAACAACCACATCCTCAACCATTTTACGATAACAAACTTACCACCACACCAATCAAACTTGAAGAAACTTATGGAAAATGATTTTCTATCTTAAGCAAACAAGGTTGTGAAACAACAACCAAACATGACATTCACCAAATTTTAAAACAAAAACCAACAGAAGAAAACACAACAGGATTAGGATATCAAGATCCTCCTGATAACAACAAGCCTCCATTTGAATATTGGATACTTCAAGATGATGATATAGTGATATTTTATTCCCCTCCTAACTTGAATGTCCTCCTTCCTCATGAGCAAACCTTGCCTAATAAAAATGACCAAGAGGAAGAAATCACCCTTGGTCTTGCTTCACCATATTCAATCCTACCTATGGATAAAATTTTCAATTAATTTTTCCTCCATCTGATAATGAAGAACCTTTGGAAATACTCCTTCGTCATGGTCTCATCACTCTCCCACCCCCTACTAGAATCAAGCTTTTCAAATACAACACAAAGTATTGTGCCTATCACCACACCCTTGGACATCATACTAATAATTATAAATTTTTACGATGTATATTGGATTAGTCTAAGGTTTTTGAACCTATTGAATTTATCGGATAGCAAGTACACTTTACCCACTTCACCAAATTCCTTCATCTTGCCATAGTTGTAGAATTTTTCATTCTCACTATTGCATCATCCTTCCCATCAACTACCTTGGCTCATTCTTTTCTTACATGTAGTAGAGGGAAGAATGTGTTAGGCTTGTCCTCATAGTGCATATGTCCTTGTCTCTTAACCGTGTTATTACTCTCTCGCTTATCTTATTTGAGGTTGAGAAGTGAATAAATCAGTTAATGGTTGACTTACATTTGCATTACTTTACATTTTCCTTTTTCTTTAGTATACTTGTACATGTGTATTGTGTTCCCCCATAATGTTCATTTGATGTTCTCTGTCTCTTTGTACACTTCCTCTATTTGTACCTCTCTTGTTCTATATGTCGTAAATTTTCCTTTTCTTTTTCATTTTTTTTTTTGTGTTTTTCCTTTTGCGGATGATGCAAAGCATAGAGATGCCCTATGTCTCTTCCATGTTGACCCAAAAGGTCCTTTTCTTTTTCACTTTTTTTTTTTCCTTTTGGGGATGATGCAAAGTGTTGGGATGCCCTATATATATTCCATGTTGACTCAAATGTTCCCTTTTCCTTTTTACTTTGTCTTTTCTTATTTTTTCCTTTTGGGGATGACACAAGGCATTGAGAATGAAATGTCTCCTTCATGTTGACCCAAAAGCCTTTTTCTTTTCTTTTACCTTTTTATTTTTCTCTTGTGTTTTCCTTTTGGGGATGATGCAAAGTGTTGAGATTGCAATGTCTCTTCCATGTTGACCCAAAATGGACTTTATTTTTCTTTTGTTTTCACTCTCTTTGTGTCATTCTTCTAGTTCTATGTATTTGGGGAATGATGACAATTCCAAGCTCTTTAAATAAAAGCATTGCAATAATGAACATACTGACCCAAAATCCATAGATCCCTTATGTGTTTGGTGTGCTCTTTCTAGCGGGAATCTCCCCTTTCTTTTGTTTTCTTTTTTGTTTGCATGAAGTAGCCTTACTTGGAAACATATGACTTGGAATAGGGAATTTCCAAGTTGGCACTCTTGTCTTGTTTTATTTTTTTTTATTTTTCATTTTGCTACATTAAAGTAATTTCTCACAAAATGGTGTGTAGCAATTTCTTTAAATTGGGGGAATACATTGGCATTATTTATTTGCATTCTTGGTTCTTAATGTAGCCTTGTCACTTCATATGATGCGTTTGACAATTTGTGGATGACATTGGGAATGATGTCCTTTATAAGTGTGATCTATCTTAGCATATTACATTCCTCTTAGTGGCCTGATGTGACACATTGCATCCCCTAAGTTGTGAATATTCTACTATTTGATTGGTCCTCTCTTGGAGACATTAGACGTAATTTTCCCTAAGTGACATACCTCACATGCACTTAGAAAGACTCCTTTGAACATCTTTTACATTTTACATTTTTTCATTTTTCATTTTACATCTTTTCCACCTTGTATAACACAATTTGCATACCTGTGGTACTCTTCTTGTTTATTCATGAGTTCTAAGCATACAAAGCTTTGCTTGCCTCATGAAGCATAAACCAACATTTTTCCTTTGTGCCACCTTCTTAAAGTTATCAGAAGGTATAACTTTCATATGGTTAAGCGGGAAGCCCATTTTGAGGCACGACTTTCCCCATATCCACCTATGTGTTTGTGAGTACATACCAACTAGTGTATGTTTCTCACCTTTTGGGCCTTCTTACCTGGTGGATATCCATGAGTTCCATCACCCCAGAGTGAGTATGTGTTCTCTTTTTCTCACAAATAGCCTAGATCTAATCCACAACTAATTGGACAAAGAATTGAAGATTGATCCAATTCTCCCTTTTCTTCTTCTCTTTCACATGTGTTCTCCTTTGTTATTATGCTTATTTTCCATGGGATCTTCATCTTGGTGGTTTGATCATCCTTCTTGATCATTTTCATTCCATCTTGCTAGCATAAGTGCATTTGGATCCCTCTCGATATGCATGGCTACTTTATTGTGAGTTTGAAACAAGTTCATCCTCTTAGTAAAGTGGGGGCTAAATGTGCCATAGAAAAATGCATCATTGAAATTTTAATGGTTATTTAGGTCCTTTTCCTATGATGTTTGACTTATCTTGCTTTGATTTAATGTTGCAATGTAACTTATGCATTCACATTAGGTCTTTAATATTCAAATTATGATGTCTTATGAAGGTGTTGTGAAGTGTTGTAAACACATTTCTACACTTTTCTAGTATCTTCTTATTATAATTCATCTAAAAATCAGCTTTTTATCACTTATCAAGTCATATTCTAAAGTCTTGTAAAGTCTTGTAACAAGATTTCATGCTTTTCTAGGCTTGTTTTCACTATTTACACCTTTCTTATGCTTTATTTGACCCCTTTATGCACTTACAAGTCATAATTAAGTGTATTTTTTAATGTAAACCCGACAAACAACATTAAATGCAACTTAATTCTTGAAACCCACTTAAAAGACTAAAGTGGGGCCCATTCATCATGGGCGGCGAATGAGTCCCTCTTGGCTCCAAATTCAAAATAATTTAAATTTTCTTTCAAGATTTTATTCAAAAAGACCTTATGTCAGCTTGTGACAAGATATTATTGGCTTATTAGGGTATAAGTATGTATAAATAAGTGTTTTTCCATCCATTTTAACTCCCACTCATCTAATTCATTCACTAGTTCATTCAAGCATTCAATTACATTCAAGCATCATTCAATCAAGCAAGCATCAAGCATCTTGGAGCAGCCATTGACATATCTCCAAATTTCTTCAACAAGGTTTTTTTGAGTTAGGACACTTGCATGTTGTTATTCATCATTTCCTTCTTCCTTTCATTTCATTTATTTATTAAGGGTTTGATTACCAAAGTGGGATTTGAGCAAGGAAAATCCCTATACCCTAACCCTTAACCATTTTCCCCCTTTTGCATATGTGTTTAGAGACTTTATATGTAGATTTTCCAAGAAAGTAGGTGTTGAAAGGTGGTCAACAAGTCATCAAAGTGTTTCAAGTCAACTAAACCCTAATTCAAGCTTGGAGACAACCTATAGCCCATTTTCTACAGATTTGGCTCCGTCAACCTGTCAAAAACAAAAGTGCAGATCTTGACCTATAGGCTTGATTCTTGAATTTGAAAATTTTTGGAGGAGGACTAATTCCCCATAAGTGGTGAATGAGTCCCACTTGAGGGATGAAAATTTTATTTTTTCATAATCTAGCTCCCAACAATTGGAAAGCAATTTCAGGTCTTTTTACCAGTAGCCAGACTGATTCACCATTCGTGGCGAATGAGTCCCACTAGTGATCAATAGTTATTTCTGCTAGTTTCCAGAACCTTTTAGGATCAACATTCAACTTCCAGGTGCACTCTATTTAACTTCATTCAATTCTATTTGCATTAGTTCATGTTTTTGGTTCATTTTTACATACCCCATTGTGTTTTCAAACATTGTATATTTCATTATTTTTGCATTAATAATAAATCAATTTCATCACTTAGTTGCATTTAGATCATTTCATTTATTCTTAATTCCATCATACATTCCTTTATTTGAGTGAACCACATCAATTTTAGTGTTCTATCTCTATCCTTTTAGGTGAAAGACCCTAAAAGTGCAAGAGAATTCCATAGAACAACCTTAAAATTGATGGTTCACATTGTATCCCTAATTGAACAACATAAATAACCATGGTGGAATAATTGGGGAAAGTATTACATGCTGGTAGAACATGCTTGACTATCTCCTACATAGCCCGAGCAAGACATATCAAAGACACTAAAATGTATCGGGGATAAATAACATTGTGACCTACTGATGAGCCAATATAGGACATAATAGAGGAAATTTTTTAAGTGTGTAGTATCTAGTAGTATTGGGGAGACAAAATTCTATTGGGCTGACAAAGAATCCAACTCCCTTGACACAATGATAAGACAATAAAAAAGGGAGTATCAGAATGAACGAGGATTATTGGTAGGACATAAACAGAGGTTTCCTCGATAAGACGATGATATGTGAAAGGAGTATGACATCATAAATTATCAATATGAACTAAGGATTGGGATCAGTGGAACTAAAATGTATTGGTGAGAAATTATATGGCATCCTGCTGATACCACGAAGGAAAACTAAAGACACAAATTGAGGGGAAAGGTGGACATCAACAAAAGTAAAATTACAGTTCCACTGTTACAACAATGATGATTATTTTTAAATGATATGAAAAACTAAGATATCATAGAGATATTCAAAATTAAGTGATCCCCTGATGACATGAAAGAGAGAAAGTGTGCCATTAGTGAGCTAGAGCTGAGTAATGTATACCTCAAAGTGATCATTTTGTTATCAAAAATTTGAGGAACTGCGAAAAGAAGGAGTGGGGTGAAAGAGTTCAAAGTATTCCATTATTGTAGGCACAATTGAAAGTCAAGGAATCAAGTGCAACACAAGTAAGTATATGAAGCCCAACTGAGAGATTTCCTTGAAGAATTGTAAAAAAAAGTTAGAGTTTCTTAAACGATGGAAGGAAGTTTAGGGACACCAAAAGCCAAAAAATAAAAGGTATAAGTTAGGCTTTAAAACTGGGATTTGATAGACCAGTGTCTAGGGTCGGGACTGAGACTCAAGAGGAGTGCACAGTTGAATCCTTCTATGAACAAGTTATGGGATAAACACAAATATTTAGGGGATGTATGGATGCCACAAAGAGGATATGAACTATTCATGTATCACTATAGAAAAAAATATAGGTTCCAACCCCTCTGTAATCTATGGAAGATGAACTTGGGGAAGGTCATTTTACCTAATGTGTTCATCAACATATAACTAGTCATGGCACTAGCTAACAAATACGACCCAAAGACAATGTGCAGTTCAACTATATGATGGGTCTGAGCTTATTATCATTTGCAAAGACTCTATTTCCACTATCTTCAATTTTGATTACAACTTGAATGTGGCATTCACAGTGAAATACCTCATAACATAATACCATCACATGGATATTAGTTATAAATGATGGAAATTTCCCTTACAAAGACCTCGAGAGGAGGGAAATCAACTTAAGAAATTCTCTCACAATGAACACCATCCATTTCATGAAGAGTTATTTCAGCAATATTTTAACATGTATTGCACTGTAGGACAAGTATTGGGAGTGGAAGCCCCAACCCTCATTCCAATAGCCCCAATGGTCCAGGTAGTTGATGTGCAAAGTTGAGATGCTCGATCATTTGATTACACTGGCTATTTAGCCAATAATTTAAACCAGGGGTTGGAAAGGATTAAGAACAACATTGAATATATTAATTTTAAACACTATTCTCTACTCATGTACTTACTCTTTTATTAAGGTCAAGCTAGAGGGTTTTGGGGAAAATAATTGACGATAAAATATATGGTTGAGGATAGAAACTATAAACCAATACAAATGTTGAAATCAATATGGGGCAGTAGCTATGGGAGATCCCATTATTTATACTTTAAGGAAAAAAAATTCAAACCTCTGTTGAAGTTATTAGGGCATCCATGTGATTATAAATTTTCTCCTGAAGTACAACAGTTTCCTAGTGAACCATTAATTTTGAGGTTGGTTCTATGGAATTCTCTTTCACTCTTAGGATCTTTCACCTAAAAGGAGAGATATAGAACACCAAAATTGAGGTGTTTCACTCAAACTAAGATATGTATGATGTAATTAATATAAAAAAAAATGATCTAAATGCAATTAAGTTATGAAATTGACTAATTATGAATGCAAACTTAATGAAATGTGCAATTTTTTAAAACAAAATGATGTTTGCAAAAAGCTTAGAAAGATGAATAAAAAAACAAATGAAACTAAACAAAAAGCTATAATTCAAAATATGTGCACTTGTGAGAATAATGAAGACTAGAAAGAACTCTAGAAATCTTGTAAATTTTACTTTTATGTTGACTGGGACTTATTCGCCACCTTTGGCGAATTAGTCCCAAGATAGGATTTTCTACCCAGAAACTAGTTTCTACTCACTGGGTATCTAGATCTACATCTAACTCTGATAATCAACTTATGAGGGACTCATTCACCATGCATTGAAAATCAATCCACTTTTAATTTTCTACAAACTCAAATCTCAGACATGCACCTTGTCACCTGCACAAAACTTCTTGATGGAAACCTAAATCGAGATCTTAGAAAATTCTTACAAAATAGATTAAAAGTGGTTGTATAATGGGGGTTTTCATTTTTCAAACCCCTAATTGGGTAATCAAACCTTGAATGGATAAAAATCTACATATAACCCTAGCCTTAAGTGTGTTAAAGACTAGGAAAATCTGAAGTATGATAAAACCCTATTCTACCATGCTAGAATAAGATGTGCAAAGGTGATTTCAATGATGAAATAATTCAACCCTAGAAGCCTTACAACATATCAAATAGATGTAAATGACATGCAAATGAAATTAAAACCTTAATTTGAAGTTAAATAGAAAATGGAAGATGGAATCACTTTGAAAACAAGTCTTTTGGTTTGATTTGATGGCTAGTTGCATCTCCTCAACCTAGATTTCTCCATGATTCACCATAGGAATCCATCATCAACTATTTGCATTCTTGAATCTTGAATAAGAAGTGAGCTTGAAGACCTGCAAAAACCCTTAGTTTTCTGCCCTAAAGCTTCAACTTTTCCTTAAAAAATGCAAGTAAAACTTGTTGTGGAAGACTCCTAATACTTGAATTTTGAAAATTGCTTTGTAAAAATGACTAAGAGATGTGAAAAATTACCTAAAATGAGTATTTATAGGAATCAACACTTAATTTTCCTATTATTTAGACCTAAGAGGTGGACATCCACCAAAAAATTAAGTTGAATTAATTGAATTCCCACTCAAAATTGAGTTTTCCCTCAAAAGTGACTCCTTCACCACCCTTGGTAAATGGGTCCCACTAGAGGGGACCCATTCACCACATCATTCACCCAAGGTGGTGAATGGGTCCCATTAGTGGTTTTTGAAGGTGGGTTTTCGGGATATGAATGAATTGAGTGTTGTTTGTCAGGATTTAAGCGATTTCTCAAGTGAAACGAGCCTCTAGATAAAAAATAATGTGTCTTAGGGGCCTATAAATGTTGTTTGACAAATAAGTAATGCAGGAGTACTCAAAAGTAGGTCTAAATTAACCATGAAATTATCTCTTTTCTCAAGAGTGTCCAATTTTCTATGCCACATTTAGCCCCCACTTTAGTGCCCATATGGCAATACATGCATATGTAAGCTAAATAACTTTAAAAAGTGAACTTTATTGAATAAAAAGATACTTAGTCAAAAGATGAGAGAATGAATCCCCTAGTGTTGTTATATACAAAACCACAACATTAGGAACCACATCCTGCAACCCAAATTTGTTAATTGTCCAAAAATCCTTTTATCTAACTTCTAGGAATCTAGTTCAACGGTAGATGTATACCCCCCTTGATTTTGCTTGCTTTCCAGAGGTGGAATCAAGGTAGCAATCTAGCCATGTCGAATTAGAGAAAATAATACCATAGGGGATTTCTAAGTACCATACCACATAACGATAGATGATTTGATGATGTCGGGTGTGGAATCATGATTCTAACACATCAAATGGTGTCAAAAATAGAGTGCCCTAGTTCTCATTATGTTGTTTTGAAGAAAAGACACATTATTAACTCTTAAGAGAAAATAACCCTAATTTAATGCATGAGTAAACATGATGAAAATAGGTGAAAAGAGGTAGAAGAGAGTAATTTTTCACTTACTATTGCATTTTACCATTTTATAGCTTGAGAGTGATGATTGAGACGAGAAGATGCCAAGTAGACGAGATTATTTTCCTTCATGACTAGATGAGAATTGAGAGGAAGTGGCGTGCGATGAACTATACCATGAGGTGAGTCAATTTCACAACTTTTGCTTGGTGGTTTTATAATTATTAAATTATTTTTAATGAATTTATAGGTTAATTTAGCATCTTAGAATTTGTTTTTGCAAAGTGTCCCCTTTTTTTGCATAGTGTCTCTTTTGTTCACAAAGTGTCACTTTTGTTTGCAAAGCATCCCATTTCTTTGTGAAGTGTCCCAAAATGGTTCTAATTTAGGGCCTTTAGAAAAGCACACTAGATAAAATTTAACACACTTGCATGATGAATAATGTAAAAATTGAAGATATTAGGTGAATTGTTAGAGCATATTTTTGTGATTTTGATACATTCTAGCTCGGTCACGACAGTGGCTAGGAGGGAGACATTATTTTTCTTAGAGATTTAGCCCCAACACTATCAGCAGTAGAGACAAAGCATTTGTAGGCAATAGGCATCTATTGGGAATATCTGATGCCACCTATGAGATACCATGATGCCATGCTAATGGCCCTATGCGAGCACTGGGACACTAACACATGTACATTTCACCTTTCAACTAGGGAGATGACCATCATACTAGAGGATGTACACTGCATTCTCTGAGTTCCTATTCGAGGAGAGTAGGTATACTTCTCAGGGGATTGGTCATTCTATGAGAAGAAGGCAGGAATGCAGTACTACTTGGGTGGACCTATTCATGATGAATGCATGAGAGCATGGATTGATCTTCCTATGCTTCTATATTCATGAGCCCCCATTGTGAGAATAATTATGATGCATATAATGGATCTTTTTCTCAATCCTGATGGATGAGAAACACACCTAGATGGAGGATTGCTACACTTGATTAACAGGATAGCAGAGCAAAGGATAGTCTATGCTTGGGGACACTGCATTCTAACACATTTTTATTATGATATTGGTTGATTTTTGTTCTAAGAGATCAACAATATGGTGCATTGCATGCTTCTACAAGTGTGGTGCCTCAATAATATTACATACAATAGGCCCATCGGGTTCCCATCTGCCATACATGCAGGATATCCACGAGCCTTCGGCTATCCTCTACGAGGCTTGTGGCAGTACAAAGATTTTCAGCTTCAGAGGGTAAGACTAGACCGACTGGAGGAGGATGAGATCATATGGAAACCTTATCTACTCAGACTACAGTGGCTAGATCCCATAGGACAACTAAGCAGGATGCAGATGGATAGATTTTTAGCTGGGTGACATGATTGTTTTATACATCTATTCTATTATGGTCGAATCATGTGACAGTTTGGGCAGGTGTAGGCAACACCAAGGGAATACCCCTTCATTAGGCGATCAATGCAGAGTGCTTGGAGGTTGGGTGATACCATTCAGATCACTATAGATCATGTTCATGAGAGTGACTTCGATGATTCAGATCATGATCGAACACTAGTCACTGAATTTGATGATGTTAGTAGCACAGATGAGCATAAGGAGTGTTGGTCAGTGACATGACTAGCTCCTATATTTCCCATGGATGAGCCCATAGGTGATGTAGGACCAACACCAAATAAGGGAGATGAGCTGGAGGATAGGGCTAAGGATGTGCAATATAGGCCAATAGATATTTTTACTGATGTTATCGACGATGAGTATGATTCAGGGGTTGATCCTAACTATGAGGACCAAGATGGAGGAGAGGAGGATTATGATGATTATGAGGAGGAGGAGTATGAGGAGGATCCACCCCTGAGTGAGGGTGATTTGGTAGCTACTAAGGATCAACACAAGCAAGGAGAGTTCTCACACACTCGTGTGACTAGATCACATGCAATAGCTACAACAAACATCAGGACCCATGATTAGAGAGAGGCTAGCACGTCCTCCATGCCCCCTAAAGATGATGGTTTTGATATCCCTCAACTGACTAGAGACATAGGTGATGATATTTTATGTTATGCATGTACTTTAGTTTGGATTATTTATATATATGTATCATGAGGATTTTTATTGATTGTGTACTATTTCTACCTTGTAGGAGCAACGAGAGACTTGCAAAAGTTCTATCCTTAGGTTTCCGCAGAGATAGTCCTTACATCCATCAATGAGGAGGAGATAGACCTTGAGTATGTTCCCCCACTGATAGTGGAGGAGGAGCCTGAGTCACTTAGACCTTTTGCAAGGTTGCAGGTAGCTTATGAGAGCATGAGGAGATGACTCTATTGAGCTAAGACTGAAGGACAGTCTTTCTAGAATCTAGCAGAGATGGAGAGACTGCATGTAGAGTTGGCATAGCTACGGGTGGAGAGGGATCAAATGGTGAAGGATCATCTTGTAGCCCTTAGGTGAGTACAGGGTCTAGAGTATAGACTCAAAGTCGACAAATCATGGTCATGGTCACACATGACCATCTTACGACGTCTGAGGACTAGATCACAGGCACCAAATCCTGAGGGGTCTAGTTCTCACAAACCTTGGTGATTTTGTATATGATGATGCGATGTATATAAAACTATTAAGATATATATATATTTATGAGCATTTGATGTTGTTATGATTTTTCTTAATGTGTTTGAATGGAAATATGATTAATTAAATAACTTAGTTCAAAGTATTTAATTAATATCTACATGATTTAACATGATTAATGTGATCTAATGTAAAACATATTTCAATTTCACATTAGATACGACATTGTTACTATGAAAAAGAAAGTATGTTAAATTAGATGCACCTATAATTCATATAAGGATCAAACTTAACATAACATGAGAGTGAATAGTATGAAAACTAAAGTAGTTATAAAAAGAACTTAAATAATTACCTTAGTGTTGAAGAAAAACATATTAACAGTTGTCAAGAATGAAGCAATGTGAAAATTATTTAGTATGAAACCCAATAACTTTAGACAATAGTCCTTTCAAATCAATACTATTAACGGAGACTAGATATAGTACCGATGTAGATGTGCAACATTAATAGGTCCCTTAAGGGGTGTTTCATCGAGCTCAATTAAGGTGTAAGCTCCAAACCCATAACTGGTATCAATTATATAAGGTCCTAACCAATTAGGGTTGAATTTATCTTTGTCATGGTCAGCATTAGTATTGCATTGATTCTCATAGAGAATGAAATCACCCTTATGAAACGTTCAAGGAAAGACAAGAGTGGTTTATTTTCATTATAATTGTTTAATGTAAGCTTGGAGATGTTAAAGAGCATTAATGCACTTTTCATTGAGCATCTCAAGTTGGTGCAATCATTGATCTTTATAGGTGGCATCATCAATAAGGTCTTGAAGAGTGATTCACAACATAAGAATCTCTAACTCCAAGGGCATGATCGTGTCATTACCATAAACAAGGTTATATGGTGTAGTTTCCGTGGATAATCTAACACTTGTTCGATAAGCCCAAATGTGCATAATGTAATTGTGTATGCCAATCCTTATGATGTTTGTTAATAGTTTTCTTTAGGATTTGTTCAAGTCCATTTTATTAGTACTTTCATCTTGTCCATTGGATTGTGGATAGTATGGTGTAGAAAATCGATGTTGGATATTTAATGTTTCAAGAAATATCTTTACTTCATTATTCTTAAATGAGGTTCCATTTTCTAAAATGATTGCAGAAGGAAGGCCAAAGCGAGAAATTATGTGTTCTAATATGAAATGACAAATTACTTCATCATTTGTAGATCGAAGAGGAATAACTTCCACCCATTTTGTGAAGTAGTTTGTTGCAGTTATTATAAATGTATGTTTGACATAAGAGGGAGGATACATTTTTCCAATGAGATCCAATCCCCAAACTGAAAAACAACCAAATGGGAATTTGGGCACGGAGCTCAGAAGTAGGGGCACAAATCAAATTACTATGTTCTTGACATTTGTGACATTATTTAATGTAAGCAAAATAATATTTCTCCATATGTTGCCAATAATATCCCATACGAATAAGTTTTTGCACTAATGACCATCCTCCAAAATGACCTCCACAGGCATGGACATGAGCATACTGAAGGGCTATAGGAATTTCAAAATCCTTAAGACACCTTAGTAAGAGACCATTTAAGTATCTTCTATACAACACATCAGAAAGGATCATATTTGGCTATGAGTTTGCATAAATGATTTTGAGTATTAATTGTTATGGGCTCGGGAATGGTACCATCTTTTAAATAATGGTATATTGTATCATACCATTCTCGCAAGTCTTCTTAAGTTTTGGTTAAAATGTCTTCTAAGCGAATATCAATCGAAGGTTTCATGATGGGGTGAATAAAAAAGGTTATATCTATTGAAGGATCGTGTGGGGATATAAGAGAGGTTGCACTCACCATCGCATTTGCATGTTGATTATCTTTTCGTGGGATGTTATCAATGGTGAATGATTCAAACTTCTCAAACAATTTCATTGTAAGATCCTTGTATTTTGATAATTTTTCATGTTTAGATTGATATTTCCCATTGATTTGTCTGATTACTAATTGTAAATCACCAAAGATCTTGATACATTTAGCACACATGGTTAAAGCAGCTCAAAATTTTGCAATTAATGCCTCATACTCAGTTGTGTTATTTGTACATAGGAAATTTAATCGATAGGACAAGGAAATAGGATTTCCATTAGGCAGAATTAATACCACTCCAACAGCCAAACGTGTTTGACACTTAGATCCATCAAAATACAATTTCCATGTTTTAACATCTGCATTCAAGACACTATCATTAGGAAAGGAGTCATGATTAGGTAAAGTGAGAGAAGGAGCATTAGCTAAGTGATTGGTTAAGGCTTGGCCTTTGATTTATGTTTTGGGAAACAAACTTAAGGTCAAACTTAGTTAATATCACCCACTTAGCTAAGGGTCCAAATAGTTCCATTTTATTAAAAAGATGCTTAAGGGGATCATATTTTGTTATGACTTGTATTTTAGCATTTAGTAAATAATGCCACAACTTACTAGTAGTGAATACAAGAGCTAAACATTTTTTTTCAATTGGTGAGTATTGAGTTTCATAATCAATTAAAGTTCCACTAATGTAATAAACAGGATGTTCTTTTCCATGATCGTCTTGTTGAGCCAACAATGTTGCAAGAGCATGGCTTGATGCGGCTATGTACAGGATAAACTGTTTGTTTCACATGGCGGATTGTAAAATAGATGGAGTTTCTCTCAAAAGAATATTTAAAATCCTCATCCCAATCAAAAGGTACATCCTTTTTGAGAGGATGCGTTAAGGGTAACGTGTGATCGACTAAAGAAGCAACAAAATGATAGATAGCTTGAATTTGACCTTGTAACATGCAAAATTGAGAAATGTTCTTAGGTGGTGGCATGTTAATAATGGCATCTATTTTATTTGTGTCCACCTCTATGCCTTTGTGAGAAATGAAAAACCCCAAAAGTTTCCCACTATTTGTGCAAAAGACATTTTTTTTGATTTAATCTCATGTTATATTTATGTATTCATTCAAAGATTTTTTGAAGAACACTTACATTGTATTGCCTCATCAAGGATTTAGCAAGGATATCATCAACATAATATTCCAAGATTTTATCTACATAATCATGAAATATCAAGGTCATCGCTCATTGATAAATTGTGTCGAAATTATTTAAACCAAAGGGCATCACAACCCAGCAAAATGTTCCCCAAATAGTTATAAATGCAATTTTGTATTGATCTTGAGGGTTGATAAAGACTTGATTATAACCAGAAAATCCATCCATGAATGACAACAAAGCATTCCCAATAGTTGAATCCACGATCATGTCTATATTAGGAATCAAAAAGTTGTCTTTTAAAGAGGCTTTATTCAAATCATGAAAATCCATGCATACCCTAATATGATTATTAGGTTTACCAACTACAACAATGTTTGAGATCCAAGGAGAATAATCAATAGGTCGAATGAAGCCTACATCAAGGAGTTTTTCAAGCTCTTCTTTAACATGCAAGGCTATGTTAGGGTGTATTTTTGATATCTTTTGGAAAAATGGTTTAGCATTTTCAGCAAGAATGATGTTGTGTGTCACAATTTTTGGTTCAATTCTTGGCATATCAGAGTATTTCCAAGAAAACATTTTAAGTAAATCGTGAAGTAAAGTTGTAGTGTCCTCTTGTTCTTCATCATCAAGGCACTTCCCAATCTTAATAACTTTGTCTTTATCATCTATGTCCATTGGTACCATGATTGTATCTCCTAAGGGGAGTGCATTAGACTTAGGAACTTTAGGATCATATGGTTTGTCAAGGATATCACTATATTTTTTCTTGGTAACTATCACAATACAAGTAACCCGTTTCACATGGGAGTAGTAGAGGATGTGTTTTCATAAACGCCTAACATTTTTTTTAGAGTTTCATCACTGTCAACATACTGCCATGATGGTGATAAGTTCATATCAAGCAATTTAGGATATTTGATTGTGAGTTTGTGTTTTGGTTGACATGTAATAGTGTTGATGTTCAACGATGGTTGTTGAGTAGCTTTTGTCATTTTAGAAAAAGAATATCCCAACCCATTTTTTGTCTCTTGTGTATTAGGTTCTATAGGGACATGAATACCTTGTTCATGCTTCCCACACCCTTTTCTAGTATATCCCAATTTTTTCACAAGTTCATAGCCTTGTCCATAAATTATTTCCATTTGTTTCAGATTAGGTGGAGATTGATAATCTATCTCATCAAAATTTGTTGTATATGGTGTTTTTTCTTCCAAAGTAAAGGAGATAGATGTTTGAGAAGATTTTTTTAATTTTGAGTGGACATGACAGTTGGTTCTTATTTCTCATCTTTCTTTTGTGTGACTATGTATTCTCCCATAGATGAAGGTGTGAATTCTAAGGATCCCCAATCATCACCAAATAATTTAGACACTGATTCCAGGACTCTTCTCGTTGTTCAATTTTGAGAGGTTCTATACTAGATGTGGGAATTAATGTATTCAGAGGACTTGTGGTTCCTTTTTCAAGGTGCAAGAAAATTTCAGGCTTGGGGTCTATTTCAACTTGATAAATGTTGTTGTTAGAGACATATTTCATTATACAATGAAGGGTCGAAGGCACTGTATTCATCTCATGAATAAATGCTCTGCCTAAGAGAAGATTATATGAAAGATCATAAGGCATGACATGAATAGGAGTTTTCATAGTAGCCACCCCAATTGTAATAGGAAAAGTGATTACACTGAGTGGTTGCTTTGTTGTATTGTCAAATCCATGAATGGATATGGAATCAGGTTTTATTTGGGACTTGTCAACATGCAATCTATTAAGGAGAATCACACTACACAAATTAAGGGTAGAACCATTATCAATGAGGGTTCTTTTGATACCTATGCAATTGAATTAAGCAATGATTATAAAGGATTCATTTTATTTTCACAACTCTAAAGGAGGGACCTCATGTTGATGGAAAGTAATGTCTAGATTAACTTTATTCATTCCATGTATTAAAGTCACCACATCATTGAGAGTTGTACTAGGAGGAACTACAATGTGTTGTAAGAATGTTTCAAGAATAACATGGTAATTTGGTGAATTTTGAAGTAAATCCCAAAGGGAAATGTTTGTACGAGTATTCTTTAGTTGTTTAAAAATATCATACTCCTTTGTGTGTAAGGGAAAGTGAGGAGCACTAGGCAGATTAGGTAAAGGTAAAGAGGATGGGGTTGGTTGCAGTGGTTGCGGATTGTTTCAGGTATTATATGTATGAACAACAATAATATTATTGGATTGCTAGAACACATTAGTTTTAGGTTGGTAAAGAGTGAACTCATGTTTAATAGAAGGATTTAGTTTATGCGAGGGTGGGTAAAGAATAAGTTGAGGTTGAATCAAATTAACATCCTTAGTTTTATATTTTTCACTAAAAAAATTAATGGATGACTTAGACGAGATGAAGTCTTTAAGGGCTTCATCTAACATATCCAAGTCATTACTACTAAAAATTTTGAGGGGTAAGTTATCATTTATTGTTTTAGGCTGCTCATGGAAAACATTAGAGATATTAATGTTCTTTGTTGTAGGTGGGTCATAACAAACCTTAGTGGATGATGTAGATGAGATGAATTCCTCAAGGGCTTCATCTAACAAGTCAAGGTCATCACTACTAAAAGGTTTGATGGGTAGGTTATCGTCAATTGTTTTAGGTTTCTCATGGAAAGCTTTAGAGGATGAAGTGAGTGAGGTAAAGTCTTGAAGAACTTCATCTAACTTTTCTACACCATCACTACTAAGAGGCTTGGATGAGATAGTATTTCTAAATTGAATCATTTGTTTCAAAAGTTGGTTTGATGTTTCTTATTTTTATGTATTGATGAATATGATTTAGAAGAACTAGGTACTAATGCTAAAAATGAAACATGAAAAAATATAAGACTATCCATAAATTCCATGACAAGAAATGATGCTTTTGCAAATGATTTAGATATAAAAAAAAGTAATTAAATTAAAATAGAAAAGGAGTTGAAAAAAATAGAAAAGTGCAATTCAGGAAGCTAAAGTCTGAAAACATTGATGCAAAAAGTGCATTGGGACTAATTCGCCCAAGGTGGAAAATAATTCCTAGGATAGGTATTTTTAAGTTTTTTCTAAAAAGAAAAATAGTTTTCTTTATGTGTTCAGGTATGTACAGTGTAGATAAATACTGAAAATGCAGAATTTTGGAATGCAATGCAATAGAGATCTCTAAATGATAGTTTTACTAATGCAATTTTAATAAGTCCTAGGATGCAAATACAATGAAATTGAGTCCTAGGATACAAACACAAATGTAAATCAGAAAGATATAATGTTTAATATGTAGGTTCACCAAAATGACCATCAATTTTGAGGTTGGTTCTATGGATTTCTCTTGCACTCTTAGGATCTTTCACCTAAAAGGAGAGAGATAGAACAACAAAATTAAGGTGGCTCACTCAAACTAAGATATGTATGATGTAATTAAGACTAAATAGAATGCTCTAAATGCAATTAAGTTATGAAATTGATTGATTATGAATGTGAACTTAATGAAATGTGCAATGTTTGAAAACATAGTGACATTTGTAAAAAGCTTAGAAAGATGAATAAAAACACAAATGAAACTAAATAGAAAGTTGTAATTCAAAATGTGTACACTTGTGAGACTAATGAAGACTAGAATGTACTATGGAAATCTGCTAAAATTTGAATTTTACGTTGACTGGGACTCATTTGCCACCTTGGGCGAATCAGTCCTAAGATAGAGTTTTTTTCCTAGAAACTAGTTTCTACTCATTGTGTATTTGGATCTGCATCTAACTTTGATAGTCACCTTATGAGCGACTCATTCACCATCCATGGAAACTTAGTCCACTTTTAATTTTCTGCAAACTCAAATCTTAGACTTGCACCTTGTCACCTATGCAACACTTCTTGATGGAAACCTAAATCAGGATCTCAGAAAATTCCTACAAAACAATTTAAAATTGGCTTTCTAATGGGGGGTTTTCCTTTTTCAAACCCCTAATTGGGTAATAAAACCTTGAATGGATAAAAATCTGCATAAAACCCTAGCCTTAAGTGTGTTAAAGACTAGGAAAATTTGAAGTATGATAAAATCCTATTCTATTGTGCTAGAACAAGATGTGAAAAGGTGACTTGAATGATGCAAGACTTCAACCCTAGAAACCTTACAACATATCAAATAGATGTAAATGACATGAAAATGAAATGAAAACTCTAATATGAAGATGCAAAGAAAATGGGAGATGTAATCACTTTGAAAACAAGTCTTTAGGTGTGATTTGATGGCTAGTTGCATCTCCTCAACCTAGATTTCTCCATGATTCACCATAGGCATCCATCATCAAATCTTTGCAATGTTGAATCTTGAAGACCTGTAAAAACGCTTAGTTTGCTGCCCTAAAGCTTCAACTTTGTTGTAGAAAATGCAAGCAAAGATTATTATGGAAAACTCATAATAATTGAATTTTGAAAATTGCTTTGTAAAAATGACTAAGAGATGTGAAAAATGACCTAAATGGAGTATTTATGGGCATCAACACCTATTTTTCCTATTATTTAGACCTAAGAGGCCAATATCCACCGAAAAATTAAGTTCAATTAATTGAATTCCCACTCAAAATTAAATCTCCCTCAAAAGGGACTCATTCACCACCATTGGAAAATGGGTCCCCCCTAGAGGGGACTCATTCACACAAGGTGGTGAATGGGTCCCAATAGTGGTTTTAGAAGATGATTTTTTGAGATATGAATGAATTAAGTGTTGTTTGTTACGATTTAAGTGATTTCTCAAGTGAAATGGGTATCTAGATCAAATATAATGGGTCTTAGTGGCCTATAAATGTTGTTTGAAGAATAAATAATGTAGGGGTACTCAAAAGTAGGTCTAAATTAAGCATGAAATTGTCTCTTTTCTCAAGAGCATCCAATTTTCTACACCACGCTTAGACCTAAGGAGAAAGATCCCCGAAAGAAGGTAAATCATAATTGGGGGGATTGGTATACATATTATGAGTGCACTATGATTAGAGCATATGGGTTTGAAGGAGCCCCACACCTATTACCAAGGAAAGTTCTAGATAGAGTGGCCTATTTAGAAATTGTAAGACATTTGGCCAAGTCAGATGTCAAGCACCTTAAGGGATACAATAAGCAGTCAATTATGCCAAGTACTCTATGCTTTGGAGATTTCACAATTGTTTCTAGTGAAAGATATGAGGAAATTGATAGGAAATTTCCTCATTCTAACTTACCATTGGGAAATGAAAGAAATAATTTTTATCCAGAGAACTTTATAAATAAAGAAAAAATGTCACAATAATTGCCTAGGTATGAACATTAGTTCTCTATGGAAAATGTAGTGAGGAATTATAATGAATATATATCACAAAGGATTTCCAAATACAACATGATTATGTTAGCTGAGACTTGGAATAGGAAAATAACCCTTCACACACAAAAGAATTTGATCATATATAGCATCCTCTAGAAAGGGTTGAGAAAATAATCAACCATGAGGAAGAACTAACTAGAGATGTGCCTCCTATGGTCTTTGAGACAAATATGGAACCTTGTTCTAGAATGCAAGCTGAGGATATGGAACCCATTAGCTACATACCCTCACAACCTACTCTAGAGGTCAGTTTTTTTGTTGATACTGCCATTAGTGAAGAAGGGGATGAAGAAGATAGTGACGAAGAAGAAGGAGTTGAGAAGGTAAATATACCTATTGTTACACCATATGAGCCACTCAATGAACAAAGCATTGTCAAGTTTGAAGCATCAAATGAACTCTCAGATGATGTGAGAGTTAGGGTCGAACAAGAGTTTGTTTATGATAGTGACTTTGTGAAAACTTTAGAATTCAAATCATTTTTTTATGAACACAAGGGTAGAGCACTTAGAAAAAGAATGAAAGATATCACTCCTAAGAAAGAAGTAGTTTCCCTAGAAGAATAGAGAAAGGAAGTAGATCAAGAGTTAGAATCCATCACTCTTGAAAGAGGGGGAGAACTACTTCAATAGGTTGGGGTCTTGCTCTTACCTGGATGGGACATTAGCTCTACCATAGTATTTGACAGTTTTAGGAAAAGAGGGGATAAGACACTATACCTTAGAGAAGAGGATAGTGATAAAATGTTTTCAGGGTCAGGATACAACCCAACTGAGAGCACATTATTGATATGGGCACTATATCCTCAAGATAAAAGGCCTACCATTATCAAAAATCCAAGTCAAGTATTTGGGAATCTCATGGTGCATAGAGTTGGGGATACTAATCCCATTGAAATAATAGAATTGAACATAAATGTGGAAAATTTTAATAAAGCTCAAGTTGAAAGTGGATAAAAGATAATGAAAATTTAAGGAGGTAGCTAGTTATAAAGACAAAATATCCTCTTCTTCTTCATCAGAATTGTATTCTCCATGGATAGATTGTGAAAATAAAGTATTGGATGCAAGGAAAGATGTTATATATTGGAAACATTGTCATGAGATAGTTCAGAAGAACTGCAATGAGCTAGAGAAAAAGATCATAAACATTAAATTTGAGATTGTCTCTGAGATGATCAGAAGGAGATTTGAGAAGGTAAAGAATTAGGATGATCAATATTGGGACCTCTTTGTAAAAGTGCACTCAACCTTCCAAGAGCATGTAAAGTTGTAGGAAAAGATGGGAGAAATAAAACAAGAATTGATCAAGAAGGAATTCATGGATGAATATATCCTCCATAAATGCAATGAATTGGTCAATCGACATGAGGAGTTTCATACCAGAATCAGGTCTGATTTTGATGACTTTGGTCAACCATTAGACATCTCATTCCCCATGTTCTTCAATGATGAAGGATGACTTAAAGAAAATGATCAATGGAAGGATGAGCTATTTTAGATATTACAAGAGGAACTTCAGGTGGTCAATTATGAGGAGATGGTATTGGACAACACTCATAAACATCTTGAAGGAATAATGCATCTAGAATACAACATGAGGTAATCTTCATTGAATACTAACATTCACATTAGAGAGGATTATATCTGGCACTTTTCAGAGATTCACTTGTTCATCATTAAAATTGAAGAGGCCTTGAATGTGGAGAAATAAGTTTCATGAGATAATTGCAAGCAATTCAAGCACTTCATCATAGAGAGGAGAATTTTTCCAAATCCTGAGAGGTCAGGGGTTCTCTACATTAAATAATGAAGTGATTGTTTTATCTATTGCAATTTCTTAAGTTAATTTCTTTATGTTTAAAGATTACAATTAGTTAGAGTTATGAAAAGACATCTTTTGTGAACGGTCCCAAAGCTTGTTGTTTCCTGTATCAAAAAGTGAAACCAAGGCCTAGTTTTGATCATCATCATCACAAAGTTATCACTACCAATAGTAGTAGGTTATCCTCATATAGTATATTCCACTCATCCATCTCATATCAAAATACTTCTAATATTAATGTAACATCATTTTGAAGCAATATAATGGAGAAGACTACCCTTAATTGGTGACCTATAAGAGCAGTGTTCAATTGTTGTGTCAAATTTAATGCTTATATGTTGATGTGTTTTATCCAAAGTGGTTCTTTTAAGTTATTCAAATTTATAGAATTTGTTAGGACACATTTTTTGTTGCTCTATAATTTTTTTGATTGGGTTCTAGTGAAAGAGAATTAAAAGTTCTTCCATTTAATTCATTTTAATTGGTTCCCTCTGGGATTAAAAATCCTTTTAAGGTAATTAATCTGATTGGTTTCCCTTAAGCTAAGAATTAATTTTTTTTTCATAGCATCATACTAATTTGAGGGAATAACATTGGGATTTATAAAGAAGAGCACTTTAGCAAACAAACCTACACATTTTTACAAGGTGAAAACATTTAAAAGTGCCTAACAATTATATTTAAATTGAATAGTAGTCCTACCAATCATACAAATCTATCTCCATAATCACCATCCACCCATTCACTCCATTCACCCAATAGATTAGGCACTAGTCATTTTAGAAAATTTTACGTAAATTCAATTCACACTCTTGATTAGTCAAACACTCTCAATAGGAATTAGTCATCATATCTTGCATTTACTTAACCCCCATGTGCCATTGTGATTAGAATTCCTAAGTCAGAGATCATTCTTTATCCTTTAAATCTGCCTTATCACTTAGGTCCTAAGTCTAGTAGAGCCTAAAGATTACGAGCTGATCAATCATAATTGCCTTGATTGTTGGCCAACAATGTATTAAGAGATTGGAACCCTCTTATGGTCTAAAAACCTGCATTTTTGAGACCTAACAAGCTTAACATTGAAATTTGTGCAAACTTGATGGATAGCATACTCTAGATTTAGTCATTTTTTATAATTTACAATAAAAGAGCCTTTAAGTATAAGCATGAATTTCCAACTGATGATAGCACATGTTAATATAGACAAACAATAAAGTATGAGCTCCCAAAAGGAAAAAGTAAAAATGTAAGCTCACTACAAAAGGATTCTTGATTAAGTGTGATAGGAAACTTTGGCAAACCACACTCAAATAATTGTGACATAAAACTAAGCTTCTAAACAGTAAGGTAATGAGACAACAAATGTGTATTAATCTAGATTTCCAAGCTTCCAATTTGTATGGAAAATTAGACGCAGAAAATTATTCTCCTAACGTCAATACCTCACGGAAGAATGCAGATACACTTTAAATTTTTACAATTATAGTCCAATTAAGATGCACTATGAAGCAGATAACAGAAACATAGTATTTGACAATCACACATGAACACCAGATATATGTGGGAAAACCCTTATAGGAGAAAAACCCACCACACCAAGACAAGTAACTTTGTATTACAGTAATAAAGATTACATACAAGTTTAAGACTTATCTTTCTGATGTCTGTTTATAGCAGCATTCACCATGAACAATCTTCGAACGGAAACTTTCAAGTTACAGCCTTTACATATTAGATTACATCCACTGATACAATCACTCAACAATCCATTGATCCAACCTTCAAACCAACCGACCAATTACAATCTACAATCACTGAGTATATACATGGCATTCCCTATCTATCAAACTTCCTCACAGAGCCATCACAACGAACCAACTGCTAATGGTTCACATTCGGCTCCTCCTATTCGTCCACAAGATGCCACATCAGATGGTCAATCGATCAACAAAATTTGCTCTGTGTTGGCATCTCGGTGAGACACTAACAGTGTCTCGCCGATGCCACATAACCTTCATATCAATGTCGCCAAGAGTCACTATTATCGCCAAGATGTCCTATTGAGCTTTTAGTGTTACATTGAATCACCAAGCAATTTCCCAGACCTATCACTTTCGCCAGGAGATCATAGTGAGTCACGAAAGGTTATACCAAAGTCACAAGTCATATCGAGCTCCAAATCACAGTCGAAAAGACTTACATCTTTCACCGAGAGAACATACCAAACTCCAAGACTTACACAGAAGGCTTCAACATAAAGCACTGTCGGCGAGACATGTTACTTTCACTAAGACATCACACTGAGCTCTAGGACTTACCCCGAAGTGTTCATCCATTGCCAAAAGTTATATCGAAGATCCCTTATCATCGGCGAGATTTACATTCTTCGCTGGGACTTCTTCCCAAACCATTTGGGTTACCCTGATAGCCATCGGCTATCAGCAAGAAATGCATCAGTCACTAAGAGGTTTCACTGAGATCCTTTGTGTTGCACCGAACACCGAACGGTCGACAAGAATTAACACTCTCACCAGGACCTTTCCCCAATCGATTTGAGTTACTTCGATGAACGTTTGGATGTATCCCTGTCGGCGTGACCTCCACTATTCGCTAAGACTTCTCACCAAACCAACATAGGTTATCCTGAAGCCTGTAGTCATTATGAGTCTCCCTAATTTATGATTGAATGGCCTATCGGCCAAAGAACTCCACGTGATAAGAGATCATAGTGAATACACTGTGTCACAGTGAAGGCTCCAAAGAGTAAGTGTTTGGAAAGACTTCTACAAGGTCATAGTGACCTATTCAAAACAGAATGTATCAAAGTTGCTAGTCGGCCAGACATGATAGATGTCATACCGACTTTTCTCTAATGGAGGTTTCAGCCTATATTGTTTGAGGCACATATTTCCAACAATCTCCCACTTGACGAAGATCATACAGGCACCTCTAGAGCACAACATAACTTACTGAAAATGATGGGCACTAAGGCCCATCGAACTAACACACCACCTTAACTTGTTTGTGCTGATTGGCTTCATTAATGAGTCTACAACATTCTCTAGAGTATCAACCTTTTCCAAATTGACCTTTCCATTGTCCACCATATCTCGTACAAAGTGATACTGTACGTCTATATGTTTCGTCCTGGCATGGAAAGTTGGATTCTTTGCCAGACAAATTGCACTCTGACTGTCATAGAAAATAGTTATTTCCCCTACATCAAAATGAATGTTAGAACACAAATGTTTCAACCAAACTGCTTCTTTATAAGCATGAGTAGCTGCCATGTATTTAGCCTCCATAATGGACAAAGTGACTACAGCCTACCACTTGCTCATCCAACTCACTGCACCACCATTCAACATGAAAATGTATCCACTGGTGGACCTCCTGCTGTCAATGTCCCCTGCCCAATCAGAATCTACATAACCATGAATGTTGAGAGTCCTCTGTGATTCAACCAAGTTCCCATGGTAACACAAAGCAAAATATGAAGTCCCCTTCAAATATCTAAACACTCTCTTCACATCATCCCAATGCATTCTTCCTGGATTAGCCATAAACCGACTAAGAACTCCCACTACTTGGGCAATGTCTAGCCTTGTACAGACCATTGCATACATAAGACTTCCTACTACACTAGCATATGGTACACTGGTCATGTCCTCCATCTTAGTAGGAGATTTTGGACAGTCCTCAAGAGATAGCTTTGTTCCCTGCATGGCTGGAACCACTAGCTATTTGCAATGATTCATACAAACTCTCTCAAGAATAGTCCTGATATACTTACTCTGACTGAGCCATAGTTTTCTATTCTTCTTGTCCCTGGTTATTTCCATCCCCATAATATACCTTGCTACACCAAGATCCTTCATTTCAAACTTAGAAAATAACTGAGACTTAAGATTAGAAATCATTAGCTTACTATTTCCTATGAACAACATATCATCAACATAGATAGCAATAACAAGTACTCGATCACTTTTAGCTTTATAATATACATAGTGATTAGATTTTGATCTTTCAAATCCCAAAGACAATACAAAAGTATCAAATTTTTGGTATCACATTTTAGGTGACTGATTTAACCCATACAGAGACTTCTTTAATTTGCATACTAGTTTTTCTTTACCTTTCTCAACAAAGTGATCAGGCTAGGACATATAGATTTCTTCTTCAAGATCACCATGAAGAAATGTTGTCTTCACATCCATCTATTTGACCTCTAAGTGATATGCTACTGCAAGTGACAAGAGAAATCTATTGGACTTCAGTTTAGCTACAGGAGAAAATATTTTCCCATAATCAATTCCCTCTACCTGGGAATAACCCTTTGCAACCAATCTTGCCGTGTACTTTTCTACACTGCCATCCAGACCAATCTTTTTCTTAAATACCCATTTGCAGTCAATAGCCTTTTTGCCTTTAGGCAAGGGCACCAGACTCCAAGTTTCATTCTTTTCTAAAGATGCCATCTCTTCTTCCATGGCTTCCAACCAAGAATCTGAATCAGACATTTTAAATGCCTCTTTTACAGTCCTAGGCTCATCAATGCTAGAAATTAATGCATAGGCACAAGTAGAATCAATCAATGAGAACCCATACCTATCTAGTTTTTTTCTTTCTCGGGTTGACCTCCTCACTGGTTGAGGCTGAGGTTCTTCTTCTTCTTCAAAACTTTCAGAACTGCTTGAGCTCTCCTCAGTTTCAGGTATATTTTGAATTTTCAATTCCTCTTTCTCTAGTGTAGGAGGAATTAATGCTACATCCTTATTATTTTCTAACTTTGTCTCTGACTGTAAATCCAAAGTGGAAGGTTTCAACTCATGAAATATTACACTTCTGCTATATACAACCTTCTTTGTATTAGGATTCCAAAGCTTGTATCCTTTTATGATAACACTCTAGCCAATAAAAATACATTTGACAACCTTGTTCTCTAATTTAGATCTTTTCACATCTGGCACATGAGCATATGCCTCACAGCCAAAAACATGAACATGTCTAAGAGAGGGCTTCTTACCAGACCACACTTCCAAAGGTGTTTTCTCAACAAGAGTAGAATTTAGAGAATGATTAATTAGGTAACTTGCAGTAGATACAACCTCAGCCTAGAACTTCTCCTCCAAGCTAGCACCACTGAGCATACTTCATGCTCTCTCCATCACTGTCCTATTGAACCTTTTTTCAGCTCCATTCTGCTGTGGAGTATAAGGTGTAGTCTTGTGTCTTTTAATTCCATGGTCTTTACAGTATCTTTCAAATTCATCAGAACAAAATTCACCACCATTATCAATCCTTAAGCATTTTATTTTTCTTCCAGTCTGATTTTCTACAAAGTTCTTAAATTCCTTAAATCAACTGAACACTTCTGATTTACTTTTCAAAAAATAAGCAAATGCTCTTCTTGAATAATCATCAATGAACAACACATAGTATCTTGATTTAGACAAAGAAGGAACATTTACTCGACCAAACACATCTGAATGAATGTAATCTAGCAAACCAAAAGATTTATGAGGACTGGAATAAAATGAAACACGATGTTGCTTTCCATATATACAATGCTCACAGAATTCAAATTCGAGATTACAATCTTCAAGCCCCTCAACCAGGTTTTTATTCTTCAAGTTTTTTAAAATTTTTTCTCGTATGTGGCCTAACCTATGATTCCAAAGCATAGTATTCTCTATAGGAAGTTTTACTTCCATAGAGTTTACATAATTAGGGATATTTCCCTCTTTACCTCCATGAGTAGCTTTCAGTGACTTTCTAGAGATACTGTCACATTGAACAGCATGTGCATCCAGCTTGTATAGGGTACCAATTCAAGCACCTCTACCCAGCACCATTGAACCTCTAGTCATCTTGCATCCATTTCCATAGGACGTAACTTGTACTCCAATATCATTCAACATACTTATAGATAATAGATTTTGAGCCAGACCTGGTATGTACATAACATCATTGATTCCCTTCACTCTACCATTGGGGAATTGTATTCTGACTCTTCCATGGCCAACTATCTCCAAAGTTGAATCACTTGCCAAGTACACCTTTCCATCATTGTATTCTTCATACTTCGTGAACCATTCTCTATGATATTTCATGTGGAAAGATGCTCCAAAATCAATCAGCCAGACATCATCTGATGCCTGAGTAGCCAAGGCTGCAATGAAGGTGTCACCATCACCATGAGAAGAACCATTATCAAAAGAGCCCTTCTTTTTCTTTTTCTCCTCTTTACAATCATTTCGGACATGACCAGGTTGCCCACACTTCCAACACTTCACCTTGGACTTCTTGTCCTTCTTCATGCCTTTCTCTTTTGGTCTTCCTCTAATAACAAGAGCTTCCTTCACCATCTCAGAAGATTTCCTTCGCATCTCTTTTGACAACAAAGATGTAAAAACATCTTCCATCTTGAAACTAGATGTTGTACTCCTAATTGCCATCACCAGATGATCCCATGAGTCTAGCAAAGAACACGATAGAAGCATACAACAATCCTCTTCTTCAGTCTTCACACCAATGGATGTCAATTGAGCAATTAACATATTAAATGCATTCAAATGATCAGCCACATACCATCCTTCTTGCATTCTCAAGGAATACAACTTCTTCCACATGAATAGTTTATTCACCAAAGATTTCCCCTGATAAATAGATGTCAATATCTTCCACAAAGAAGAGGCAGTCTTCTCCTCATGCACATTCAAAAGCACTAAGTCTGCCAAATAGAGCCTTATTAGCCCCTTAGAATTCCTATCTACAAGGTCCCAATCTTCTTGCTTCATGCTTGTAGGTTTAGTTCCAGACACTACAAGCCATAGATCATGATCAATTAGAATATCCTCCATCTTGAGTTTCCACAACTCAAAGTTACTACCATTGAACTTCTCTATTTCAAACTTTCCAAACGTACTAGCCATCTTAGCCTGTAAACAGAAATAACAAAATCTACAAGACTCCCACTGAACAAAATTGACTCAAAAAACCCAACGTACCCACAAGGATAACACAACTGGCCAGGCTCTGATACCACTTGTATGGAAAATTAGATGCGGAAAACAATTCTCCTAATGTCAATACCTCAGGGAAGAATGCAGATACACTATAAAATTTTACAATTACAGTCCAATTAAGATGCACTATGAAGCATATAACATAAACAGAGTATTTGACAATCACACATGAACACCAGATATACATGGGAAAACCCTTATGGGTGAAAAACCCACCACACTAAGAGAAGTAACTTTGTATTAGACTAATAAAGATTACATACAAGTTTCATACTTATCTTTCTAATGTCTGTTTACAACAACATTCACCATGAACAATCTTCAAACAAAAACTTTCAAGTTAAAACCTTTACAAATTAGATTACATCCACTGATACAATCACTCAACAATCCGTCGATCCAACCTTTGAACCAACCAACTGATTACAATCTGCAATCACCAAGTATATCCATGGTGTTCCTTGTTTGTTGAACTTCCTCACAAAACCATCACAATGAACCAACTGCTAATGATTCACATTTGGCTCCTCCTATTCATCCACGAGATGCCACATCAGACGGTCAATCGATCAACAAAATTTTCTCTATGTTGGCATCTCGATGAGACACTAATAGTGTCTTGCCGATGCCACATAACCTTCATATCGATGTCACCAAGAGTCACTATTATCGCCAAGACGTCCTATCAAGCTTTCAGTGTTATGCCGAATCACCAAGTAGTCGGCCAGACCTATCACTTTCGCTAGGAGATCATAGCGAGTCACCAAAGGTTATACCAAAGTTGCAAGTCATATCGAGCTCCAAATCACAGTCGGCAAGACTTACATCTTTCGCTGAGAGAACATGCCGAACTCCAAGACTTACTCCGAAGGCTTCAACATAAAGCACTATTGGCGAGACATGTTACTTTTGCTAATACATCACACCGAGCTCTAAGACTTACCCCGAAGTGTTCATCCGTCACCAAAAGTTATATCAAAGATCCCTTATCATCGGCGAGACTTACATTCTTTGCTAGGACTTCTTCCCAAACCATTTGGGTTACCCCGATAGCCATTAACTATCGACAAGACATTTTTCAGTCACTAAGAGGTTTCTTCAAGATCCTTTGTGTTGCACCGAACACCGAATAGTCAGCAAGACTTAACACTCCCACCAAGACCTTTCCCTGATCACTTTGAGTTACTCGGATGAACGTTTGGATGTGTCCCTATTGGCATGACCTCCACTATTCGCTAAGACTTCTCATTGAACAAACATAGGTTATCCCGAAGCTCGTAGTCGTTATAAGTCTCCCCGATTTATGATTGAATGGCCTGTTGGCTAAAGAACTCCATGCAATAAGAGATCATAGCGAATACACTATTTCATAGTGAAGGCTCCAAAGAGTAAGCGTTCGGAAAGACTTCTGCAAGGTCACAATGACTTGTTCAAAACAAAATGTATCAAAGCTGCTAGTCATCCAGACATGATAGATGTCATACCGACTTTGCTCTAATGGAGGTTTCAACTTGTATTGTTTTGGCACGTATTTCAAACACAATTCATAGTACAAGGAGACAAAACTTTAAACATTTAAAAATATAAGAAAGAAAAAATTAGTTCAACAAGTAAAAGGAAATTAAATGAGTCTAAAAATAGCCAAAACCCCCAAATAATTGATTTTTTCTCTTTCTTTGTCTGACGAACCAAATCTAATCTCTCATGTATTTTCCCGTGTATTCAGCTCTATCTTCCTTCTACCATACAATAGTTTGTGGTTTATTCCTTTTCTTTATTCTTTATCTAGTTCTGGAAACAACTTTCCCTTCCTATTCATCAATTGAATTCCTCTCTATGGCAACCACCTATTTCTCTGCTACTAGGGGAGACCTCTCCATCAAAAATTGTCACCCCTCTTTTTCTCATTTTCCACCAAAAATCGTGATCTTCTATTGTCTTGTCAAAAGAAAAATATCTCCACACAAATCGGTAATCAATCCTCCACTAACTCTTCTAACTATATTTTTCATCACGTCCTTCCTTCTCTCCATGAATCGTTTCTTTCTGAAACATTTTCCCCTCTTCTCTTTGGTAGAAATCATATAATTTAATCAAAATTCAATAGGTAAGTAGGCTAAACAAGACCAAATCCACCATCTCTAACCCACTATGGTAGGGAAATCCATGATTTGAGGATCTTGAAGACAAGCACAATCTACCACATATCACCAAGGGGAAAAGAAAACTACCAAAAATAAATTAAAACCAAAAGTGGAAACAAAATAAAACCATGCCCTTGCATCAATCTCCTTAGGGAACAAAACATGTGCTCCTGCACATGAGGGAATCAACCAAAAATTATTTTTCTATTCTTTTATTTCATATCTTCCAACATAACTCTAGAACAATTTCCATGTGATCAAGTTATTTTTGTTTGTTTTCCTTTTTCATTTTGTATCTTCTCCTTTGTATGTCTTTTTCATCTACAAGCCTCCAAAATGAAATCTCACATTCATATATATCATTGTCACCATTTGGTTCCACACCGTTTTCATCTTTTAAACTCCCCCCTTCAACAATTTCATTGAAATATTCAAAAGAACAATTATTTAAATCATCCACATCAACTTGATTACATTGCACCTTGAATGTGTTTTCCTCAAACTTTTTCTAGGTTTTTCCTAAAAGTATTTCAATATTCTTTTCCTTTTCCACAACAATAAATTCTTTCTGATCAAATTCCAACTTCATCTTTGTATCCTTCGATGTCCCATTTGTCTTCATAACTTCACTAGAAAGCTTGCCCATCCACTCTTATCCTATCACAGAAAATTGTGCCCACAAATCTTCTTCACTTTTTACACCTTCTTCAAATTCCTTTTGTATAATTTATTCACCATTCATTTCTTTTCCTTCCACATCTGCTCCATTTTTTTCTCTTCACTCTGCAATCCTTCATCATACTTTACCTTCCACTCTCACTTTCCATTACCTTTCCTTATGTCCTCCTTAGTGAGAACTTTCTTCACCACTTTCGGTGCATGTTTCTCACTTGGAAAATATTTACTATCTAAACCTCTTTCATCTTCTCTTTTCAAGGAAACCATATTATGCCCTCTTCTTTTCTTGACAATCATTTGTATATTCCACTTCAACTTCTTTTTCAATGGCCAACACCAACCATATTCTTGGCTTCTTTCCTCAAGCCATGGCGTACACTTCTCTAAATATCTTCTTAACTCTACCATAATTTTGTTAATCCATTTTGAATTTTGCTTCTTCATATCCATTTGTATTTTACTTTTTCCCCTGAGGCTTTCTTCCATGGCATTCTACTGTATCTTTTATCTTTCTTCTTAGCTTCTTGATACCTCACCTAGGGCTTCCCTCCTTTTCCTCCACCCAATCTTTTGGTACCCAGGTTCATCTTTTTTTTACCTATCAGAATTTTCACACACACACATACTTGTCCAAAATACCATGAGCATAACATCTCCCTTTTCCAAGAGCTTTTAGGCTCTCATACCAAAATGATGATAGCACATGCTACTACAAAAAAACAATAATAGTACAAGCTCCCAAAAGGAAACAATAAAATAGTAAGCTCACTATAGAAGGATTCTTTATTAAGTGTGACAAGAAATTTTGGAAAACTACACCCAAATAATTTTGATAGAAAAATAATCTTGTAAGCAAAAAGGTAATAAGACAATAAATGTGTAATCTAGATTTCCAAGCTTGCAATTTAAAGTAGAGGGAAACATAACTTTGAAAATTTACAAATCTAAGCAAGAAAAACTAAGTTTAACAAGTAAAAGGAAATCGATTGAGTGTAAAAATAGTCGAAAACCCCAAACAATAAAGTTTCTCTCTCTCTATCTGATGGAAAAAATCTACTCTCTTTGTTCTTTTCCCTTGTATTTAGCTCTATCTTCCTTCTAGCATACAACAGTTTGTGGTTCATGTCATGTCTCTATTCTTTATCTAGTTTTAGAAACAACTTTCCCTCCTTATCCCTGAATCATCTTCCTCTCTATGACAATCGCCTCCTTCTCTACTACTAGGTAAGATGTCGCCACTGAAAACTATCACCCCTCTTTTTTTTTCTTTTTCCACCCAAAACCATGGTCTTCTCTTGTCATTTTGACAAAAAACTCTCTCCATACAAAGTGGTGATCAATCCTCCACTAAGTCTTCTAATTTCTTTTTCCATCGTGTCCTTCCTTTTCTCCATGAACTATTTTTCTCCAACACATTCACCACTCTTCTCTTTGGTAAAAATCACACAATATAATTAAAATACAACAAGTAAGTAGACCGATCAAGACTAATTCCACCATCTCTTCCCCACTATGATAAGGAAAGCCATGATTCAAGGATCTTGAAGGCAAGCACAATCTGCCACATGTGACCAAGGGGAAAATAAAACCACCAAAAATAAATTAAAACCAAAAGTGAAAAGAAAACTAAATGATGCCCCTACATCACCAACCCTATCCATGGAATGTTAAAACACACATGTGCTATAGCACTATAATGTTATAAACTTCTCATATTTTTCTTTCCCATCAATTTTCATGCCAAAGGTCTCAAGTTGAGTGTATAAAAATTGTATTTAGGTACACCATGCTAGGTTGTTTTGGATTATCAATCATCATTATATATTTTTATCTTGTGCATATACATATTACTCCTAACATTATTTATATTAGTTGTATCAATGTTTACATCTCCTTTATGATATTTTGATATTTTATATTATTCATGGGTCTTGAGTTGTATAAAGGAATTCAATAGTTTTTCATTTATTTATAATGCGTATGTAAATGTGATTTTTATCACCACTAGGTTTTAGATATAGAAACATGAGTAGCATTATAATTCAAATCTATAAAAAAGTAGTTACACATAAATATATAAAATTTATAAGGATAAAACCTAGGGCAAGGGCTTGTTCATATAGAATATCACATCTATATCATAGATTCATATTAATTATGTAAGTGTTTTTGTCATTCTATAAAATTAAATTTCAAGTGATGAAATAAATTGTTATAATTTTATACTAGTTGAATATTAAGTTAGTGGGATATTAGAATTTGCCAAAGAATGGGGCACTAGCTTGACACTTGGTAGGTTCTCTTCAATTAGAGATTATTTGGAAGTGAATGTTAAGCTAAAATATCATCATTGCCATGGTAGCATGAAAGTGATGTCATTAGTAGATGTAATGAAAGTGTATTTAAAGTTAAAGGGGCAACAAGTAGACAAGTGAGTTGGGTAGTGTTTGGAAGTGTAAGGTTCCTTGCCATAGCAATAGTGAAGTTTCCTTTCCAATGTGTATAATCATCCAATTCCCTAGGTATAATTTTTCATATTGTTGCAATTATGGGAGAATAGATGTCTATTTGATTGGGTGATGGTTTGTATTGAGATCAACATTCACACTTATTCTCCCTTTTGGGAATTAGTTTATTTTCCTAGTGGGAGGTGGTGTTTTCCTTTGGTGGGTGACTTATTTATAGACTTGTGACCAATTTTTGGTCCTCCATATTTATCCACATGATATTATGTGTGTTGAAAACATACAGTGGAATGTAATATTTTATTTGTTGTTGTGGTGAGGTGTAGGATAAAATAATGGTTAGTTAAGAAAGTGATGGTTGGAGTAAATATTGAATTAGTTGCACCATTGATGGGAATTCCATTTGTGTTTGATGAGTGTTTTGACTAGTTAAGAATGGTTAGATTCTAAGATGAGTCAGACTAGAAAATGGATTTTCCAAAGTTAGATCAAGTCCTTGTCCTATTTGAAGTAAGAGGGTTGGATGATGAAGTACTAGAAAAAAGTGACAAAACTTCCTCTAGCATTGGATAATTGTTAAAGGGTTAGGTGGTTATCTATAGTGAATGTTCATACAATTTATTTTTGAAGGGTTATGTGACTGAGTTATTATATAATGAATTTGTTAATCTTAAGTTGATTAATGTTAGAGGTGATTGTGGTTGTGTGTTGTGATGGATCATATAGTTGGTTTTGGAAGGTGAAGGTAACTATAGTTTATTTCCTAATCATATTAGTTTAGATTAGTCAAAGGTAGGGGAGTGGTGGTTACCTCCTCTATAAGTTGTTCTATAATATATGTCTTATTCAATTTTATAAGGTGATCAAAATAGGTTTTTTCCAGGTAATCTTTGATAAATTTAAAACATATAGTAGAATATTCTTAGTTAATCCACCATATATTGATCTATTCTAAAATAGTATGCCTTGAAAATTCTCACCTTGGTATATTGAATTATTGCAAAGGGGTTTGAACTATTCATTTTCATGCTCTTCTTGGTCTATAACATAGTGAAGCATAAAATGAACCTGCTAAATTTTCTTTGGTTTTTCAATTTTTGAAAGCTTAAGCTAAGAAAAACGTAGAAAGACCAAGAAAAATAATGTTATTATCTTTTTATGTGCACTGAATGGCACAAAAACATCAAAGGAACTCAAATTATCTTATTTTATAAAGAAGAGAAATGTGGTAGTGTTGGTTGATATAGGTGGTACACATAGCTTTATTAATAGAATATTAGAAAGTGAGCTTCATTTTCTGGTGTATCCAATCTCTAACTTCTTCACCATGATAGCTAATGGAATTTTTTTTTATTATAATGGTATATTGCATCATATAAAACTCCAAATGTAAGATTATCACTTTGATTTATAAAAAAAAAACTATCCTAATGAGGTAGATATAGTATTATGAGTGCGATGGACTAAAAAAATGGGAACAATATCCTTAATTTTTAAAAAAATGATTCACATAATTTTGTATGAATGGTAAAATGTTCAAAATTATATGGATATGGTCACTTAGATATAGGATATAGAATAGGACCATGACTATATTTTATAGAAGTAAAAGGTGTAAAAACTCAAGATCAATCAAAGATTCAAGACATAATTGAACACCATCAATAAGTATTCAAAAAACCAAAGGGTGTACTCCAACCAATGATCATAATCATGCCACTGAATTAATAACAATAACCATTTCTCATCCCAATAGAATTCCATATTTATTTCCAATTATCATGCTTAACAAGTAGGATGGGCAGTGGAGAATGTGCTTACATTACAAGGAGCTTAACAAGATTAGTTAGAAAATCGAGTTTCGTAATTTTTGTTATTGATAAATTAAAGAATATAGTTTTGTTTACTAAGCTAGATTTATATTTTGAGTATCATCTTCAACTAATCCAGACAAGGATATGATTGCATTTAAAACACACAAGGATAATTAGACATTCTTTGTTATCTTATTCTAATGGTGACACTAATTTCCAATTAAATTTTTAAATCCTCATAAATTTAATGTTCCACCTATTTCTTCAAAAGTTGTTATTAGTATTTTTTAATGATATATTCATCTATAGGAAGACATGAAATGATAAATAATTCATAGAAAAGATTCTATAGTTGCTAAGCATTGAAGGAAATAATTTTTTGGGGAGATAGGAATGTTATGATAGTAATATTCTATAATCCTAAGTATAATAAGGATAAACACTTGTGACACTCTTTACCCTAATAGTTTCATTTGTTACTTTTAGATATTACTCAAGATGGCAATTAAAATAAAGGGGTATCTCCCTACATAATAGCACATGTAAATAAGGAAAAATAAGAATTTTAATCCATCATAGTTTCAAAATATTAAATTAAAATACTATTTTCTAATTTTTAGATGCTATCTTATGAAGTTGTCTACTATTTTACAAATTATTTCATTTATTTCTAATTAGAACATTAAATATTAAAACAATAATTATAAATAACACTTCTAAATTATTTATAAATAAAATAAAACTATATATCAAAACTAAATTAATTGTGAAAGAAAATTTATCATTCAAATACTTCTTTGAGACAAATATGTCTGGCTATATATCTTTTTAATTTTTACACCAAATATTTCTAAAAACTAAAATATTTCACCATTAAAAAGGGATATTTATTTTAATAAACATGCCTAATTTATTTATTTATTTATTTGGTTAACTCCATTAGTTATTGCCATCTACAATAGATCAAGCATTTATTTATTTACTTTATCAGATAATTTTATATCAAATTCACATAGTTATTTAGCTATATAATATAAGGCATTGAATTTTATTTTTGATGTTGAAGAGCTAAGGATTGAGAGGTATCTATTCTACCAAGATCAACTTGCACATGATCGTAATTTCATTGTTTATGATGTTGGTGTCTTGCATTCAACAAGATGTGATTTCTGATAGACTAGTTCATAATCTTTTAGCTTCGTTGACAGACCAAAAAACCATTACAATACATCAAACATTTAAGATGGACATGATTCACTTGTAAGAGACCCAAATTTTATTTAGATTACTACTCGGAATAGAACATAACCTTTAACTTTTAAAACAAAACCTTAAGGACTAGAAACAGAACCTATAAGTAAAGTTTCTCTAACGGCAGGTTATGCGAGCCTCCAATGGGTATTTCATGGACATGGTGAAGGAAGGTATATGCCTAGTTAGATCTGGAGGTTTTCCCTCGTTCACACATGCCCACTCAAATTTAATCAATAAATTGGCAAGAGTGATGGGAACATGAATGTTAGCAAGGTCTATTCCTGCACATAGTCGTCTTCCTGCTCCAAATGGTAGATACGACATTCTCACCTTGTCGGAATCCTTATTGTCAAGGAATCTCTCCGGAATAAACTGATCAGGCTCTTTCCATTCTCCAGGATCGTTGCAGACACTGTGCAAATTCAAAAGCAATGATGATTTCGCTGGTATGGTGATGCCTATCACCTTACACTCGTCCACAGTTTGATGTGGTATTGCAAGCGGTGCTATGGATTCTTTTCTCAGCGTCTCATTCACAACAGCTTGCAAGTATGGCAGCTTCCCCAAATCCTCCAAACATAACAAATTGTCCATTTTTCCTTCCACAGCGTTGCTTACTTCCTGATAAGCCCTTTCTTGTATGTGTGGATGGGTTATGAGATAAGCCAGAGCCCATTCTAGAGCTGTGGAAGTGCTGTCTATTGCGAGAAGGAAGAGCTCGAACAAGTTTAAGGCTATTTCTTCATCGGAGAACTTTAACTTGTGCTCTTCATCATCTTCTTCGCCCACAGAAAGCAAACAATTCAAATAGCAATCGGGAGCACTCTTCTTGAAGTATACACGATAACTGCGAGCAAATTGAATGAGAGGGAATAACAGCTGCAGAATAGCATCGCGGAGAGACTTCCACTTCTTTTCACTTCTTCTTGCCGAAGGAATAAAGTAACGAGCATAAGGAAATGAATCCAATAGCATATTATCTCCATCGGCTAAGCTCATATTCTCAGCAATTAGTTCATTCAGCGTGACGAGGAAACTCTGGTCTTGGAAGTGAGGACCAAAGCATAATCGGGCGAGAAAACTCATTGCCATCATTTTCAAGGCATGCAAAGGCCTCACCACACCATTATTGGCTTCCTTCTCCTTTGCTAAGGTGTTGAAGAGATCAGTGACACTTGCCTGATGAGAAGAACTCTGGCTTGCAACGTGGAAGGGACTGAGAACACTGTTGCGGAGAAGCTTTCTGAGCTTAGTCCAGTGTTCATTGCAGGGAGAAACAAGGGTGGTTTTGAAGTTTGCAGTCGTGTATTGCCTGGAATAAACCGTTGGTCGATCTGCGAAATTGGAGGCTTGGTTTACCAGCGCCTCCCAGATTGCAGTTTGGCCACTGAGAATTACCATAGGCGATGGCCCCATCCACACTGTCATTACGGGGCCATACAACTTGGCCATATCTGTCATAGTCGAAAGAAAATTGTCGCCTTTCACTATCTGATGCAGGTTGCCTATTAACGGTAGCCTGGGAGGACAAGGAGGCCATTTATTGCTCTTGCTTGATATTGCTAACAGCAAGTTACGAGCTAAGGCAGCAGTACATGCGAGAAACAGTGAAGTGAGAACAAGTAATATGGTACTCCCCGCTCCCATGGGCAACTGGAAGAAATGGAGGAACTCAACATAATTACTACCACCCTGTATTGTATCCATGCTACAACCACAGGTTATCTCAGAGCTGCGATTGCTTTTCCTATCAGGGTATAAGGATATATAATGGTACACAGATTTCATTGTCGAATTATTTTAACTCCTTACAACTGAACAACCCGCGCGAGCTAAAACCAAATTTCAAATATTCGGAGACAAGAAAAGCCCTCATCGGCATCTCCTCTGTCACTGTTGAAACTTAAAAATCTGAGATTCCTGCCAGGGCATCCCGAATATTATACTCGGTTTTGCTTTGTATCATTTAATATAAATGGATGTGCTCCCCAATCAAATGCATTTAGCGATTAAAAAACAGTTAGAGCTATAGAATCTACCGACCTACTGGCTGTCATCATACGAGGGAAGTGATTTACTTGAAATTTTGTCTATATCGAAACGGAATCAAATTTCAAATATTCGCAAATAATGATAATAACTAGCAATCGCACATTGGTGTGCAATGGGTACGCCGAAGAGGTGTGGAAGGTCAATTAGGGAAAATTTTGGTTTATTTTGTTTTCATAGATTTGTGTAGTACATGAGGTCAATTGGTAGGTTATTTTTAAAATGATATTGTTGTTGGGATTAAGGTGTTTCAACCTTAGAGTCTCAATATGGTGAATTATTTTCTAATTGTTGCATAATTGTTTTTATCCTTAATTATTAACTTCCTAAGTTGTCATTCATGTTTGTGGGACCTCTTTGTGAGGTGGCATCCTACATAGCACGTGATGAGATGGCATAATCCCTATTTTTTAGGAAGTTGGAACTCACTTGGAAGATACTATATTTTGGGGAGATATTGACATATATTTCCATTTTGGAGTGGAAATTGATTTGGCAATTTCCTTTGTTGACTAAAGAGTCTTGGTTTGCAAATTCTATTATGGATTGGAGTTGTATTTTAGCAACTGGAAGTTGTGGTGGAGTTCATGTTTGTTAAGTGGTGTGAGGTAAAGAAAGCACCTATTCTTGGTTATTGCAGTTTCTATGATAGAATTACATTGTATTTGATAAGATGACCGTTATAGATGAGATAGATGTTGTTGCTTTTGGAAGTTGCTATGTGCAATGTTTCATGGATTAGCAAGTTATTGTTTTTGACACAACTTACCTCTTGGGCTTTGAAGTTGGTTTTGGAAACCATGGGAGCCTACATTATCATGTTGATCTCTATTTATATGTTGGTTCCTTAACACATTTTATGAAACAGGTTGAAGATTTTCAGAGATGTTGTTATGCTGCCAGAATTATTCTAGAATCCAATAATAGTGTGAAAACTCTTGAAGAGCATAGCTCTAAGATTGTATTGTAACTGTTATTGTTGTTGATTAATACAATTGAGCTAAGTGTTTGGAGTGTGGGTTTTTTCCCGAAAGGGTTTCCTCAAGTATATGATGTGTTTTGAGTTTATTTTGTTTGAATACCTGTTTATGTGTTTTTTACATGTGCGTTTGAATCTATAAATGCTAATTGGTTTAAAATTTTTTGCAACTCTCTCCTAATAGATTCAGTGTAGGAAACTGTTTCTACCACTAGTGTTTCCTTTTAGTTGGTATCAGAGCCTAGCTAGCTTTGATTCTATTGTTGGGTTTGAAGGGTTTTTTGAGCTAATCTAAGTTTCAATGGGAGTTTTGTAGAAGTGATTTTCTTGATATCCTGTTGCAGAAAAAGATGGAAAGCACATCTAGAAGGATTGAGATGGAGAATGATTATTTCGGTGAAGCATTGATTGTAGCTTTGGCAATGCAGGCATCAGAAGATGTGTGGTTAATTGATTTTGGAGCATCTTTTCACATGGCATCACATAGAGATTGATTCTTGAAAAATGAAGAATATGATGGTGGAAAGGTGTATCTCGGTGATGATTCTCATCTGAATATAGTTGGTCATGGAAGAGTTAATCTACAATTCCCAGATGGTAGAGTGAAAGGAATTGATGATGTGTTGCATATCTCGAGTTTGGTACGAAACCTACTTTCAGTGAGTAAATTGAATGATGAGGGTGTGCAAGTTGTCTTCTCGAGTGGAGGATGCAAGATGACTAGAGGAGCTATGGTTTTGGCTAGAGGAGTTTGGATAGGAACCCTTTTCAAGCTAGATGCATGCACAATACAATGCAATACTTCTTCTGACAAACCAAAGAAGAGATCTTTGGATTCTTCATCCTCATTGTCAGATCGAGTAGAAAAATCTATAGCAACTACATTTGATGGTCGTGCATTTTGGGTACCTAAGGGTGCTCATTCCTTGGAAATGAAGCTTCCTATGGAGAAGATGATGTTATGGCACCAGAGACTTGGCCATATTGGTGAGAAGAGTCTCAGAACCTTGAAATCTAAGAGCCTTGTAGAAGGCCTTGAAGATTGTAATCTCGAGTTCGATTTTTGTGAACATTGTATCTTTGGTAAACAAAACCATGTGCAATTTTATAAAATTTCTCATAAGCCTTATGGGGTTTTGGACTATGTGCATTCTAATGTTTTTGGTTTTGTGAATGTTCCTTGGTTAGGAAAATCGGTATATATTTTTTTTTCATAGATGATTATAGTAGGACATTTATTCATTTTCTCAGAAGTAAATTTTAAGTCTTCATTCAGTTTAAGGAGTTTAAAGCCTTGGTAGAAAATTAGACTGGTAGAAAGATAAAGTGTTTGAGGACTGACAATGGTGGTGAGTTTTGTTCCACAAAATTTGATAAGTTCTATAAAGAACATGGGATTGAAAGGCATAACACAACTCCATATACCCCTCAACATAATGGTGTTGTAGAGAGAATGAACAAGACATTGATGGAGAGGGCTAGGAGTATGTTGAGTGGTGTTGACCTTGAGTATAATTTTTGGGCTGAAGTTGTTTCCACTGCATGTTATCTGGTAAACAGATCTCCTACATTAGCTCTTGTTGATAAGACACCTATTGAGGCATGATTGGGCAAGAATCCTTCATTGATACATCTTCACATGTTTGGTTGCAAGGCATATGCTCATGTGCTGAGGGAGAAAAGGTCAAAGTTGGAAAAAAAAGGCTGTCAAGTGTATCTTCATCAGATATGGTATTGGTGTGAAAGGGTACAAGCTTTGGGATCTAGTGGCCAAAAATATTCTCTACAGTTGAAGTGTTATATTCTAAGAGATGAAACCTTTTTCCTCTATTTTGTAGCCTACAAAAGAAAAAAAGAAAGAAGATGTGGTTCAACTTCCTCTTGACTTGAAGAAAATTGACCCTGAAGCTCATAATGGACCTGATGATGAGGAGAACTTGGGAAGCTCTAAAAGTTTTGAAGAAGACGAAGAACCTCAACCTCAGCCAGTGAGGAGGTCTACATGTGAGAAGTGACAATCGAGATAGATACGGATATTCATTGTTGGATTCAAATTGTGTTTTTGCTTTGATTGCTAACACTAATGAGCCTAGGATAGTTAGAGAGGCTATGGGTATGGATGATGCAGATTCCTGGTTGAAAGCCATCATGGATGAAGAAATGGTTGCATTAAATAAAAACAATACTTGGGATCTGGTACCTTTTCTTGAAGGACGTAAACCCATTGGTTGTAAATGGGTGTTCAAGAAAAAATTGGGTCCTAATGGTAGTGTTGAGAATCATAAGGCATGGTTGGTTGTGAGGGGGTATTCTTAGAAGGAGGGAATTGACTTTGGAGAGATTTTCTCTCATGTAGTGAAGCTGACATCCATTCATTTTTTGTTATCACTTGCTACAACATATGATATAGAGATTGAGTATATGGATGTGAAGACAACGTTCCTTCATGGTGACTTGGAGGAAGAGATTTACATGTCACAGCCAAAGCACTTTGTGGTTAAAGGTAAAGAAAATCTAGTTTGCAAGTTGAAAAATTCTTTGTATGGTCTTAAGTAGTCTCCTAGAATATGGTATCAGAAATTTGACACCTATGTGTTGAGTTTGGGATTTCAAAGATCTAAATCTGACCATTGTGTGTATTTCAAAACTGAAAATGGTCACATTCTCATTATTGCATTGTATGTAGATGATATTTTTTTTTTGGGAATAGTAGTATGATTTTAGATTTGAAGTTCCAGTTGTCAGCACAGTTTGATATGAAAGATCTAGGTGCAACAAGGTATATTATAGGGACGGAGATTAGAAGAGAGGGAACTAACAGAAAGCTTTGATTAAGCCAAAGCAAGTATGTGAATACGGTGTTGCAAAAATTCAACATGTCATCTTACAGATCCTTGGTAGTTCCTATTTTACATGGGATGAAGTTATCTATTGAGGATTGTCCAAAATATCCTATTGAGATTGAGGACATGACTAGAGTAATGTATGCAAGTGTTGTAGGTAGCCTAATGTATGCTATGGTCTGTATGAGGCTAGACATTGCCAAAGCAGTGGGAGTCTTGAGTCAGTTTATGGCTAATCTTGGATGAGTGCATTGGGATGTGGGGAAGAGATTTTTTAGATATTTGCAAGGTACTTCTGAGTATTCCTTATGTTTTCATGGTTATCCTACTGGACCTCAACATTCAATTTGTATTCGTAGGTTTGTGGATTCAGATTGGGCTGGTGACATTGACAACATAAGATCCACCAATGGTTATGTTTTCATGATGTTTGGTGGTGCTATCAATTGGATGAGTAAGTAGCAAGATTTACTTTGTCAACAAAAGAAGCATAGTATATGGAAGCCACTCATGCTTGTAAGGAACCATTTTGCTTAAGCATTTGTGTTCTGATATTGGTTTTGATGTTGGAAAAATTATGATCTATTGTGACAGTCAAAATGACATTAGCTTAGCTAAGAATCCTACTTCCCATGCCAGAACAAAGCACATTGATGTACAATTTCATTTTGTTTGTGATTTGGTAGAAGATGGAAAGGTGAAGTTGGAAAAGGTTGATACTTTAGCGAATGTGGCAAATGCATTGACAAATCTAGTGAGCACTAAGAAGTTCAGATGTTGTGCTAGTTCCATGGGCCTTGTGGCCTTGAGCAGTTGATGTTGTAGACTCTTGACAGATCTTTAAAAAGTGGGAGAATATTGGGATTAAGGTGTCTCAACCTTAGAGTCTCAACATGGTGAATTATTTTTTAATTGCTGCATAATTATTTTTATCCTAAATTATTAACTTCCTAAGTTGTCATTCATCTTTGTGGGACCTCTTTGTGAGGTGGCATCCTACATGGCACATGATGAGATATCATAATCCCCTTTTTTTAGGAAGTTGGAGCTCACTTGGAAGATACTATATTTTGGGGAGATGAACATGACATATATTTCCATTTTGGAGTGGAAATTGTTTTGGAAATTTCCTTTGTTGACTAAAGAGTCTTGGTTTCCAAATTATATTATGGATTGGAGTTGTATTTTAGCAACTGGGAGTTGTGGTGGAGTTCATGTTTTTTAAGTGGTGTGAGGTAAAGAAAGCACCTATTCTTGGTTATTGCAGTTTATATGATGGACATACATTATATTTGGCAAGATGACTGTTATAGATGAGATAGGTGTTGTTGCTTTTGGAAGTTGCTACGTGCAATGTTTCATGGATTAGCAAATTGTTGTTTTTTGACACAACTTACCTCTTGGGCTTTGAAGTTGGTTTTGGAAACCATGGGAGCCTACATTATCATGTTGAGCTTTATTTATATGTTGGTGTCTTAGCACATTTTATGAGATAGGTTGAAGATTTTTAGAGATGCTGTTATGCTACCAGAATTATTCTAGATTCCTGTAATAGTGTGAAAATTCCTGAAGAGCATAGCTCTAAGATTTTATTGTAACTATTATTGTAGCTGATTAATACAATTGAGATGAATGTTTGGAGTGTGGGTTTTTTCCTGAAAGGGTTTTCCAACATATGTGCTATGTTATGAGTTTATTCTTTTTTGAATATCCGTTTATGTGTTTTTTAGATGTGCATCTGAATCTATAAATGTTAATTGGTTTAGAATTTTTTACAACTCTCTCTTGATAGATTCAGTGTAGGAAATTGTTTCCACCACCTGTGTTTCCTTTCAATTGTTTATATATTATTATTATTACTATTATCATACTATTAATTATATTTTATATTTTTATTATCTAATAATATTATTATTATCTTTATTTTATTTTATGTATTAATTATTATATTCACCACATACTCTCTAATATATTAATACATATAATTTTTTTCTAATCTATTCAAAGATCAATTAAATTATGAAATAGTTTAAACTAGTGCTCACATCCCAACGAGGTGCAATGGTTATGCCGATAGTAGGATATACTCTGGCAATATATTGAAGGGCAAGGGAAAAAATTGCCAAAAAATATAAATTGCTTTTCTTAAGACTAGCTATTTATAGAAAAAGTCAATTGATGATGGCGTGCTAGAATATTTGAATATGAATAAATGAAACTTAATTTAAATTGCTGTGTTATGCTAAACGGTTTTACAACATAATATTTTTTGTACAATGAAAGAAGATTTGTAACTTAAAAGGTCAATAATCAAAAAATGCATGTTGTGGGAAAATATTTTTATAATACAAAAACTATTTTATGATACATCAAAACCACTAACTCAAGATATTGGTTATGTATAATACAATTGTTTGTGGTTGACGATGAGATTCTTAGTGTTTTATCAACTCCTGCAATTGAGAATAATCATTTTAGGTGAATTAATTGCTTGTGTGTTGTTGTCTGTCATTCTCAAAGACTTTTGTTAAACAATTCATGGGTTTTAACAATTCACGGGTTAGAACATTATTATTAATAATATTAAGTACCCATCTTCATTTGATAATAATTTGATTATTCACTATATCTTAAAAGCATTCTTTAAAATGGTAGTGTGAATATTGGTTGTGATTCTTTAAATGAAAAGTCAACATCTAACTATAATATATTTCAACATCTAGATATTTTTCCAAAAAACCAAACAAATTTGTTTGAAAGTGCTACACCTAGGTAATAATATCATTGGACATGTCTTATAAAGGTACACACTTCCAAGGGGTTTACGTGGGAAATTTTCTGACCAATCCAATAATAAGTGAAAGCAACACTTTTCTTACCTGTCTTATCCATCAATTTCTACTTTTACCTCATTGGAAAGATAGCTAACACCCAAAATGTTATAGTTCTCCATTGCATCCATTTGATCCTCTTTAATATGTAGGAGCGCTGACAACACTTGACTTATTGTTGGTCATTCATCTGGTATTTCTTTTGTACATAGTAAAGATATCTTCAATAAATTATGCACTTTTCCTTCTTTTTTTCATTGGATATCTCCTCCATTAGAGATGTATCGACCAGTTCAGCTACACCGCCACTAGCCATAACACCATTTTCAATCCACTATTGCAAACTTATCCCTTCACCACTCTCAGACAACAAATTTAAGCTAGTGGGTCTTTTTCTCGTCAACAACTCCATCAAAACAATGTCGAAGCTGAAAATGTCTATTTTTTGTAGTCACACGTGGGCTGATCCCACAATAGTGGTTTACAATTTTTTGGCCAAACTGGACACTGATATATTTTTTTTAAACACAATCTCCACATTCGGGCACCTATAGCGATTAAACCGTAAAGAATTTGAAGATGATGCAAACTAGAGTCTTGTCATATTTTTTCTCTAGATTCTAAAAATATTTTTTTCAATTTTTTTGGAATCAGATTGCACTTCTTTTTTCATCTCCCATGAAAATTGGTTTTTTTCAAAAAACAACATTTTTAAAAAGTGACGCACACCGTATAATGCATAACTTTTTTCCTTGAAAGATAAAATTCCAATTCTTTCAAATTTAGATTTGTAACTGATATCTAGTGCTTCCACTTGGTTAGATAGTTTTTATTGAATATTTTTCTTTAATCAAATTTTAAAGTCAAATCAATTACAATTCACATAACACGCGATAACACATAACTTTTACCGTAAGTATCAAAATTATTATTATTATTTTTGTTGGATCAAGGACTCCAATATCTAGTGCACTCATATTTTAAAAAAAAATTTATAATATTCTATTTTTCCACTTGTGCGAACAGAGAGTTTTGTTTTCAGTGAAAAACCTATATTTAATAAAACTTAAAAAATAGATAGATAATATAATCAAAACATACTAAAATTATATTCGTTGGATAGCTCGTTTTGAGGGGAACCCAATACTAGTTGGGTTTTTGAGATCTCCTCCATTTTCATTCTCAAATCGAACTTTGAAACACAAAATTTTCAACAATTCTGGTGCCTTAGGAAGCAAGGATGAAAAAAGAGGGGTTCGGCCGAACAAGTGTTCGGTCAAACATCTTGGAAACATTCAGTCGAATATGGGTTTGACCGAACCCATGTTCGGCCGAACCACCAATGCATGCAATAAAAAAAAGAAATTAATTTTTGTTTTTGTCATATTGAAGGGGTTTGGCCGAACCCACTTTAATATGATTTTTTAATTGGGGTTTTGACTGGTTCAACCAAATCATTTAATTGGTTCAGTCGAACCATAGGGTTCGACCGAACCCATTTGATTTGAGGAATGGGAAAATGCCGAATTTTCCTTCCTCTTAAAAAGTGTAAACCACTATTCTAAGGTGACCCCGCACCATATATGCAAACCCTGCGAAAACACCAAAGAATAAATTTTACTATAACATACTTCAATAGGATGGGAAGATTATGTATAAAAATGTTGACTTCTTAGTTGTCTTTTGTTGTCCTTGATGACAAAACTAGTTGGCATGCTCTTTCGTATTCATGTTTATGGTGATTCAGGATTTTAATGATATATTAGCTCTTGATGTTTACTATTGGATCATATGGTGATAATCCTAGTTCATGGCATGCTTCTTTAGTTTCAAATTCAGATACATTCATATTTGGTATTGATATCTTGTGGTACTAATGTTTGGAGCTTCATGTGTATACAATAAGTTTACTTGGTTCTAACATGGCACATACAGGTGATGTCATTGTAGTGGGAAGATTCATTACATGTGATATCATTTTATGGTACTTTGTGATATGTTTTCAGTTGATGTTTATCACATTGATCTTGGCATATGATATTTAAATGTCCTTGAGCTTTCACATAAAATTTTTATTGGAGGTAAAGTCACACATGGGTTTAATTTGGAATGGTATATTTTTGTGATTACCATCTTATATGATATTGATGCTATGATTTTTAAAATATTATTAAAAGCCTCTATAATAAAAGGCTCAAGCTTATCATATGACATAAAGTTCATGTTTTATTGATATCGACCTTTTCATTGACTTAAGTCTTAATAAAAAGACTCAGGCTCCTTTTTGGCTCACTTTTTATTTGAATGATTATCGGTGGTTGACTTAGTGTTTTGGCATTGACAGCATACATTTGGTCATCATGTGTGCTGGGGTAAGATTTTTGTCATCAAACTCTAAATGCATTAAGGCTTTGTTTGGTAAGCAAGTCATGTGTATTGATAGAAATAATAAGAATCGACAACAATGATAAAGGTATAATTTGAAATATTTGTTCACATGGATTTAAAATTATATAGAATATCATGTGATTTGGATTTGAAATTATTATGGAATTGCGTTCAGCATTTGATTCAAAGAAAAACTAGGGAAAAAGGTGTATTGTAATTTTTTCTTTTAGCTGAAGATGAAAACCTATCCGCCATTGGAATACTTGTAGACTTGTTTCTTTACCTTTAGAGCTAACATGAAATGTGAAAGAGTGATGTTGCTAGGTAATTATAGAAGCTCTATCGATGAAGTATGTAGTCGGGAAGTTATGGATCAAATTTTTCTTTCGTTAGTTTCAAGTTTCTATCCATTGTGAAACAAGTAACACAATGTTGGGTCATTGAGAATAGGTTATCATTCAGTTTCTTCCATTATTTATTTGCAAATTCTGTTAATATAGGTTTTGGATACGAGAAGATTAATGATGTTGATTGTTTCTTTGTGAGTAATGTGTTGATGATGTTTTCAGAAGTGTTTTTTTGAAGGGTTGTTTTGAGATTCAAATGGAATTTGATGTACGTAACTACATTCATTACTTTGAGAATCAATTTGAGAAAGTTGGTTGATTAACGAATAAAGTTTCATTGTTAAGAAAATAACCTTTATTTATTCCTTTTTGGAGTCCATTTTTGAATTGTATTTTATTGTATAAATTAATGGATTTAAGCCATTGTTCAGTTGGGAGGAGACATAATTTGTATGGTTGAGGACAAGAGTTGAAGTAACAATAGGGATTTCAGACTTGTAATGGTATTTTATTGAAACATCTTTATAGTCCAAAAATAGGAGTTTTGAGAGAACATTATTCTCTCTAATTCTATATAGAGATTATTTTTTATTCCAGAATATTTTTGTAATTAAATACTGGCATTTACAGTACATATTATGTAGTGGGATATAATGTAGACTATCCTATTGTATACTATTGAGATGTTGTGATTGTAGAAGATAATTGAAATTACAGGACCTTGATAGTTTACATTGTTTATTGAGAAACATTGAAAGAGGAGTTGGTGCTCCTTGAGATTGGTGTCTCTAAATGAGGGGTTGGTGCTCCTTGAGTGGGTACTTAGAGATCATTCTATAAGGCATTGTAAGCAGTGGTTTTTGAAGTTAAGCCAGTAAGGTAGTTTTGGAGTGGTTTTTCTTCCCTGAAAGGGTTTTACACTTGGCTAAATTTTGTGTCTCTCTTTTGCGAGGTTTGTACTTATCATTTTCATTCTATCATTTATCAAATCATTTCATGAAATGCTCTGATACAGTTTCATTTTTTCAAGTTGCCTAAAATTTCAGAGGCTAATTGTTCATTTTGTCATGCAAATTTTCTATGTATGATTGTTTAGATCTGCCATTAGTGAATTTGTTGTTATGTGTAAAAGAAAGCATAAAAAAGAAGATTGTCCATTCATTTTTATATGAAAAATGTTATATCATTCATTTCATTGATTAAGTCTTTGAAAAGGTATATTTTTGTTCTAAATTTCAGTGTTTACATTGCATATATAAGTCACATTTATTTATTCATGGTCAACAGTTAAAATCTGCAAATCAATTCATAAAAGTTTTAATTAGTATATAACTCTGATTCATCCCCCCCCTCTCAGAGTAATTCAACTTCCAACAAGTGGTATCAAATCACAAGGTCCTCTGATAGGTCTAACCCACCTAGGATAGATTCTGGTTATTTGGAAGGCTGTCAAACATTTATGTGGTGTGAGTCAAATCCTTGTCTAATAAAGTCTGTTCGATTTTTTATATTGAAGTGATTATGGCGAGAGGTAGAAGGAATAAAGGAAAAATAAATTCACAGCAAAATACTAATTATCAAGTTCTGCCTGAATCTAGTAAGAATAATAATGAAGAAGAAATCATATATAGTAACTCTGAAATGGTAGATTACTCTAGATTTGGAACATCATAGTTTGAAGGTACAAATTTTATCTTGTGGAAATCTAGGATGCAAACTTATTTATCTTCTTTAGGGTTTGAAGTGTGGGCTACAGTTGAAAGAGGTTGCACTACATCTGCAACATCTTTTGCCACACCTAAGGAGAAGAAAAATCTTGAATTCAATGCCAAAGATATAACTGCTATTTTTAATAACCTACCAAATAAAGTCATTGCAAAAGTTATTCATTATAGAAGTGCAAAGGAAATCTGGGAAAAGTTGATTGAAATGAATTAGAATGGTGAGTTGCAAGAGGAGATGTCTTTGGGTACTCAAATAAGCTATCCAACATCTGAGAGTGAAGAAGGTATAAACCTGCATAGTTTTGAAGAGAATCTAACTAAATCCAAAGAAATTATCAATGAACATTTAGGTCCTCAAGAAACTAGTGTAGAAGTAGAACAATTTTTGGGTGAAATGAATTTTGAATATGATGAACAAGAAAGTGAGGTTGATTTGGAAAGTGAACTCTTGTGTGCCTTAGATACTATTAAGTAGCTTAGTAAAGAGAACCAAGATTTAAACAAACAACTTCAACTAGAAAAATATATCAAAGACATGATAAGTTCAGATCTTGTAGAAGCAAAGATACAAGTTGAATAAGCTAGAAATATTGAGGAAGTAATTAGAAATCAACTTAAAGAAAAAGAATAGAGTATAGAAAAACATGAGTTACAAGTGGTTTTACTAAGAAACATTGATAAAAAATCAAAGCAATTAAGTGATGAAAAAATCAATGAGAGTGTCTCCATGTCTTTGGATAAAATTATAGGAGGACAAAGAGCTCCAAATGACAAAACTGGTCTAGGCTTAATGAAAGATGTTGATTCTGAAACTGCAGGATGGAATAGTTCACACAAATTTACAGGATCTCACTCCGCCTGGAAAGTAAGTTGATGAAGTATAATTTTTCCTTTTCAGGCTGTTGTTACTCATGTTTTGAGTATGGCCACAAATCATTTGAATGTTTGTTTAAAGTGAAGAAAAGTGATAGGAAAAGAAACCATTGGGTATGTGCAGGATCATGATGGGCCAAAAAGTTGCAATATGATGGGTATGTGGCTGACGACTATTTTTTTACCCAAAATTGATGAAACAAAAACAATTTTTAAAGGACATTCTCAAATTTACACTAATATAAATTATTCTTTACTTTGAATTTAATAAGTAATTATTATTCATTTCCTATTCAAATTATGACTAAAGTCCTGACTGATAGGTTGATTGAAAAAAATCTATAGGTTTCAAACGTTATCACATTTTTTGAATCCAAAACATGCATCAAATTATATGCTTCACATACTATAGGATTAATAAAAGAAAAATTGAATTTCATGAAGTTTTGACCAAGTTAAGGTGGTCAGACATACAATTTTTTATTTTTTTAAAAAATTGTAAAAAAAATTCATAATTAATTATTTACTTGAAAAAATTTACAAAAAAATATGCATCACATCGAGGCATGAGTCATCTACTTATATCTAAAATATTATAAAAATATATTATCATTTTATTGTGGTTAGGGTGGTCAGACAGACACCTACTTCTTATTTTTCCCTAAAATTTAAGTACCACTACATTGAAATTTCAAATTTTCACCAAATAGATTTTGTTTTAAACAAACCTACTATTTTAGAAACTACATTCATTTTTCTATAGATTCTATTCTAACATATTTTTGAAATAATATAGATAACTTATTCAAATTTTTATGTCAAGTTGCTTAATTCTATTTTTTTTGAATTTTTTGCCACTTAAGGGCCTGTTTATCCATGATGATCTTGCACATACCCCATGGTAACATCACATGCTTCAAATTTAGTCAATCAGGTCATATTGCAAGAAACTATGACAAACTATCTCTAAAGGGTGACACATGACATTATAAGTCTTTGACTATATGTTATAGATGTAATGTTTTGGACATAAAGTAAAGTTTTGTAGGGGTCAATGGAAGGAAGCATTTGGAAACAACAAAGAATTTGATAATCTTCTTTAGTCAAGAAAAAAATCATTGGGGGTCTAGAAAAGAAAGATCAATCAAGATGAGAAGAAAGATAAAGGATCATGTACAATTTGGAGAAGAAAGCATAAACAGTCTGGTAATAAAGATGAATCCATGAAAGTGCATTGTGTACTCCTTGCACATGTGATGTCATCCAATTCCTAAGAATAATCAAAGACTTAGGGGGAGTCTAGTATGGACTTAACACAATTTTCAAAATTTTGACAAGAGGTGATACTTGCTCATTTGTTAATGACTTATTGCATATAAAGTTTGAAGTGGTGAATAAGGAGAAATTCGGGAAAATAATTCATAATAAAATCAATTTGGTAGTAATACAGTGATATTTGGTTGAGGAATCATATGATGGTATGGCATGGCTACTTGTTAAATCCTTTGATCCTAACATCGACAATCTATATATTCTTGACCTTGGTTTTATAGGTTTATGACCAGGTAGCAGGTACATAGTGATATGGATTAGTCTTGGCATTGGAAATTGGTATATGATGTATACTATCCTTCATAAGGCTTTAATTCCTATTGTGGAAGAGCTTTTCATGCTTATATCCATGTTTTAGCTTGGTATTGTTGGCATTGCTTCAGTAATTGTTACATATTATTATCTTGATTAACAAATTAGTAGTGGAAATTGTTGTGTTTGACAATATATTTGGACCGTGACCACGCAATATGATGTCAAACATGCTTTCAAGCTTGTTTTTATGTTAGAATGAACAATGCCTATTCACATTCTTGGATAGTGTGAAATGAATTCAACTGGTGGAAATTCTTGTTTGCTTATTTGCTCGGTGCTATTTCAGTATGGAGTGAGTTGTTTGGTGATCAATGAATTATCATCATATAATTCCATTATTTTTCTTGCATTCTAAATATGAGTTACAATGAGTAGAAATGTTTTGATGTGTTGTCAATATAAGGGGCGGTGAAAGCTTTAAAGGCTCGTACAAACTTTAGTCTCTTCATACATTCAAATGCATACAAATACTCAGAAGTCTTGTAGCACAAGTTAATAGCGAGTCAGATGTATTTGCGATGTGTTGATTGATGCCAAAAGTTATTTTTAGAGAATCTTCTTAGGCTGATTTTCTTGACAAGTTGATAGAAGACAAGATCTATTTCAATTGGCTTGTATACATTTTCCTAACATGAGATAGTATTTTTGAATTTGAAGAAGACCTTGCATGATGCTTAGTGGTAGAAGAAGACAATTTTATGAGGTTTGGATTTCCTTGCTTGATGGTATGTGTGTTTATCTCTTGTGACTTGTAAAGAAGTAAAACATATTAGGTATGATCAATTATCTATTTTGTTTGTGATGTATGAGAGTAGTAACAACAATGATTTTAGTTTTGACAATGTATCTTGATATCAGTAAGATTAGCTGACAGTATATTGGATAGTATAATAGGTAGTTCTCATGTTGTGCTTTTGTATTCTAATATTGGTGCAGTTGCATATGTCCTAGTAAATATATGAAGAAGAAGGTGATAGTGTGTTTTTACAAGGTACTGTTGCATGGTGGAGTTTGAATTTGGTATGGGAATGATTGTCATATATGAGAAAGCTGTAGAGAGCCTTGGTTCAATTATTTGCATCAGTAGGTCATTTCAATGCAAACAATTAGGGGGAGCTTGGTTCTTTGGTTTCTCTTTTACAACTATATTATATTTTTCTGCTCTATTGCTCTATTTGCAGATGGTTATTGTGTTGAATGGATAATTGACTTCTCAATTATTTTCATGGAACTTCACTATATTCTCTTTGTTCTTTGTCATTGAGGCAAACAAGGGGAGAGTAATTATGTTTTTCCATCAAGGACAAAGGGGGAGTTTGTTGACTTCTTAGTTGTATTTGGTTGTCTTTGATGAAAAAATTAGTTGGCATGCTCTTTGGTATTCATGTTTATGGTGATTCAGGATTTTAATGATATATTGGCTTTTGATGTTTACTATTGGATCATATGGTGATAATCCTAGTTCATGGAATGCTTCTTTAGTTTTTATTCAGATACATTCAAATTTGATATTGATATCTTGTGGTACTGATGTTTGGAGCTTCTTGTGTAGACAACAGTCTTAATTAGTTCTAACATGGCACATACAGGTGATGTCATTGCAATGGGAAGATTCATTACATGTGATATCATTTTATGGTACTTGGTGATATGTTTTCAGTTGATGTTTATCACATTGATCTTGGCATATGATATTTAATTGTCCTTGAGCTTTCACATACCATTTTTATTGGAGGTAAAGTCGCACATGGCTTTAAATATTTGGCATGGTATAATTTTGTGATTATCATCTTATATGATATTGATGCTATGATTTTTAAAAGATTATTAAAATCCTCTATAATAAAAGGATCGGGCTTATTATATGACATATAGTTCATATTTTATTGATATCAGCCTTTTCATTGATTTAAGTTTTAATAAAAAGACTTGGGCTCCTTGTCGGCTTTCACCTTTTATTTCAATGATTATCAGTGGTTGACTTAGTGTTTTGGTACTGACATCATACATTTGGTCATCATGTGTGTTGGCATAATATTTTTGTCATCAAACTCTAAATGCGTTAAGGCTTTGTTTGGTAAACAAGTCATGTGTATTAACAACAATAATAAGTATCAACAACAATGATAAAGGTATCATTTGAAATATTTGTTCACATGGATTTCAAATGATATAGAATATCATTTGATTTGGATTTGAAATTATTATGGAATTGAGTTAAACATTTGATTGAAATAAAAGCTAGGGAAAAAAGTGTTTTGTATTTTTTTCTTTTGGCTGAAGATGAAAACCTAGCCGGCATTGGAATACTTGTAGACTTGTTTCTTTAGCTAGCTGACATGAAATGTGAAAGAGTGATGTTGCTAGGTAGTTATAGAAGCTCCATCAATGAAGTATTCAATCGAGAAGTTATGGATCGAAGTTTTCTTTGGTCAGTTTTTAGTTTCTATCCACCGTGAAACAGGTAACACAATGATGGGTCATTGAGAACATGTTATCATTCAGTTTCTTCCATTTTTTATTTGCAAATTTTGTTAATGCAGGTTTTGGATCTGAGAAGATTAATGATGTTGATTATTTTTTTGTGAGTACAATGTGTTGGTGATGTTTTTGAAATATTTTTTTGAAGGGTTGTTTTGAGATTCAAATGGCATTTGATGTACAAAACTGCATTCATTACTTTGAGAATCAGTTTGAGAAAGTTGGTTGATTAACGAATAAAGTTTCATTGTTTAGAAAAGATCCTTCAGTTATTCCTTTTTGGAATCCATTTTTGAATTGTATTGTATTGTATAAATTCATGGATTTAAGCCATTGTTTAGTTGGGAGGAGAGATAATTTGTATGGCTGAGGAAAAGAGTTGAAGTAACAATAAGGATTGAAAACTTGTAACGATATTTTATTGAAACATCTTTATAGTCCAAAAATAGGAGTTTTGAGAGAACATTATTCTCTCTAGTTCTATACAGAGATTATTTTTATTGCAGAATATTTTTTTAATACAGTACTAGCATTCATAGTACATATTTTATAGTGGGATATAATGTAGACTATCCTATTGTATACTATTAAGATGTTGTGATTGCAGAAGATAATTGCAATTATAGGACCTTGATAGTTTACATTGTTTATTGAGAAACATTGAAAGAGGAGATGGTGCTCCTTGAGATTGGTGTCTCTAAATGAGGGGTTGGTGATCCTTAAGTGGGTGCTTAGAGATCATTCTATAAGGCATTGTAATTAGTGGTTTTTGAAGTTAAGCCAGTAAGGTAGTTTTGGAGTGGTTTTTCTTCCCTGAAAAGGTTTTCCACTCGACAAAATTTTGTGTCTCTCTTTTGTGAGGTTTGTGCTTATTGTTTTCATTCTGTCATTTGTCAAATTGGTTCATGCAATGCTCTAATACAATTTCATTGTTTCGAGTTGCGTAAAAGTTTAGAGGTTAATTGTTCATTTTGTCATGCAAATTTTCTACGTATGATTGTTTAGATTTTCCATTAGTGAATTTGTTGTTCTATGTAAAAGAAAGCATAAAAAGAAGATTTTTCATTCAGCTTTATATGAACAATGTTATGTCATGCTTTAACATGAGTTGTTATGTCATTCATTGCATTGATTAAGTCTTTGAAAAGGTATATTTCTATTCTAAATTTCAGTGTTTACATTGCATATATCAGTCACATTTATTTATTCATGGTCAATAGTTTAAATCTGCAAATCAAGTCGTAAAAGTTTTAATTAGTATATTACTCTGATTCACCCCTCCCCACTCTCAGAGTAATTCAACTTCCAACAAAAAATGCATTTTTTCTTACCTGGTGCAAAGTACCCAATAGTTCCCTGAAAAGTTGAAGAAGATGACCTTCTACTATTTGGCTGGAGATGGATCCCAAGCATTCTTGCAGCACCAAAATCACTCATATGAGCTTCAAGATCTTCATCTAAAAGAATGTTTGTAGGCTTCAAATCACAATGGAAAATGGGGAAACTGTATTCCTCATACAAATAAACCAATGCCTCAGCTATGGATATGGTGATGTCAAGCCTTTTGGATAAACTCAAACTTGTACTTTGTTCTTTGTTATGTACAGTTGCATCCAGATTGTTGTTTGGGAGAAATTGTAGTACCATAGCCATTAAGCTATTATCCAAAACATACCCCAGAGTCTTTACCAGATTTCTATGTCTAATGTGAGATAACATCTGCAACTTTATGTTGAAACAACGTTCTACTTCTTTGGGGTTTTCTATCTTGAGGACTTACACAACCACTATTCTACCATTGTTGAGAACAACCTTGTAGACTATGCTATGTTGTTGCTTCCAATGATGTTGTCTGAATTGAAGTTGCCAATATCATTCCACAAATCTATTATAGTAAACCTCTAAGGATCTAAAGGGACATTCAAAGAAGAAGTGTCCCCACCATTCGCATTTGGTCAAACCCCTATTAATGGTGACTATGCACCTCACGTGGTGTCCATGCCTTATTTAGGCACTGTCTATGCAACATACAAAATGCACCTATACTTTATCTATCAGACTGAAAGTCCATGTCATTTCAGGCGGTTACAAATTTTATGCTGAACAATTCACCCATTTGTATTTGTCAGACCAGTCCGTGCTGGGTAAAATAATTCACCACCATATTTTCCATGCTTCAAAATTAACTTAACTCCCTCATTTTTTTTCAAACAACTGCATTATATATATTATATATTATAATTTATATATTATAATATTATATTTTATTATATTACATATTAATATTTATATCACATGATATTTTATATAATATTATTTATGATATAATATTTTATTATATATCAATTATAAATATAAATAATATTTTATATTTTATATATTATATTATAAATATATTATATCATATATTGTTATTATATATTATATATTATTTATAAATTATATAATAATATAAATTTAAGAATATATATCTTACATGTATTTACAAAGGTTAAATTTATATTTTTACATTTATAAATAATATATAATATATAATACATAATATCAATATAACATTATAATATTATATTTATAATATTTTATTATATATTAGTTGTATATATATATATATATATCAATTCAAAGGGAATTAATTTTTTTATATTATGAATATATTATATCATATATGAACATTATTTATAAATTTAAAAATATAAATATAGCCTTTGTAAATACATGTAGGATATATATATTCTTAAATTTATAAATAATAAATAATATATAATATCAATACATGATCTATTATATTTATAATATAATATATAAAATATATTAATATTTTATATCACATGATATTTTATATAATATAATAAAATAAAGAAATAAAGTAAAAAGGAAAGAAAAAGAAAAGGAAAAGATAAAAGACTAGTAAAGCACATGCAAGTCAACCATCCAGCAAGTCATCTGCATCCCAGTCATGTTCAATATAAGTGGAATGCAGATCACTAACAAGAGGGACAACATCAAGTGTTGTACTAGGAGAATCACCAGGTTTAACACGTGGTGCATCACTCGGTTTAGGATCATCATAGTTGTTATCATTTAAGCTCATGGAAGAGGAAAATAACAAATTTAGCTCATTATGCACTTTTTCATCAATTTTAGCTTATAACATATAGAAGAATGAAGGTACAAATTGAGGAATGCACATAGAGAGAGAAACATCAAACAAGGCATCACAGGGGATCACATTACACACATGCAATCAAAAGAAAAACAAAAGCAAAAAGGAAAGAAAAAGAAAAAGAAAAGATGAAAGACTAGTAAAGCACATGGAAGTCAACCATCTAGAAGCTAATCTGCATCCCAATCTTGTTCAGTATAAGTGGATTGCAGATCACTAGCGAGAGGGACAACATAAAGTGTTGTACTAGGAGAATCACCAAGTTGAACACATGGTGCATCACGCGGTTTAGGAGGATCATCACGGTTGCTATCATTTAAGCTCATGAAAGAGGAAAATAACAAATTTAGCTCATTATGCACTTTTTCATCAATTTTAGTTGATTCCTCATCATCATCGAAGTTAACCATAGCAGGGGGACGAATGATAATATCCATAAGACCAAGACCACCATATTATTTAGGATAAAAAATACTATCCCAACTAATTAGACTCAATTTTTGAGTGTCTAGATTCTATGTAGGAGTTAATGGTGAACTCTCAACACCCCAGGAACAACTATGAGACCAAAATATATTCTACAAGAGAAAAAATGGGAAGAATAGCTTGTTATATTATTGATGCAAGATTATAAGATTGAATATATGATATACATATGGTGCCTTGCTTATAAAGGTATGTTGTGATATATGATTAGATAATATCATGAAATGTGTCTTAATCATGTACAATGATACAACTACCTCAAAAATATTAAATGGACTAGATAACAATGTTTAAATTATTAAAGTAATATTATTATATTTATCATATAATTCTCATCTTAGTTAGGTTTAGTTTGCTTCCAACTTGTTTTAACAACTTTTGTTTTATTTGTTGATTATTTCTTTTAGAAACTGTGGTATATGAAATGTGGGATGGATGCTATCATATGATTTAGGATATAGAGCATACCCACTTTCCACCTACTACATTCAAGGGTAACCCTAAATATCTCAATGCAAAAGAGAAAGAAATCTTGTAATAGGGTTTTCCTAGGGGCTGAATGCAAACTAATAAGGGGTACACCACCAAGTTTAGGCTTGGAAAAGACAATGGAGTGCAAGAATTGTAAAATATTAATTTAATGTAATGCACTACAAAATTACCTAGAAATGCTAGTGAAACAAAACAGAAAGCGACAAAATGGAATATGTGCACCTAGAAAACTAGAAATGATTGGAAGGAGCTCTGAAACATTAGAAATTATGATTTCAATATTGAGTGCCCAACTCATTCGCCAAGCTTGGTTAACCAATATAGTTTCTAGAAAACTGTGTGGGAATAGGAATCTGCCAAAAGGGTATCAGAATCTGAAAAAATCTAAAAACTGACTGGAACTGGGACTCATTCACTAGAAGTGGAAAATCAGTCCAGTTGGGATTTTCTAAAACTTCAAAGGCTGATCTTGGTCTTCTATGTCTGCTCTATTCTTCCTGATTGATTTTTGGATCCGAAACCCTGATTTTCAACTTGTAGGTCTTCTCCAAGGTTCTCCAAGACTTGATGACAATTTTGAAAACTTTGAATGATTTGCAAATTTTTTCCAATCTTGCTCATTAGCAAATTTGCAACCTATACTTGCAAATCACACATAAAGGTGAGGGAAAAATGGTGTTGGGTTAGTGAATAGGAGTTTGCCTTGGTAAAACCCCTTGTTAGTTGATTAATGGTGAAAAGGTGTGGATATCACCTTTTTCCCACTATGATTTAGTAATGTCCTACGATTCCCAATTGGATTGACTATCAACCTCACAAGGCGAGTCAATTCTCAACAAGGAGGACCTAGGATGGGGTTCTTTAAGCTTTTACGGGCTCACCACCAAACAAATGCTTGGAAAAGACAAATAAGAATTCAACTCTCAAAACCTAGTACTACAAGTTAAATAAAGGATGCAAATGTTGAAATTATGCAATAGGGAGTTAGCATATGTGTACCTAGGAAGTCTGAAAATGTGATGAGGATTCTAGAAATGTAAAGAAATTGTCAAAATATGAGATGGAGTAAAAAGATGCCCTTATTGTTGTCTTAGTCTCGCTGCTATTGTTTGGGGCAGATGGAAAATCTTTGGATGTTAGAACTAGATCTTAAAGAATTTTTGAAAAATATTTGGGTATGTACAAGATCATCATGGAAAAAATAGGCCCTTACGTGGCAAAAAATTCAGAAAAATTAGAGTTAGGAAATTTGATGTAAAAAATTGAATAAGTTATCCATATTATTTTTAAAATATGTAATAATAGAATTTGTAGGAAATTGGAAGTAGTTTCTAAACTACTAGGTTTACTTACAAAATAAATCTATTCGGTGAAAAATTGGAATTTCAATGCAGTAGCACTTAAATTTTAGGGAAAAAATAAGATGATGTCTGTCTGACCACACTAACCACAACAAAATGATAAAATTTTCTTATAAGATTTTAGATATAAGTAAAGGTCTCGTGTCCTAATTTGATGTATATTTTTTCGTAATTTCTTTCCAACTAAATAATTAATTATGAATTTTTTATCACAACTTTTCAAAAGTATAAAAAGCCATATGTTTGACCACCTTAACTTGGTCAAAACTTTATGAAATTCAATTTTTTCATAATCCTATAAATGCAAAGCATAGAATGTGATGCATGTTTTAGACTCAAAAAAGTTGATACCATTTGAAAGCTATATTTTTTTTTCAATCAGCCTATCAATCAGGACTTTAGTCATAATTCAAATAGAAAATGAATAATAATTATTTACTAAATTCAAAGTAAAGCATAATTTATATTGGTGGAAAGCTAAGAATCTCCTTTAAAAACCATTTGTTTCATCAATTTGGGTAAAAGAAGGTCATCAACCACATACCCTACACATACCCATCATATCGCCACTTTTTGGCCCATCATGATGTTGTGCATAACCATCTTCAAGAGGAATAAGATGCCCTAGGTGGAAACATAGTCCCATTTTGAATTTCAAGAAAATCTAGATCTGGTCCTAAGGTTTGATGTCTGCACTTCCTTCTTCTCTAATCTCATATTCTGAAACTTTCAAATTTACCCTGTAGGTGAGTTTTTGTTATGATGACAACTTTTCAATTCAACTTTGCAACTTGGCAACTTTTTGCTTCAAATGATCTTCAACTCTTCAACCTAAATCTGCAATCACAAACAAGCAAGAGGGGAAAAACTTGTTGGTTGTTAGTGAATGGGGGTTTTCCTTGGTCAAACCCCTTGTTGGTAATTAAACCTTGAAATGAAATAGAATAATTCAAAGGAAATGGTGAATGGACAACATGCGATGTTACAACTCACCAAACCCTTGTTATAAAGTTTGCAAACTTGTGTGAAATGGTTGCAATGAATATTTATCTCGAATCAAAGAAAGGCTTGATAGATATGGACTTGAATTGTTTGCTTGAGTCAAAACCCTACATCAGAAATGTTAGCACAACAACACACATAAATGCAAGATCTTTGATATGATGCTACAAATGCTTGATGAATTTCTCTTGAATGCTTGGATGCATAGATTGCTTGTTAGGAGAAAATGAGAGAAGGAACCTTGTATTTATACCTATCTATCCTTAATATCCTAAAATTACACCACACCAAGATGACATATGAATTCATTAATTAAAGGAGGCTAAATCCTACTAGAATTTGAAATTAAATCCTAAAAATACCTTAATGGGGACTAAGATTCCCTAGGTGGTGTCTTAGTCCCAAGGCATGAAACTTGGGGCACAAACACCAAAAAGGGCCCCAATTAAGATGCCTCAAAATTAGGATCCCAAGACCTTTGGGGGACTACAACTCTCTACGTGGCATCTTAGTCTCGACCTAAAAATCAAGGACACTCAGAAAAAATCATTAAATTATCATTTACCCATTGAGGAATGTCAGGATTAGCTAGAAAAAAGATATAATTCATTCAGCTTTTGAATGCAAAATAAGACCAATTAAGACATAAATAGTGATAAATAAAACAAGGCAGGCCCAAACAAGAGTGAAAATGCAAGGGTATGCATTTTGCTACATTGTATTTAGCCGCCACTTTAGTGAGAGGAGGAGCTTGCTTCAAACTCACACTAAAGTAGCCAACCACACTTCAATTGTATGCATTCTAGTAATATAGGATGACAATAATCAAGAGGGTTTCCAAGCCCCTAGGATCAAGATCATATGGAAAACCAACATAAGCACAAAAGAACATGCTTGCAGATGATATATGAAGCCATAACCAGATCGTAAACATACACCATCAGAGATGGAAAATGAAAAAGACAAAAGTAAAAGTAAAAATGCAATAGATCAAGCTTTGACTGGCTATCCAACACACTGTGGATCAGGTCTAGGTTTTTTTTCCAAAAAAGGTTTACAAGTGGGACCTATTGTCCACTATGCAAACAAAGCACACACTCACAAGGGATAGTCAAGCTAGGTGTCTACTTGGAAAGCCCCAAGAGGTCCATATCAAAGCCAAACCTCCATGACTTTAATAAGGACAAAAGAAATAAAATGCATGCTCACAAGGGTTAGTGAAGCTAGGTGTTCACTAGGTGAGCCCTAGGAGATCATATCAAAGCCATAGCTCCATGACTTTAATAAGGCACTAAAGGGAAAAAAAATGCAATAGGAACTTAGAAGAATGTTCAAAGGGATTTTTCTTCATTCATGTGAGGTCTCAATCTTAGGGGACATTGTGCTTAATGTCTCGAAGAGAGGATAAATACAAGGTCTCATCCTAGGCAACATTGTACCTAATGTTTCCAAGAGAGGAAAAGCACAAAAAGTCTCATCTTGTTTCCAAGATAGGACAAGTGCAAGGTCTCATCCTGGGGAACATTAACCTAATGTTTCAAAGAGAGGACAAGGAAATGTCATGCTCTCGAAGGAAATCAGACCCAATGACACCACCAAGAGGAAAAAAAAATCACACAAAGCAATAAAATCATATCAAGCAACATGAAAAAAAATGCAAGTGAAATCATGTCAAAAATAATTGCAATGTATGCCGGGCCACTTTAAAGAAATTGCAAACACCATGCTATGATAAATTAATTTAAAGTAGCCAAAACATGAGAAAGAAAAGAGGAAAAGAACTAGATACACATAAGGGATCTATGGATTTGGGGTTAGTATCTGTCTTTGCTACAATGATATCATAGAACTAAGAACTATCATCATTCCCCAAATACACATAAAATTTGAAGAATGACACAAAGAGAGTAAAGAAAAAATGAAAAACCTTGTGCATCAACAAGAGACATTGGGCATCTGGACACCTTGTGTCATCCCCAAAAGGAAAACAAAACACAAAAATGAAAGGAAATAAAAGATAATGAAAAATATTTTGGGTCAACATGGAAGAGACATAGGGTGTCTTGATGCCTTGCGTCATCCCCAAAAGGAAAACACAAGACAAAAATGAAAAGAAATAAAATATAAATGAAAAGACAAAAGCTTACGACATATAGAAGAATGAAGGTATAAATAGAGGAATGCACATAGAGAGAGAAACATCAAACAAGGCATCATGGGGGATCACATTACACACACGCAATCAAAAGCAAGCAAAAAGAAAGAAAAAAGGAAAGCAAACGAAAAAGAAAACATAAAAGACTAGTAAAGCACATTCAATTCAACCATCCAGTAGGTCATTTGCATCCTAGTCCTGTTCAGTATAAGTGGAATGTAGATCACTAGTGAGAGGGACAACATCAAGTGTTGTACTAGGAGAATGACAAAGTTCAACATGTGGTGCATCACTCAATTTAGGAGGATCATCCCGGTTCTTATCGTTTAAGCTCATGGAAGAAGAAATAACAAATTTAGCTCATTATGCACTTTTTCATCAATTTTAGTTGTTTCCTCATTTTTATCCAAGTTAACCATAGTAGGAGGATGAAAGATAAATATTGATGGATCTTCTAGAGGGGACCCTAGACATGCTGGGATTGGGGGCATTGTTAGAGACAATAATGGAGGGGTGGTGTTTTTCTTCTCTATTTATAAAGGTCATCATTCTAATAATTTCATGGAGGCTCTTTCTATTCTCCATTCTATTGAAAGAGGTTGTTGTCTAGCCTAGAAGAGGACTATTTATGAATCTAATTCATAGATTGTAGTTGATATGCTTAATGAGTAGAGATTTGATTGTGTTAATTGGCAGCTAGCTATGGTGATCAAACAAATTGTGAATCTGTGTAGTTCTTTAAAATGTGTTTCTTTTTCCATATTCCTATGGAATGGAATAGTGTGGCTGATATTTTAGAAAAGTACACCTTTGAGCACTTGGAGAGGAGGATTATTGATGATTGGGGACTCTTATCCTCAGAGCTCTCTTTGGCCCTAAAAAATTTAATCATAGAAGAATTTCATATCTAACTAATTCCTTGGTTGGGTTTCTTTAGGGGCTTTGTTCTGGATTTGGTTGGTGGTTTTGTGGGTTGATGCCTATTAATTTGTATTGTTTCTTTGATTCAATATATTTTTACCCCTTATTTACAAAAAAAAATTGTTATAATTTTATACTATTTAGATATTAAGTTAGTGGGATATTAGGATGTGTGAAAGGATGGGGCACTAGCTTGACACTTGGTAGGTTTTCTTTAATTAGAGATTATTTGGAAGTGAATGTTAAGCTACAATATTATCATTGGTATGGTAGCATGAAAGTCATGTCATTGGTAGATGTAATGAAAGTGTATTTAAAGTTTAAGGGACAAGAAGTAGACAAGTTAGTTGGGTAGAATTTGTAAGTGTAAGGTTCCTTGTCATAGTAGTAGTGAAGTTTCCTTGTCCAATGTGTATAATCATCCCATTCCCTAGGTATGATTTTTTATATTATTGCAATTATAGGAGAATGGATGACTATTCCCTTGGGTGATGGTTTGTATTGAGATTAGTGTTGACACTTATTCTCCTTTTTTGGAATTAGTTTATTTTCCTAGTGGGAGATGGTGTTTTCCTTTGGTGGGTGACTTATTTATACACTTGTGACCAATTTTTGGTCCCCCATCTTTATGCACATGATATTATGTGTGTTTAAAACATAGGGGGGGTGTTATATTTTATAGGTTGTTGTGGTGAGGTGTACTAGGATATAACAATGGTTAGTTGAGAAAGTGATGGTTGGAGTAAATATTGAATTAGTTGCATCATTGATGGGAATACCATTTGTATTGGATGAGTGTTTTAATTATTTAAGAAGGGTTAGATTCTAGGATGAGTGCAACTAGAAAATATTTTTTTCAAAGTTTGATCAAGTCCTTGTCCTATTAGAAGTAAGAGGGTTGGATGATGAAGTACTAGGAAAAGTGACACATATTTCCTCTAGCATTGGATAATTGTTAAAGGGTTAAGTGGTTATCTATAGTGAATGTTCATACAACATATTTTTGAAGGATTATGTGACTATGATTTATTATATAGTGAATTTTTTTAATCTTAAGTTGATCAATGTTAGAGGGGATTGTGGTTATGTGTTGTGATGGATCATATAGTGGGTTTCAGAAGGTGAAGTTAACTATAGTCTATTTCTTAATCATGTTAGTTTAGATTAGTCAAAGGTAGGGGATGGGGTGGTCACCTCCTCTATAAGTTATTCTAAAATATGTGTTTTATTCAATTTTATAAGGTGATAAAAATATGTTTGTGTCAGGTCATCCTTGATAAATTTGAAAAACCTAGTAGAGTATTATAGTTAATGCACCTATAATGAGCCTTGCCAATTCTAGCAATAAACTTCTCTAACTTGTCCTTGTAATTTTTTTGAACAATTGTCTTGCAACTATTGTAGGTGCTAATATGCAATGGTTGATTGTATAATTTGATATTTGATGATAAAATGAGAATGTAATTAACTCTACAACTGCTGCTAATATGATAATGCACTTTTTGTGTATTTTTCGGATGCAATAGATGAACTAAGATGCAATGAATACATATAAATACTAACCTACAACCAACTAGACATTTTGACAAAAAATTGGCAAGCAAACTAAATTAATGAAAATCAAATGCATAAGATAGACATTTTATCAAACAATTTGCAAACAAACTCCTTATATCTCCAATCATATATTGTGCTAACTTGAATGACTACAATCTGATTATGACTTTCTAATCTATGGATGAAATTACAAATGTTATTTGACTGCAACAACATTACACTTGAAGTCCCTCAATACACTTTGAATTGTAATTACAATTTCTTATTGTTGGCAGCTTTAGCAACCAAAGTCTAGAATACAATGCTAAACTAAAAGAGAAGAACCTAGTTTCCCTAACACAACCACCAATAACCTTGTATCTATTTGTTGAAGCTGTCATTAGCCCTTTGAATCCAGCGTCTATCCTTCTTGATGCCACTCGAACCCCACATAATTTTTCCAGAATTTGTAAACTCTTTGCATAAATCACCCCCGACAAGTGCACCCAACTTATGACCAATTGCAGATGTAACTTTGCCAAGCAATGTATGAAATCTTTATTTCATCAAGGTATCTTTCTCACAAGAAAAATCATCATTCCATAGGACTGAGAAACCTTCACCAATTTGCTAACCTTTTCTTCCAAAATTGTTCTCTATCAATGATGCCAAGTCAAACTTAAATGGCTGCAACTAGATGAATAAATAATGCATATCAAACCAAGAAGAATGAACACTCTCTAATGCAAAATCGTGGCTGTATGCAGAACAATAGATGAGTAAAATTTTTGATTATATAATTTGATCATCTTTTACAAGACATCCTTCCAAATGCCCTTGAAATCGTCATACACCATTAAAGAATGAGTTTCAACAATTCAAATGAAGAATTGGTACCATAAGTGAAAGAAATGGACAAAAAAATGGCACCAATAAACTGATAGAAATGACTAAGAAAATCTAATGTGGAAATCTAAGTATGCACAATGCAAATCAAGCTCCAAAGAATGAAAAATTCAATTACCAAAATGTCTCCAAATGTTGTACACCAATAGAACTATGCCAAAAACTTGATCAATAAAATGATCAACCCAACAATACCTCAGCTGCTATGTTGAATCCAAACCCTTATTTAGAAAGTACAATAATACATCAGTTATTGTACTAAAAAATATTTCACAATGAAGCACAAATGGAAGACTGAAGTATCCTCCTCTCAGCTACAATAATTCAGATGATATTTCACACCCTCAAAATTGCATACCAATTGAGAGTTTTCATTCTCAATGGCCAACTAGAACAACTGCAGAAGCCCTAGGCTCTACAACTGAAAATACCAAACATCAACAACAACAACAAATCTTCCTGCTGAGAATGAAGCCCATGATGTCTATTTATACTTTTTCCTCAAGAGGTCAGCCCCTTCTATAACTTTCCCAAGTCACCTTCTAGAAGGAATATTATAATAATATTTTATTTTTAAGTGACTTTATGATATAATATTTAATTTAAGTCACTTTATTAAATTAATTAAATATAAAGTTACCTTTTAATGTTTTATTTATTTGATAACTTTATAAATAATTAACTTAATACTCCAATTAAAATAATCAATTAAGCCATCCCTAAGAAATATCATTAATTTGGAAAACTTAATTAATTAAATTAATTAGATTATTTTTCCTCCAAAAATGTGGACATTACAGTTCACCCTTCCTAAAATTGCTTGACCCCAAGGAATCACAACTGTTATAGCATTGGGAGGAAGAATGGGAAACAACTGTACCTATTCACCAACCACCGAGATCCTAAATTATCCTATAACAAGTGCCAATCCAAGCTCTTTATTTGCAACTGGAATCCAAGATGTAATCAAATCCTGTCATCTAATGAAACCAACCATCTAGCAATGAAGCTCCTGAATCCCAACTCTGCAAATCATGCCAACTCCAAATTGGACAACCATCAAACAATGAAGAGTCTAAGAAGATTAAATCACCAACCAATAAGTAGATAAGATGCTCTATCATGTGAAATATGTAACCAATCCAAAGATGAGTTGTAGATGCCTTTAATACCCTCTAAGGACAACTCTTGAGTGGCTGATCCACTAAGAGTTTCATCACTATCATCATCATCCTCCTCAAAAGAAAGATCAACCTCTAAACCACATGAAGAATCCTCAAATTTTACTAATTCCTTTGATTGACCAAACTTATGAACCTCATCACAAAGTGATTCCTTCCCTTGAGTAAGGAGTCTTCTAATGTGATCTATCCCTTTTTTCCTTTCCATGTTGATGAGATTGAATTTCTTTCGCTTCTTGAAGGTGTTGTCTTGCATTTGTAGCCACTAACCTAGCCTCCTTGGCCTTCCTCATCCACTCTTCATTCATCATTGCATACCTTCTAATCTCTTCAATGCCAAAATACACAAAATTGGTCCTCTTTTGCTTGGTATCTTTATGTCCACCAATGGGTGTAGGGATACTATCAAATGATTATATCACATCATTGGCTTGTTCATGAGCACAGGATTCCTTTAAATGAGAATGATGATGCACCAAGTTGTTTTCTTCAAACAAATCTGTGATAAAAGCATGCCAATGTTGCAAAATTCCTCCATCATGTGAAGACAAAGCACTAGTGGCTACTCCACTAAGTAGAGGATCAATTTCTACATCCTCCTTAATATCTTGGGCCTCCAAATCAGAATTTTTTTGCATCATGATAAGACGAAGCAATGCAAAACTTGAGTAATGAAGCATCACAAGACCCCATATCCTCATGTAGCTACTCCAAAGCAATTGGTTTATCTTTAAACACCACTTTCTCTTCTTCAACCTTGAAGTCCTCTTGAAGTATCTTGTGCCCAGTCTCTTCCTCTATGTTGATTTGACTTTTGTTCATCATAGGATTAGTTGCATGTTGGTCACTAACTGGTGCAAAATCATTGTACAGGTTTCTAGATACCTCACTTGTAGAGACCTATTGTTCTTCCTTCCTTTCTCTTTGTGATGTAGACTTCTTAGAAATGGAACTCATATACTGAGATAAACTCCCTCTAGTTGTAGGGTCTCTAAGAAATTTACTTATTTCTTTGAACTCTTTCAAAAGCTTATTCATACTTTGGTCCAACCACTTCTGAGTACTTGAAGTAGCCATGATCAACTCAGTTGTTTCAATGTTCAATCAACCCAACAAGATGGCAGGACAATGGATTTGATACCATTGTAATGAGCCTTGCCAATTCTAGCCCAAAACTTCTCTAATTTGTCCTTGTAATTTTGTCAAACAATTGTCTTGCAACTATTGTAGGTGTTGATATACAATGGCTGATTGTATAATTTGATATTTGATGACAAAATGAGAATGTAATTAACTCTACAACTGCTACTAATATGATAATGCACTTGTTTGTGTATTTTTTAGATGCAATATATGAACTAAGATGCAACGAATACATATAAATAGTAACCTACAACCAGCTAGACATTTTGACAAATAGTTGGAAAGCAAACTAAATTAATGAAAAGAAAATACATAAGATAGAAATTTTATCAAACAATTTGCAAACAAACTCCTTATCTCTCCAATCATATATTGTGCTAACTTGAATGGCTACAATCTAATTATGACTTTCTAATCTATGGATGAAATTACAAATGTTATTTGATTGCAACAATATTACACTTGAAGTCCCTCAATACATAGTTTTGAATTGTAATTACAATGTCTTATTGTTCACAGCTTTAGCAACTAAAGTCTAGAATGCAATGCTAAACTAAAAGAGAATAACCTGGTTTCCCTGATGCAATAGCCACCATTAACCTTGTATCTATTTGTTGAAGCTATCATTGGCCCTTTGAATGTAGCACCTATCCTTCTTGATGCCACTCGAACTCCACATAATTTTTCTAGAATTTGTAAACTCCTCTTTGCATAAATCACCCCTGACAAGTGTGCCCAGCTAGTCACTGATTACATATGTAACTTCTCCCAGCAATGTATGAAATCTTTCTTTCATCAAGGCATCTTTCTCACAAGCAAAATTTTCATTCCATAGGACTAAGAAACCTTCACCAATCTGCTAACCTTTTCTTCCAAAATTATCCTCTATCAATGATGCCAAGTCAAACTTAAATGGCTGCAACTAGATGAATAAATAATGCAAATCAAATGAAGAAGAATGAAGACTCTCTAATGCAAAATTGTGGTTGTATGCAGAACAATAGATGACAAAATTTTTGATTATATAATTAGATCATCTTTTACAAGACATCCTTCCAAATTCCCTTGAAATCATTGTAAACCATTAAAGAATGATTTTCAACAATTCAAATGAAGAATTGGTACCATAAGTGAAAGATATGGACAAAAAAATGGCACCAATGAAAATCTAATGTAGAAATATGAGTATGCACAATGCAAATCAACCTCCAAAGAATGAAGACTTCAATTACCAAAATTTCTCCAAAAGTTACACCAATTGAACTATGCCAAAAAATTGATCAATAAAATGATCAACCCAACAATACCTTCGCTGTTGTGTTGAATCCAAACCCTTATTCAGAAAGTACAATAATACTTCAGCTATGGTACTCAAATATATTTCACAATGAAGCACAAATGGAAGACTAAAGTATCTTCCTCTCAGCTGCAATAATTCATATGATATTTCACACCCTCAAAATTGCATACCAATTGAGAGTTTTCATTCTCAATGGCCAACTAAAACAATTACAAAAGCCCACAACTAAAAATGCCAAATGTCAACAACAACAACAACAAATCTACCTGTTGAGAATGAAACCCATGATGTCTATTTATACTTTTTCCTCAAGAGGTCAGCATCCTTCTAGAACTTTCCCAAGTCACCTTCTAGAAGGAATATTATAATATTATTTTATTTTAAGTGACTCTATGATATAATATTTTGTTTAAATCACTTTATTAAATTAATAAAATTACCTTTTAATTTTTTATTTATTTCATAACTTTATAAATAATTAACTTAATACTCTAATTAAAATAATCAATTAAGCCATCCTTAAGAAATATCATTAATTTGGACAACTTAATCAATTAAATTAATTAGATTATTTTGTCACCAAAAATGGGGACATTACAACACTATATCTTGATCTATTCTAATACAATTCATGTCTTGCAAATTGTCACCTTGGTATATTTAATTATTGAAAAGGAGTTTGAAATATTCATTTTCATGCTCTTCTTGGTTTGTAACATAGTGAAGCATAAAATGAACCTACTGAATTTTCTTTGGTTTTTCAATTTTTGAAAGCTTAAGCTAAGAAAAACATAGAAAGACTAAGAAAAATAATATTACTATCTTTGATGTGCCTTGAATGGCACAAACACATCAAATGCACTAAAATTATCTTGTTTTATAAAGAAGATAAATGTGGTGGTGTTGGTTGATATAGTTAGAACACAACTTTATTAATAGAAGATTGGAAAGTGAGCTTGATTTTTGGGTACATATCCAATCTCTAACTTTGTGACAATGATAGCTAATGGAAAAAAAATAATTATTATATGGTATATTGCATCATATAAAAATCTCAATGGGAGAGTATAACTTAGATTTTGAAAAAAGTTATATCCTGATTAGAGGAGTAAATATAGTATTATGAGTGCAATGGATTAAAAAATTGGGAACAATATCCTTAAATTTAAGTATGATTGCATTTAAAACAAATGAGGAGCATTAGACATTATTAGTTATCTTATTCAAAGGGTGAAAGTAATTTCCAATTAAATTTTTAAATACTCAAAAATTTAATGTTCCACCTATTTCTTCAAAAAATTGTGTTTGTATTTTTTAATGATATATTCATCTATAGTAAAACATGAAATGATAACTAATTAATAGAAAAGATGCTATAGTTGCTAAACATTGACAAAGATATTTTTTTGAGGAGATAGGAATGTTATGATAGTAATATTCTATAATCCTAAGTATAATAAAGATACACACTTGTGACACTCTTTACCTTAATAGTTTCATTTGTTACTTTTAGATATTACTCAAGATAACAATTAAAATAGCAGGAATCTCCATACATAATAACACATATAAATAAGGAAAAAGAAGACTTTCAATCCATCATAGCTTAAAAATATTAAATTAATATACTATTTTCTAATTTTTAGATGTTATCCTATTAATTGGTCTATGATATTACTAATTATTGCATTTAATTCTAATCGGAACATTAAATATTAAAATAATATATATAAAGAATACTTTTAAATTATTTATAAATAAAATAAAACTATATATCAAAACTAAATTAATTGTGAAAGAAAATTTATAATTCAAATACTTTTTTCACACAAATATGTCTAGTTATATATCTTTTTAATTTTTACACCAAATATTTCTCAAAACTAAAATATTTCACTGTTAAAAAGACATTTATTTTAATAAACATGCATAATTTTTTATTTTTTTCTGGTTAACTCCATTAGTTATTCCCATCTACAATAGATCAAATATTTATTTATTTATTTAATTAGAGAATTTATATCAAATCCACAATCATTTAGCTATTTAATATAGGGCATTGAGTGCTATTTTTGATGTTGGAGAGTCAAGGATTGAGAGGTATCCATTCTACCAAGATCGACTTGCACAGGATCCTAGTTTCGTCATTTATGATGTTGGTGTCTTGCATTCAACAAGACATGATTTCTGATAGACTAATTTAGAATCTTTCAACTTCACTGACAAACCAAAAACCCATTACATCAAACATTTAAGATGGGCATGATTCACTTGTAAGAGACCCAAATTTTATTTAGATTACTACTCGGAATAGAACATAAACTATAACTTTTAAAACAAATCCTTTAACGACTAGAAACAAAACCTATAAGAAAAGTTTCTCTAACGGCAGGTTATGCGAGCCTCCAATGGGTATTTCATGGACATGGTAAAGGAAGGTATATACCTAGTTAGATCTGGAGGTTTTCCTTCCTTCACACACGTGACCCACTCAAATTTAATCAATAAATTGGGAAGAGTGATGGGAACATGAATGTTAGCAAGGTCCATTCCTGCACATAGTTTTCTTCCTGCTCCAAATGGTAGATACGACATTCTCACCTTGTCGGAGTCCTTATTGCCAAGGAATCTCTCCGGCATAAACTGATCAGGCTCCTTCCATTCTCCAGGATCGTTGCAGACACTGTGAAAATTCAAAAGCAATGATGATTTCGCTGGTATGTTGATGCCCATCACCTTACACTCGTCCACAGTTTGATGTGGTATTGCAAGCGGCGCTATGGATTGTTTTCTCAGCGTCTGCTTCACAAAAAACTTGCAAGTATGGTAGCTTTCCCAAATCCTCCAAACATAACAATTTGTCCTCTTTTCCTTCCACAGCCTTGCTTACTTCCTGATAAGCACTTTCTTGTATGTGAGGATAGGTTATGAGATAAGCGAGAGCCCATTCTAGAGTTGTGGAAGTGTTGCTTATTGTGAGAAGGAAGAGCTCGAACAAGTTAAAGTCTATTTGTTCATTGGAGAACTTTAACTTGTGCTCTTCATCATCTTCTTCGCCCACAGAAAGTAAACAATTCAGATAGCAATCGGGAGCACTTTGCTTGAAGTATACACGATGACTGCGAGCAAATTGAATGAGAGGGAAGAACAGCTGCAGAATAGCAGCCCAGAGAGACTTCCACTTCTTCTCACTTCTTCTTGTCGAAGGAACAATGTAATGAGCACAAGGAAATGATTCTAGCAGCATATTATCTCCTTCATCAGCTAAGTTAATATTCTTAACAATTAGTTCAGTCAGCTTGACGAGGAAACTCTGGTCTTGGAAGTGAGTACCAGAGCAGAATCGAGCGAGAAAACTCATTGCCATCATTTTTAGGTCATGCAAAGGCCTCACCACACCATTATTGGCTTCCTTCTCCTTTGCTAAGTTGTTGAAGAGATTAGTGACTCTTGCCTGATGAGAAGAGCTCGGGCTTACAACGTGGAAGGGACTGAGAACACTGTTGTGGAGAAGCTTTCTAAGCTTAGTCCAGTGTTCATTGCAGTGTGAAACAAGGGTTTTTTTAAAGTTTGAACTCGTGTATTGCCTGGAGTAAACCATTGGTTGATCTGCGAAATTCGAGGCTTGGTTTACCAGTGCCTCCCAGATTGCAGTTTGGCCAGTGAGAATTATCATAGGCAATGGCCCCATCCACACTGTCATTATAAGGCCATACAACTTGGCCATTATCTGTCATAGTCGAAAGAATATTGTCGCTTTTCACTATTTGATGCAAGTTGTGTGAAAATTTTATTGTAGTTACTGATTATTAATCTCCTATTTAATGTAGATTATTTGACTTCCGAAAATTAATTCACAGTAAATATTGAAAAATAACACAACTGCAACTTCACTAATAAAAATCACAGGAATAGAAAAGAAAAAATTCACAATAATAAACAAAATATTTTTGGATAAATTGTCCATGGAAAAACCCCGAAGGGAAAACCACTACTACAGATGCGGAATATTATTAAACTTCAGCAAATTAAGAGATACATAAACTGCTTGCCTCTTACTGGCAGAGCTCTGACAATATTCTTCTCCAAAAATTCTTCCCTCAATTTCTCCTACTGAAACTCCACACATGTTATCCCCAACACTATCACTGTGCCCTTCCTAACACTACAAGACTGTTTGCTAACACTGCAAATTTACTTGGTATCATTGCAAGTATTTCTCAAGTGTTTCTACTTTCTATCACTACAAGTCTACTTGAGTGTGTCTACTTGCTATCATTGCAAGTCTTTCTCAAAGTTGCTATCACTGCAAACTCGAGTGTGTCTATATCAGTACAAGTCTACTTGAGTGTGTTCACCAAATGCCCATTGATCCCCTTTTATACTACTCCCATTAAAAAAGCAATGGCCATGATTTAATCTCAATCAATGGCTAAGATTAAATAGACTCTAACAACCCTAACTAATTGGATTCTAGAAGTCTCTAGAGGAATCAATTATTTAATTACATAATTATTTGGACAACTCACTCCTTTGTAGAAGTTCTAGAAAAATTAAATAATTAAATAAACATTTCTTGGGAATGGAGACACCCATCCAAGCTACCTAAATTAGCACACCCTCTTAGTGAGGAAGGTGTTCTGTATGACACCCAAATTATCTCGGCGCCTATGGATTGTTTTCTCAGCGTCTGCTTCAACCACAAAACATACTTGCAAGTATGGTAGCTTTCCCAAATCCTCCAAACAATAACAATTTGTCCTCTTTTCCTTCCACAGCCTTGCTTACTTCCTGATAAGCACTTTCTTGTATGTGAGGATAGGTTATGAGATAAGCGAGAGCCCATTCTAGAAGTTGTGGAACAGTGTTGCTTATTGTGAGAAGGAAGAGCTCGAACAAGTTAAAGTCTATTTGTTCATTGGAGAACTTTAACTTGTGCTCTTCATCATCTTCTTCGCCCACAGAAAGTAAACAATTCAGATAGCAATCGGGAGCACTTTGCTTGAAGTATACACGATGACTGCGAGCAAATTGAATGAGAGGGAAGAACAGCTGCAGAATAGCAGCCCAGAGAGACTTCCACTTCTTCTCACTTCTTCTTGTCGAAGGAACAATGTAATGAGCACAAGGAAATGATTCTAGCAGCATATTATCTCCTTCATCAGCTAAGTTAATATTCTTAACAATTAGTTCAGTCAGCTTGACGAGGAAACTCTGGTCTTGGAAGTGAGTACCAGAGCAGAATCGAGCGAGAAAACTCATTGCCATCATTTTTAGGTCATGCAAAGGCCTCACCACACCATTATTGGCTTCCTTCTCCTTTGCTAAGTTGTTGAAGAGATTAGTGACTCTTGCCTGATGAGAAGAGCTCGGGCTTACAACGTGGAAGGGACTGAGAACACTGTTGTGGAGAAGCTTTCTAAGCTTAGTCCAGTGTTCATTGCAGTGTGAAACAAGGGTTTTTTTAAAGTTTGAACTCGTGTATTGCCTGGAGTAAACCATTGGTTGATCTGCGAAATTCGAGGCTTGGTTTACCAGTGCCTCCCAGATTGCAGTTTGGCCAGTGAGAATTATCATAGGCAATGGCCCCATCCACACTGTCATTATAAGGCCATACAACTTGGCCATTATCTGTCATAGTCGAAAGAATATTGTCGCTTTTCACTATTTGATGCAAGTTGTGTGAAAATTTTATTGTAGTTACTGATTATTAATCTCCTATTTAATGTAGATTATTTGACTTCCGAAAATTAATTCACAGTAAATATTGAAAAATAACACAACTGCAACTTCACTAATAAAAATCACAGGAATAGAAAAGAAAAAATTCACAATAATAAACAAAATATTTTTGGATAAATTGTCCATGGAAAAACCCCGAAGGGAAAACCACTACTACAGATGCGGAATATTATTAAACTTCAGCAAATTAAGAGATACATAAACTGCTTGCCTCTTACTGGCAGAGCTCTGACAATATTCTTCTCCAAAAATTCTTCCCTCAATTTCTCCTACTGAAACTCCACACATGTTATCCCCAACACTATCACTGTGCCCTTCCTAACACTACAAGACTGTTTGCTAACACTGCAAATTTACTTGGTATCATTGCAAGTATTTCTCAAGTGTTTCTACTTTCTATCACTACAAGTCTACTTGAGTGTGTCTACTTGCTATCATTGCAAGTCTTTCTCAAGTGTGTCTAGTTGCTATCACTGCAAGTCTACTCGAGTGTGTCTACTTGCTATCAGTACAAGTCTACTTGAGTGTGTTCACCAAATGCCCATTGATCCCCTTTTATACTACTCCCATTAAAAAAGCAATGGCCATGATTTAATCTCAATCAATGGCTAAGATTAAATAGACTCTAACAACCCTAACTAATTGGATTCTAGAAGTCTCTAGAGGAATCAATTATTTAATTACATAATTATTTGGACAACTCACTCCTTTGTAGAAGTGTCTAGAAAAATTAAATAATTAAATAAACATTTCTTGGGAATGGAGACACCCATCCAAGCTACCTAAATTAGCACACCCTCTTAGTGAGGAAGGTGTTCTGTATGACACCCAAATTATCTCTGAAGAAGATGAATTTCGCTTTCCCCAATGCCTTGGTCAAAATGTCTGCTACCTGCTAATCTATAGGTATTTACTATAGCTGAACAATCCCCCAGGATCCAACCACTGTCCTATTTATCGTTCTAGGCACGAACTCCCACACATTATTCTACACTATTGAGGTATATTCCTCAACCATCACATCTTGCCACACATAGTGTTGTGTGGCCTCCTGATAGCTGGAAGGCTCACTATCTACCAACTAACTAACTAATGTTATATAGTCATTATACCTGGCTGGTTGTCTTTGTTGTCTACTACTCATCCTAGGAGCTCCCATAAACTCCTGAGTATCCCTTTGTAATTGTTAGTTCCCGCTATCAACTGTAGAGGATGAAGTATCAACCTCCATGTCTCCCCGATGCATCTCCTGGATCTGTTGCATCTATTGCTTCATACTATGCGAACTCTCAACACCTAAGCCTGTTCTTGTACTAGTAACTGTACTCGAGCTTCGCTGCCCCTAATCTGGTTGCATGATCCTTGGAGCTTCTATTGGATGCTCTCTTTGATCATTTGCTAGAAAATCTCTGGACCTCCTAAATGTCTTATCCTCCATGAACTTGACATCATGCCTAACTATAGTCCTCCTAATCCCTGGAATAAATATTTGATATGCCTTTGAGGTTTCATTGTACCCACAAAGTACCCTCTCTATGTAGTCTGATCTAACTTGGAATGTGTAGGCCCTAGAATGTGATAATACACCAAACTCTCAAATATTTTGAAGTGGCTGACATTTGTCTTCTTCCCTAAGAACACCTCCGCTGGTGTCATCTTTCCCAATATATTATGTGGAACCTGTTATGTATGTAAATTGTCATACTATATGCCTCTACCCATAAGTAACATGGCATATCCTGGTCATGCATCATAGCCCTTGTCACCTCTGATATAGACTAATTCTTCCTCTCAACAACCCCATTCTATTGCAGGTTGTAAGGAATGGTCCACTCTCTCTTGATTACTTCCATGGTACAAAACTCCTCAAACTCTTTCACGTTGTACTCATCTCCATTATCTGACCGAAGAACCTTTATCTTCCTACTTGTCAAATTCTCCACAAGAGCTTTGAACTCTTGGAAGCGACTAAAAACCTCATCCTTGGTCTTCAAGAAGTATATCCAGGTCTTCCTGGAGAAATCATCAATAAAAGTAACAATGTACTCGTACCCTTTGAGAAAATTCGTAGACATTGGTCCACATATGTCTGAATGTACTAGATCAAGAACACCTTCAGATTTGATGTCACTCCTTGAAAAAGTTGTTTTTGCAAACTTCCCCAACACACATCATCATGCTCTGTGCTCACCTCTGGAACACCTGTCACTATCTCACGAAGCAATTTAAGTGCTCCATTATGTATATGGCCCATCCTCCTATTCCATAGCTCTCCTTGATCTCTAGAATTATTGTTGCTCATCAGTGCCTTATGAGTATCAAATTGCAACTTGTAAAGCCAACCAATCTTGAATCCAATAGTTGTGGGTGATTTCCAATCCTTATCCTTGATTAACACATTTTCCCCTCTAAAAAGTACATTGTAACCTAAGTTATCCTTAAGGACATACGGAAATCAAATTCATAGCCAAGCCTGGCACATGCAACACATCATGAATGGAATCTGCTTGCCATTCTCCCTCTGAAATAGAACATATCTTTCCCAACTAGATTGAGTTTGGACATGTTCCCCATAGAAATTTGTATTCTGATGTCCTCCTCCTTATAGCTGGAGAAGTACTCTCTAACTCCTGTCATATGAAATGACCCCCACAGTGTCTATATACCAAACACCCTGTGAGGTTCACTAGCCATACAAGCTATGAGAGAAAACTCGTCCTCCATTCTACTAGAGAGCTCATCTACACTTGCTGAAGTTGATGTCTGCTTCTTGCCTTTCTTTTCATTCTTCATTTGTGGGCAATCGCTAACATAGTGGCCAAACTCATGACAGCCATAGCACTTGACCTTTGACAAGTCCTTTTCACCTTATGGATTTGATCCTTTGCTAGACCCCTTCTTTGCTTTCCCTTTTCCTCCAAGGGCAACGTTCTCCTATTCTGCCTCACTTTTCTGACTCTTGCTGCTGGTTCCACTGACAAGACTAAGTCTAAGCTCCTTCTGAGTGAAGTCACTCTAGAGTTGATCCCAACTCAGTAAGGTGTCTCATCCATTAATAACTTGAACAAAGACATCCCACTACTTAGTAAACCTATTTAGGGCTACTCGTACTAGCTCGTCCTCATCTAGTTTATCTCCAGTAGCTTCCAACTCATCCTTGACAAGTTGAGTTTGGTGAGGTAACTTGTCACGTCATCTCCCTTGTTCATCCAAGTATTTCTCAACTTTTCTCTGAGAATCAACTTCCAATTAGTGGTAGCATTTGGTACATATTCAGAATGGCATCCCACATCTTCTTCGCTATATCTAACTCTGCGAATGTAGAAAAATATGGTGCTTGACACCATCAAGAATCAGCCTCCTCACCTTGGCATCTTCCTTCTTATATGATAAGAGTTGTGTTGGATCAGTAGGAACAACTACAATACTGGTCACATATTCCTTGATACCATTCTCTTCTAGCAATAAAGAAATTATGGCTTTCCAGACACCAAAATTTGAGGCTCCATCTAATCTGTCCTGATCTCTTAAACCTGTTGGGGCCATCTTAAAAAATAAAAGCAAAAATAATAAAAATAATTCTGAAGAGGTGAACTGGGTTTTATAAACCCTCTTTCCTACGCTAAGCTTTTTCTCAGATCAACTCTGATACCATGTGAAAATTCTATTGCACATTGATTATTAATCTCCTATCTAATATAGATTATTTGACTCATTAAAAATTAATTCAGCAAAAAAAAATAGCACCAACATCACTAATTAAAACCACAAGAATACAAAAAACATTCACAATAATGAATACAATATTTTTGGAGAAATTGTCCATGGAAAAACCCTGAAGGGAAAACCACTACTGTAGATGAGGAATATTATTAAACCTTAGCAAATTAAGAGATACATAAACTGCTTTGCCTCTTACTGGTAGAGCTCCGACAATATTCTTCTTCGGAAATTATTCCCTCAATTTCCATAGCTGCTATCCCCAATGCTATCACTGTGCCCTTGCTAACATTGCAAACTATTTTAACACTAAATTTACTTGCTATCACTGCAATTCTTTCTCAAGTGTGTCTATATCACTGCAAGTCTACTCAAGTGTGTTATCCAAATGCCCATTGATCTCCTTTTATACTACTCTCATTAAAAAAACAATGGTCATGATTTAATCTCAATCAATGGCTAAGATTAAATGGACTCTAACAACCCTAACTAATTGGATTCTAGAAGTCTCTAGAGGAATCAATTATTTAATTACATAATTATCTGGACAACTCACTCCTTTCTAGAAGTCTCTAGAAAAATTAAATAATTAAATAAACATTTCTTGAGAATGGAGACACCTGTCCAAGCTACATAAATTAATAGGTTGCCCAATAAAGGTAGCTTGGAAGGACAAGGAGGCCATTTATTCCTCATGCTTGATATTGACAACAAGAAGTTATGAGCTAAGGAAGTAGTACATACGAGAAACAATGAAGTCAGAACAAGTAATATGGCACTTCCCGCTCCCATGGGGAACTGGAAGAAATGGAGGACATCAACATAATTACTACCACCTAGTATTTTATCCATGCTACGACCACAGGTTATCTCAAAGATGTGATTGCTTTTCCTATCAGGGTATAAGGGTATATAATGGTACACAGATTTCATTGACGAATTATTTTAACTCCTTACAACTGAACAACCCACGCGAGCTAAAACCAAATTTCAAATATTCAGAGACAAGAAAAGCTCTCATCGGCATCTCCTCTGTCACTATTGAAACCTTAAAATCTAAGATTCCTGCCAGGGCATCCCGACTATTGTACACAGTTTTGCTTTGTATTATTTAATATAAATGGATGCCCTCCCCAATCAAATGCATTTATCGATTAAAAAAAGGTTAGACCTATAGAATGTACCGACCTACTGGCTATCATCATACGAGGGAAGTGATTTACTTGAAATATTGTTTTTATCGAAATGGAACCAAATTTCAAATATTCGCTAATTATTATTATTATTATTTAAAAAATAAAAGTATATTAATAAAAAATAAGAAAAGATTACATAAGGATTTTCAATTAGTAAAAATTATCCCTAAAAGTAAATGAAGGAAAATTTAGGAAGTTTACTCTTAAACCATCAAGAATCAAATGAAAATTAGAAAACAAAAGAATAGACAATATTAAAAATAATAATGACAATAGTCAACCCAAATATTTTTAAAGAAGTTGAAGAAACTATACAAATTTCTCAAGAGATAGAGACTCTTAATCTAAAAAATTACATCTACGAGTAGCCTTAGAAGCACATTTGAAAAGACAATCAACAATAACATTTAATTCACAAGAAATATGAAAAAAGGAGATGGAATAAAAGCTTTGAGAAAGGTGAAGAAAGTGTTAAGCAAAAGATGCTAATTGCCAAAAGAAGTCAAGATTTCCTTTATTCAAAGAAAAAAATAAATAATGGAATTTATTTTAGAAATGTCCATTTCCAACACATTCCACTGGCTTTGTATTTAATCATTCTTATCAACTCATACAATAAAAGATACAAATAAATGCACCAAACCTTTACAATCACACCTAATACCTCCAATTGTAGCTTCACTAGGACTACCATAAGAAGAACCATCAATATTTACTTTTAAAATAACCAAAGGGGGAGAAAACCATTATCTAATTCTATTAATGTTATGAGAAGATTGGACTTTAAATTTAGAAGGAATCGATCCAACTAGATGACTTGATCAAAATAGTGCTCCATTGTTAAAGTTTTTTTTAAAGAGTCCCAAATGTTTTTTCAAAAAATGCCCAATGAGACTCTTATATCCTTTGAAGATCTAGTGATTCATCTCCAACCAAGTTTTCCAAAGGATAAAGATAGGACCAATATCTTAGGAAACCCCAAAAAAAGAGGCAAAAGTAGGTCAACACCTTAGACTAGCCCAAAATTTAGACAAACAAGTAGTATGAATAAGCGCTAGATCTAAAGATACCCCAATTACCTCCAAAGACCCCAAAAAAGGGGGCACTAATATAAAATATTAGACACACATTCCTCATTTACCCAACCTGGAAAACATTTAGAAGGGCCTTCAATTTCCCTTTATCTAATATTTTTTAGGTAATATAGTTTTCTTGCTAATAAAGGAAAGCAAAAAAATTATACAAGTTGAAAAAATTTATTCCAAATCCTTTTCTACCAATGAAAGTCCTCAAACCCATTATTTTCCTCTTCAATGAACAAATATTTACTAGGAATGAAATAAACCCCTTTAGGATCATAGTCTTAGGTTAAAAGATAATCTTCCTCTAAAGAATACAAGGTTAATAGGCTAGAATAGAAGGGTACTACAAGACATAAGATCTCCTCCCATAGGCTAACACCACATATCTTTCTAGTGAAAATAACATGATTTCCCACCAAATGATAACCCTTAAAATTAGAAACTATAGAAAACCCAACATCTTAGATGATCTCACTCAATGGTTGAAGAAGAGGTAATCAAGATTTCATCAAATAATAAAAATTCCTAGTCATGTAAATTAACAATCTAGAAAAATATTCCCTTAATAAGAAAAACACCCTTCTTGATGGTATTCCAAACCTCCTCAGTAGTAATCCCATGTGAATATTTAGAGCTATGAAGTGTTGCAAAAGGTTGATTTGGTTGCATACACAATCTATAATAAAGTTTGGTAGTCAATTTTTTATTACCAAGTTCTACTTTCATAAGACCAAGACCACCATATTATTTAGGATAAAAAATACCATCCCAACTAATTAGACTCAATTTTTGAGTGTTTAGATTTTATGTAGGAGTTAAAGGTGAACTCCCAACACCCTAGCAACAACTGTGAGACCAAAATATCTTCTACGAGAGAAAGAATGGGAAGAATAACTTGTTATATTATCGATGCAAGATTATAATATTGAATATATGATATACATATGGTGCCTTGTTTATAAAGGCATGTTGTGATATATGATTAGATAAGATCATGAAATGTGTTATAATCATATACAACACTACAACTACCTCAACAATATTAAATGGCCTAGATAACAATGATTAAATTATTAAAGTAATATTATTATAGTTATCATATAATGGTCATCTTAGTTAGGTTTAGTTTACTTTTAGCTTGTTTTAACAACTTTTTTTTTAGTTGTCAACTATTTCTTTTAGAAAATGTGGTTTATAAAATGTGGAATGGATGCTATCATATGATTTAGACATATGCCTACTTTCAACCTACTAGATTCAAGGGTAACCCTAAATATCTCAATCTAAAAGAGAAATAAATCTTGTAATATGGTTGTCCTAGGGGATAAATGCAAAGTAATAAGGGGTTCACCACCAAGTTTAGACTTGGAAAAGATAATGAAATGCAAGATGAATTGTAAAACCCCAATTTAATGTAATTCACTACAAAATGACCTAGAAATGCAAGTGAAACAAAATAGAAAGATACAGAATGGAAGATGTGCACTTGGGAAATTGGAAATGACTGGAAGGAGCTCTGAAACACTAGAAATTCTGATTTTAATTTTGAGTGGGACTCATTCACTAAGCTGGGCTAATCAGTCAGTTTCTGGAAAACTATGCAGGAATAGGAATCTATCAAAAGGGAATTTGAATATGCAAAAATCTAAAAATTGATTGGAACTAGAACTCATTCACCAGAAGTGGAAAATCAGTCCAGTTGGGCTTTTCTAAAGCTTCAAAGGCTAATCTTGCTCTTCTATGTCTATTCTATTCTTCCTAATTGATTTTTTGATCCAAAACTTTGATTTGCATCCTAAAGGTTTTCTCCAAGGTTCTCCAAGACTTGATGACAATTTTGACAACTTTGAATGATTTGCAACTTTTCTCAAATCTTGCTCCTTAGCAAATCTACAACCTAGACATACAAATCACACACAAAGGAGAGGTAAAAATGGTGTTGGGTTAGTGAATAGGTGCTTGCATTGGTCAAACCCCTTATTGGTTTATTAATGGTGAAATGGTGTGGATATCACCTTTCTCCCACTATCATTTAGTAATGTCCTAGGAGTCCCAATTGGATTTACCATCAACCTCACAAGGTGAGTCAATTCTCAACAAGGAGGACCTAGGAGGGGTTTCTTTAAGCTTTTAGGGGCTCACCACCAAAAAAATGGTTGGAAAAGAAAAATAAGAATTCAACTCACAAAACCTAGTAATGTAAGCTAAATGAAGGATGCAAATGATGAAATTATGCAACATGGAGTTAGCATATGTGTACCTAGGAAGTCTGGAAATGTGATGAGGATTCTAGAAATGAAAAGAAGCTACCAACATATGATATCGAGGACAAAGGTGCCCTTATTTTTGTATTAGTCCTACTGCTATTTTTTGAGGCAGATGTAGAATCTTCAAATGTTGAAATTGGATCTGGAAGAATTTTTGAAAAATATCTTCGAGAGGACTAAGATGCCCTAGGTGGAAACATAGTTCTATCTGGAATTTTGGGAATCTCAAAATGTGGTCATAAGGCTTGATTTCTACACTTCCTTATTCTCTAATCTCATATTTTGAAACTTTCAGATTTAGCCTATAGGTGAGTTTTCCTGAAGATGACAACTTTTCTATTCAACTTTGCAATTTGGAAACTTTTCACTTTAAATGATCTTCAACTCTTCAACCTAAATCTTCAATCACAAACAAGAAAGAGGGGGAAAACTTGTTGATTGTTAGTGAATGGGGGTTTACCTTGGCTAAACCCCTTGTTGGTAATTAAACCTTGAAATCAAATAGAACAAAAAAGGAAATGATGAATGAACAACATGCAATGTTACAACTCACCAAACCCTTGTTATAAATTCTGCAAACTTATGTGAGATGGTTGCAATGGATATGGATCTTGAATCAAAGAAAGGCTTGATCAATATAGACTTGAATTGTTTGCTTGAGTCAAAATCCTACATCACAAATGTTAGCACAACAACACACATAATGCAAGAAGATCTTTGATATGATGCTTGAATCTTGATTAAGGCTCCAAATACTTGATGAATTTCTCTTGAATGCTTGAATGCTTTAATTTTTGGATGCTTAGATTACTTGTTAGGAGAAAATGAGAGAAGGAACCTTGTATTTATAACTATCTATGCTTAATATCTTGAAATTACACCACACCAAGCAGACATATGAATTCATTAATTAGAGGAGGCTAAATCCTACTAGAATTTGAAATTAAATCCTGAAAATACCTTAAGGGGGACTAAGACACCCTAGGTGACGTCTTAGTCCCAAGGCGTAAAACTTGGGGCACATACACCAAAAAGGGGCCCATTTAAGATGCCTCAAAATTAGGGTCCCAAAACCTTTGGGGGGAAAAGACTCTCTAGGTGGCATCTTAGTCCCAATCCAAAAATCGAGGACACTTAGACAAAATCATTAAATTATCATTTACCCATTGAGGAATGTTGGGATTATCCAGAAAAATATATAATTCATTGAGCTTGTGGATACAAATTAATACCAATTAAGACATAAATAGGGATAAATAAAGCAAGACAGGCCCAAACAAGTGTGAAAATTCAAGGGAATGCATTTTTCTACACTACATTTAGCCCCCACTTTAGTGAGAGGATGAACTTGCTTCAAACTCACACTAAAGTAACCAACCACTCAATCAAGAGGGGTTCAAATGTATGCATGCTAGTAAGATAGGATGACAATAATCAAGAGGGCGTCTAAGACCCTAGGATGAAGATCATATGGAAAACCAACATAAGCACAAAGGAACACGCTTGTAGATGATATATGAAGCCATAACCAAATCACAAGCATACACCATCAAAGATAGAAAAGGAAAAAGATAAAAGAAAAAGTAAAAATGCAATGGAGCAAGCTTCAACTGGTTGTCCAACACACTGTGGACTAGGTCTAGGTTGTTTTTCCAAGAAATTTTTACATGTGGAATGTGTTGTCCAATATTCAAACAAAGTGCACATTCACAAGGGCTAGTGAAGCTAGGTGTCCACTTAGTGAGCCCCAAGAGGTCCATATCAAAGCCATACCCCCGTGTATGCTAACAAGGGCTAGTGAAGCTAGGTGTTCACTAGGTGAGCCCCATGAGACCATATCAAAGCCATACCTCCATGACTTTAATAAGGCACTGAAGAAAAAAAAATGCAATAGGAAAGAAGAATGTTCAAAGGGATTTTTCTTCATTCATGCAAGGACTTAATATTAGGGGACATTGTTCTTAATATCTCCAAGAGAGGATAAATACAAGGTCTCAGCCTGAGCAACATTGTACCTAATGTTTCTGAGAGAGGACAATTGCAAAAGGGGTTTCCTCACTCTTAGAGGAGATCAATCTCGATCCAAAGGAAAAAAAATCACATAAAGAAAGAAAAGAACATCAAGGAAGGTGGATAGAATTCTATGTCTCTTTTGCTCAATTAGGGTCTTTCACCTAATGGAAAGAGATAGATCCCACATCCAAAAATATAGGTGGTTCATTCATGTTATTAAGGCTAAGCTAAGTAATTGATTGATTATGAATGCAAAACCTAAGAACCAAGTGATGTTTGAAAACACATTGTCTAATGCAACAACACCTAGAAATGAATGCAAAACTAAACATAAATGAACCAAACTGAAAGTGTGCACCTAGAATGTGGATGAAGACTAGAAATGACATTTGAAATGTTTTTGATACTGATTTTTATGCCTTGAGGTACTTATTCACCATTCTAGGTGAATCAAACCCAGTTTTACAAAACTATCCTGGAACCTGTTTCTGACAAAAGGGTATCTAAAAATGTAGAAAACTTAAAATTGAACTTGGAGTGGAACTCATTTTCCACCCATGTCGAATTATTCCACTTTTGAATTTTTTATTATTCAAAAGTGGAATCCAAAGCTCTTGGTCTGAACTTTGGTTCTATATAGGTGGCTGCTTCTGAAATTCTGATCTTTTATCCTAAAAATGAGTTTTTGTTGATATTTTGACTTGTTGAAAGAAGAAAAGACTAGAGCAATATTGCAATTTGATTCTAAATGATTTCCAAGCTTCCAAGTGGTCTAAATATACAAACACACAATGAGAGAAGGAGAAAATGTTGATTGTTAGGGCATGGGGGCTTGCCTTGGTCAACCCCCATTTAGTTAATTAAACTAAAATGATGAAAGAATGGAATGACACATGCAATAATGGAGTTGATTACCTTTCCATGATGTTTGATCTTGAAAATCTATAGCAAAACATGAAGGATCTACTCTTGAATGTCTGAAAATTGATCTTGAATGACTTGCAATGTTAAAACCCTAAGTTGCTTGACTTGAAATGGAAGAGTGATGGATGAATGGATAAGAGATGTAAAAATGAGTTATGAGATGTAAATTAGGGCCTAGAGACTTATATTTATAGTAATTTCACCTATTTTACCCATTAATACCCCATAATAGGCTAACATGAAGTAATTTTAAACTTAAATTTCACTTTTTTCCCGCTCAAAGGTCAAAATTGGGCCAAATGGGTCCCACCTAGATAGGATTGATTCATCATGCATGGAGAATGGGTCCCATGGGTACCACCTAGATGGGATTGATTCATCATGCATGGTGAATGGGTCCCACCTAGATGGGACTGATTCACCATGCATGGCGAATGGGTCCCACAGGGGCCATTTCAATAGCTAAGATGCCAAGAGATAAGGAAATAAGGTTTAAATTGCAACTTTGTTGGGTCTTTGATCAATTTAAGCCTTGGGGTGCACAATATGGGTTAATAGGGGCCTATTAGTGATCATGAAAAGGTCAATTAGGGCTTGGGACATAAAATTCAAATTGAAAGTGTGATTAAATACACTTTACAACACTAGTTTAACATTAATTTTAAGTTATAAGCCTTCTAGATTGATGTGAAGATGTAATTAAATATATTTTATTATGTTGAATTAAGGGAGATCGGTTCATTGAGTCTAAAAATGCATGAAATTCCTTTACAAGATGTCAATAAACACATTTTATTCAATTTGCAAGGGTCCAAGACCTAGTGTGGATGCATAAAATGCCTCACAAAACTTGAATCAAGGCCTCATTAAGTCCAATTTATCATGAATTACTCCCATGTTAAGAAAGAGGTCCATTTTTCTATGGTATAGGAACATCAAAACAAATGCAAGTGAAATCATGTCAAAAATAATACCACTGTATGCCCCTACTTTAAAGAAATTGCTAACACCATGCTATGAACAATTACTTTAAAGTAGCCAAAACATGAAAAAGAAAAGAGGAAAAGAAGGGTTCCCCCCTAGAAACACATAAGGAATCTATGGATTTAGGGTTAGTATCTATCTTTGCTGCAATGATATCAAAGAGCTCAAAACTATCATCATTCCCCAAATGCACATAGAATTGGAAGAATGACACAAAGAGAGTCAAGATAAAATGAAAAACCTTTTTGGTGAACATGGAAGAGACATAGGGCGTCTTGACACCTTGCGTCATCCCCAAAAGGAAAACACAAGACAAAAATGAAAGTAAAGAAAAGATAATGAAAAATATTTTGGGTCAACATGGAAGAGACATAGGGTGTCTCGACGCTTTGCATCAGCCCAAAAAGGAAAACACAAGACAAAAATGAAAAGAAAATAAGATATTTAATGAAAAAATAAAAGCTTATGACATATAGAAGAATGAAGGTACAAATAGAGGAATGCACATAGAGAAAGAAACATCAAACAATGCATCACGAGAGATCACATTACACACATGCAATCAAAAGTAGAAAGAAAAAAAAAGGAAAGAAAAAGAAAAGATAAAAGACTAGTAAAGTACATGCAAGTCAACAATCTAGTAGGTCATCTACATCACAGTCATGTTTAGTATATGTGGAATGCATATCACTAGTGAGAGGGACAATATCAAGTGTTTTACTAGGAGAGTCACCAGGTTCAACACATGTTGCATCACTCGATTTAAGATGATCATCATGGCTTTTATCGTTTAAGTTCATGGAAGAGGAAAATAACAAATTTAGTTCATTATGCACTTTTTCATCAATTTTAGTTGTTTCCTCATTGTCATCCAAGTTAACCACAACAGGAGGATGAATTATAATATCCATAGAAGGTTTTGGGCCTTGTTGTGTTGGAGACATAGTATCTGTTTGTTCTAGTAAGAGAGGAGGGTCATTGTTTATTGCTTTGGTCAAGTTTGGATTTTGATTTTCAATGTTGTTCTCTTCATTCATCTTTCGAGTAATAGCACGACGTATATGCCTACACTCTCTTGCATTTTTGTTTCTTTTATTATGGTTTTCAAGTTGTGTTTATTTGGGAGTAGGTTTTTCAACCATAGGTTCCTTTTCTTCTTGTGAGGGAAGAATGGAAGAAACCATGGAAGGTTGTTCAACTACTTTCTCTTTAGATTTATAAATTTGTTTAGGAGGTAGATTAGAACTTGTTGGGTTTTCTCTTTTCCTTTTATAGGAAATAGGCAATAGATTTTTGATGGATGTGTCTTGGTTTTTTGGAAGGGCTTTAGGCTCACTATTTTTTCTTCAAGGGGTGGAGGTTCAATCATGGGTGGAGGAAAATTCTCAAGGGATAATTTGGCTATGCATTTTGCTTTGAAATTTTGGTAGGATAGGAAAAGGAAGTCTTCACAGGGTCTTATAGGTTCCATGGGCTCAGGACAAAAAATAATCTAAGGAAAAATTTCCTTGGGAAGACATGTCTAAAGCCACTATGGTTCATAGTAAATATTTCATTGTTGACTAGAAACTTTAAGAACTTATGGACAATGGATGGGACCACATTCATGGAGCTAAGACATTTGTAGCCAAACTTCACATGAAATTGGTCTAATGGAAAAATGATTCCTCATGGGAAGACAGATGTCTAAAGCCACTATGGTTCATAGTAAATATTTCATTGTTGACTAGAAACTTTAAGAACTTATGGACAATGGATGGGACCACATTCATGGAGCTAAGCCATTTGTAGCCAAACTTCACATGAAATTGGTCCAAATTAAATATGATAGAGAATGATACATTTAATTTCTTTAGTCCTAATTGTAAAGGGAGTGTGATCGATCCCATCATAGCACAAGCAAAACCATCATTCATTTTAATCCATGATTTTGGTTTATCGTATCTATCTTGAGTAAGTTCATGTACATATAAGAGTTCTTATGTGATCACATTCTCTCCACAGACAAGATCAATTAAAATCCTAGGAGTGGGCCTATCATGATTTTGTCGACTATATAAAGAGGACCATTAGGTGCATTTTGATTGTTTCTTTTGAAGATAAAGAAATATCAGTGAGAATTATGGTTTTTTGTTTATTAGGATGGATGTCAATCACTCCTATCATTGTATTAATAGGACTTTGGTCATGAGTATCCATAGGACTTTGTTTTTTATTGCTCATATTCTCATCATTTGTGTCAACATTCATCACATTTGGCTTAGTTTCACTAGCCTTAACAAATGAAATATTATGTTTGGGCATGGGATTGCTAAAGATTTGCAAGTTTTGGTTGGGAGGAGCTACAACTTATTACCTTTTTCATTCACACCTCCAATTTGGATATGATTAGAATCAATGAGGTCTTGCTCAAGATGTTTAAGACGCTTACAATGTTTTGTATCATGAACTTTTTGTTGGTGATAAGCATAATAGGCATTGTGTCTGAAGCTCATAGGTAACGTCTTGCTAGGGTCAAGGGGTTGAATGAGAGGTAAGGTAAGCATTGTTTTCCATAGGATTTTTTTTTATTGATCAAGGTGACTTTGGCTTAGTTTCAGAGCCTTAATTATGAAATTTATAGTTGGGCATGGGTTCTACTGGTTTGCAAGTTTGGTTGGGAGGAGCTACAAACTTAAACCTTTTTCATCACACCTCCAATTTGGATATGATTAGAATCAATGACTAAGAGGTCTCCTACTTATGGAATTCTGATAATCTCGAAGGGGAAATGCATAGATGCATGAAGGAAGGGAATTTCATCATGGTAAGCTTGTCTCTTATCTTTGTAAATTTTCTATGAACATATTTTGAAGGTGGGAATCAGGAATCTTCACACTAATTTGGGAATAAAATGATTGGTAACATGAAATAAAGTCATTGACTTTTTCACCCTCATTTTGCTTGCATCTCATCAAATCAACTAATGTCATTTTAGGAACCATATGCAATTGGAAATGGTTAAAAAAGGCCTTAAAAAGTTCGTTGAATGAAATAATTGAGTTAACTAATGCAGAAAACTAGTCCAAGGCAATGTCTTTCAAGGATCATGGATAAAGCTTAGCCAAAAGTTTGTCCTCAAGGATGAAGTCACTACATAAAGTAGTAAAGGCATTAACATGATTAGTACGATCTCCCTTTCCTTCATATTTCTCAAATCTAGGGATCTCTATACCTTGTGGCACTGGAGTTCTCAATATCTCCAAAGATAGTGGGTTTCTTCTTACATAGTATTAAGGTGGGCCATTTTGATTTTAATTTATGGTGGAAAATTGGCATTGAATGGATGAAAGGATTTGTAAAAGGTGGTTAATGATAGGATCATTTCTTGTGGTTTATGATGGAGATGAATATGCCGGTGGTGTGTATGTGGTGGAAGGACCAATGAATGGATTTCTTACATGAGGAGATATAAGATTAGATGCCACATAGGTATAAGGAGCACTAGTGGAAATGTTTGAGGTAGGAAGGATATTGCTAGTTGGTGCAAGCATCACTGTGGTCACTTGAGGATTGGTAGAGGTTGGAATGAATGTTATGGTTGAAGGGGGGGAGTTTGATTTCCTCCTTGGATTTGCACATTGTTTGAAGCTTGACCACCATTAGTGGTGGAAGGAATATGTTTTCTAAAGAAGTGAGCTATGTTATGCACAACTTCCAGTCCTTCACCACTTTTCATCATGCAGTGAATATTTTCTATGGAAGGAATAACGGTGTTGGAAATGTTTTCATTACTGACACTATCTTGTAAATGAGCAAGGTCTTCATGCATTTTGATTATATCTTCTTGAGGGATATGATCAACCATTGTTTGAACACTTTGCATAGCAATTGAAGGTAAGTTCAAGATAGGGGTATGTGCAGGATCATGATGGGCCAAAAAGTGGCAATATGATGGGTATGTGGCTAATGACTTTTTTTACCCAAAATTGATGAAATGAAAAGGGATTTTAAAGGAGATTCTTGGCTTTCCACCAATATAAATTATGCTTTACTTTGAATTTAATAAGTAATTATTATTCATTTTCTATTCAAATTATGACTAAAGTCCTCATTGATACACTCATTGAAAAAAAATTATAGCTTTCAAACGGTATCACATTTTTTGAATCCAAAACACGTGTCACATTCTATGCTTCACATACTATAGGATTAAAAAAAGAAAAAATGAATTTCATGAAGTTTTGATCAATTTAAGGTGGTCAGACATACAAGTTTTTTTTAAAATTTTTTTTTTAAAAATTTATAATTAATTATTTTCTTGAAAAAAAATTACAAAAAATTATGCATCATATTGGGACATGAATCCTCTACTTATATATAAAATCCTATAAAAAAATATTATCATTTTATTGTGGTTAGGGGGGTCAAATAGACACCTACTTCTTATTTTTTCCTAAAACTTAAGTACTACTGCATTGAAATTTCAAATTTTCACCAAAAAGATTTTTGTTTTTTTTTAAAACCTAGTAGTTTAGAAACTACAATCAATTTTCTACAGATTCTATTCATACATATTTTTGAAATAATATAGAAAAATTATTCAAATTTTTATGTCAAGTTCCCTAACTCTGATTTTTCTAAATTTTTTGCCACTTAAGGGCCTATTTTTTCCATGATGAGCCTGCACATACCCATAGTAAAAGAGGTAGCAAAGGTATGGTCTATACCTATTGAACTAATACCAACACCAAAAGTAAGAGAGCTTGATAACCCAAGATCCATAACGATTTTTTTTATCACGGGATGCCATGAGTCTCACACTTTGTCTAAACATAGTATTAGTAGTAAGCACACCAAGTACTACAACTCCTACAAGTGATAAACCAAAGAAAGTGCAATGAAAAAAATATGGTATGCTTGCAATTACACTTGAAATGAAAGAAATTTGAATAATAAAAGTTTTGTAAACTGTAACAGAAAACTGAAGGCAACCAATAGAAGCATAAAAAATAAATTTTAGATCCTGAAATCTAGAAAATCAAAATCAATAGGGACTAAGATGCCAGTAAGGGCGTCTTGGTCCTATTGGTGAAATTCTAAAGTTATAGGGACTAAAATAGATAACAAATAGCAAAGAGAGGGTTCTGAGCTAAAAATCAGGTGAGAGGGACTAAGATGCCAGGAAGGGAATTTTAGTCCTAACAGAGGTTTTTCTCAAAAAAAAAAGGAAATTTTGCATTGTTTACAATGTTCACAGATTTCCTATTTAGGATGTTGATGTTGAGAAAAAAAAAATATGCCAATGAATGCAAAAAAATGTATCTAGTGACAAGCAATTGAATGCAATTATTTTCAATTTTGGCTGCAATAAGAATGTTTCTAAATAAAATTAAGATGATGAACAATGCACTTTTCAATTTTTGAATGAAATGAAATGATGCAAGAAAACAAAAATGCAACCTATATGCACTTTCACTAATGAAAATATGAGAAACCCTAGATGCAATTTCACTAAATATGAGAAACCCTAGATACAATTTCACTAATGTAAGATGCAATGCAAGAATGAATGCAATCTAGATCTAGGACTTTTAATGAACTCGAAATCAAAAAATGATTTCTCAAAAAGGTCAGGTTCACCAAAATGATTAATGGTAGAAATGGTGTGAATATCACCTTTCTCCCACTATCATTTAGTCATGTCTTAGGAGTCCCAATTGGATTGACTATCAACCTCACAAGGTTAGTCAATTCTCAACAAGGAGGACCTAGGAGGGGTTTCTTTAAGCTTTTAGCCATTCACCACCAAGCAAATGCTTGGAAAAGACAAATAAGAATTCAACTCACAAAAGCTAGTAATGCAAGCTAAATGTAGGATGTAAATGATGAAATTATGCAACAGGGAGTTAGGATATGTGTACCTAGGAAGAATGGCAATGTGATGAGGTTCCAGAAATGCAATGAAGTTGTCAAAATATGCTATGGAGGAAAAATATTCCCTTATGGTTGTCTTAGTCCCATTGTTGTTTTTTGGGGTAGATGTAGAATCTTCGGATGTCAAAACCAAATTTGGAAGAATTTTTAAAAAATATCTTCGAGAGGACTACGATTCCCTAGATGGCGACTTAGTCCCATTTGGAATTTTGGAAATCTTTGAATGTGATCCTAAGGCCTAATGTATGCAGTTCCTTGTTCTCTGATCTCAGATTCTAAAACTTCTAGATTTAGCTTGTAGGTGAGTTTCCATGAAGATGACAACTTTTCAATGCAATTTTATAACTTAGAAACTGATAGGATATCATTAGGTCCCATCTATGTAGTTGATAAATTCATTATCATATCAATCAGGTAGTTTCCAAAGGCTATTTGCAATAGAAGGATTCTTGACTAACTCTCTTGGATTTTCTAAATGGTGGGATAATTGAAAATAAACTCCAAAACTAAAGGCCACTACACTAGAAAGTAGAAAATAATTTATCTAGAAAGCTTGAAACAACTTAAGCTAGAAAGAATGAAATTATGAAACTACAAAGCATAACAACTAAACTAGCAAGCATGGAAATAATTAAGCTAAGAAACATGTAAAGTATGAAGATGCAAAAATTGTAAAGAAACTAGATGAAACATTTAATTAATCAAAAATAACAATCTCAACAACTAACTAAAACCTACTTAACAGTTTGAAACTAACAAAAAAGGTAGGTGCTCTAGAACTTTAGATAATAGAACTTTAAAGACTACGGACTTAACTACGACCTGTAGGTTTAGTCTAATAAAATCACACACATAAAAATAAACTTTACTACTAATTATTTTCTACCAAATAAAAGTAACAAAATTGAAGGTCAAATACTTATCTATCCAATCTATGGCCCCTTGAGTGGCCAGCTCTCGGGTGCTTCTACTTTTATCTTAGATCACATGCATTGATAACTTCAAATTACTCCATTCAACATAACTCCATTCACATTACTTAATATTTCCAAAGCTAATGTGAAAAACTCATTTTATTCATAAAAGTATGGCTCATGCAAACAAATTAATAGTATGATGATATTCTTTTGTTATCATTGTCTCCAACAACTTACATATTCATATAAAAGCAACTAACAAAAATCCTATATTTTAGTTGGTAATGATTACCACTAAAAAATTATTCAACTACTTTAACAAACTAAGGAACTATAAAGTCCATAACATAAGACATGAAAAGGCTTGGGACAAGCCATAATTTTTTTTAAACTAAAATAACAGTAGTTACAAAAACTCGGTACATCATGAATTCTCCTAAACTTCTGGTGCTTGAACTTCCAACACTTGTCTTCAACCATTTCAAGGACTGCATGGAATTCCTTTGACTACATGATGATTGACAAGGGTAATTACCTATACAATCTTCAAAACTAAAGCATTAAGTTATTGCAATGTTAGCTTATTTCAATTAATTCCAAGAAGTAAAGATTGTACTCTTTTTCACAAAAAGAAAGCAACTATTTATCCTAAAGATAATTAATTGGCAAGGTAAGGATGGCTAAAGGAGGTGAGGTGAAGTATTTAGGCTATTATGTTGATTAGGTTGTTTTTACCTCATCATTTCCTCCCCTTCCTAAGCTCGAGCAGGTCCTATTTCTCTCTGTTGTGCTCCTTGTCCTTGATTTCCCCTATTTCTGTTCATCTCTTCATATTTTACACAAAGTTCATATTTATCATCTGCTTTTGTATGAAAATCATCAGGCTCTTTGAGAAATCCCTGATGAGAAGTAACTCCATCTACCCATCTTCGAAATTTTTCATTACTCCTATCCAAATTGGTATATTATGGAGGAGGTGGTGAAAGAAGCGAGTGAGGTCTGTACCGCATACCAATCCAGTTGGTTTGTAACTTTTCAAGAATATCGATCAAGGCCACTACCCTCTCGTAGGACCATCTAATATTTAGAGGTGAGGTTACCTCTCTTTTCCTGAGATACATAGGAAGAGGAGTGTATCTCTTTTTCCCATTAATTTTGGCCCCTCTTCCTGAAAATGAGTAGAGCACAACCTAAGTTTTTTGTTGTATTTAGTCTATTTAATCTCCTTAAGTTTAATACTTAGAAACTATGCTTTAAAATGGTAGGGCTTCCTATGGGGTATCTCATCTATAATCCCACTTTTTTCTCTACCTGTGTATATTCTCTTGACCAATCTTGCCATTGAATTGTATTTCTCATAGTAGATAGGAATGACCTTAGTTAAACTTCTCCAACAAATAAATTAACATAAAAGTGTATAATTTTCTAAAATCAAATTATGAAGAAATAATTCACAAAGCAAATCCTATTGGTCAGGAGTGGATTCTACAAACATTTTGACAAATTCCTTGTCATTAGGATCATATGGCTGATCATTATAAATTCTTAGCAATTTCCATCTAATGATTTGTTCATTAAGAAACATGGAATATAGCCTAGATGGTCTTCTACAAGCCAACAATGATTATGATATCTAACAAGCATCTTGTTTATCCCAATATACTTTATGAAATGACTCTTTTAGTAGTACCAAATCCTTTTTCAACCAATCATTCTCAAAATTTTCATTTCTTAGAAAGTAACATCTTTCCATCCATTTCATCAATAATGGAGGAATACGTACTTGAAACCACTCTAAAACAATTGGTTCATTCTATGTATCTTTAGACTCCACTATCGGCTTAGTAGCACTTTCCTATAGGCCTTGCTCTGATTCCACAATTTTACTTACATAAGTATTAAGTTGAATTTCTTGCTTATAAATCTCTTTATTCCTCAAAATCTCTAAACATCTACATAAAATTAGTTTCCAATTCTTGAATATGTTTACTTTTCTCAGCCAAATCAATTTAATTTTTCTTATCTTCCTGATTCGAATGTTGTATTTGAAATTGGAGTTGTTCAATTCCCCTATCTTTTTGTTCCACCTTCCTTTTCAACTCTGTGAATTCTTGATCCTTTTCATGTAACATTGTAGCCTATTCCCTTACTTCTTCCTCCTATAGGGTGATTTGTGCTTCATTACCCTATAATTGCAATCTCAATTTAGTAATTTCTACTTGTGAATTTTCTAGCCCTTCACTATGTTGACTGGATTCTTCTTCTCTTGTGTGAATAGAAGGAGGTGGATTAGAAAATTACACATCTACATTAAATATATTTTCTCCAGAGGTGGGTACCTTCTCAACATTAACTTTAATCGACTCAATGACCCTATCAAGAAATGGGGAAAGATGCCCCTTAGGTTCATGTTCAATATTTATAGAATGTGGTGATTGTACTTTTTTTTCTTCTTGCCCTACCAGAGAGGACATTATTTTCTCTTCAATTTTAGGTGATTGGTCACCCCATCTCTCCATTTTACTAATTTCTTCATCACTAGGATGATTTTCAGTTTCTAATACCCTTTCCTGAGTCTTACGCTTCTTCTTGGTGGTGCTTCCTATATCAAAATTTGTAGCCCCACTAGACTCGGTAGATAATCTCTTACTTATCCATAGAGGAGTTGTTTGAAAAGTAACCTTAGACCACCTCTTCTTCTTTTGAGGGGGTTCTTCTTCATCTCCTAATTGCAAAATTTCCACATCCCTTTACTATCCTAGGGTTTCTAACACTTGAAAGAAAAATTTATGGTGCTTCGTCACTTGGAGTCGTTGAGGATTTTTAGGTTTCAGAGGCACCGAAGGCTTTAGAGGAGGGTTCTTCTAGTAATTTATCTATTTTCTTAGATGATTCCCCTACCTCAAGAGACCTTGTTGGCTCCGCCTTTTCAAATTTATGTACAAATTTCTACCACTTCTTCTCTGGCTTCTTGCAAAAGTAATACTTGCATATCAATTGCACTAAACCATGGTGTTTAAGACGTCCTGAGCCAACTTTATATTTTTCTATCATAGAAGTAACTAAATGAATCAAGAAGGCTGGTAAATTAATTATACATGAAGGGTCTTCAATGCCATGGTGCAAATGAATGAGTAGATGGAAAGCGAGCTCTACTACCATGGTTATTTGGCCTTCATAGGTGAAATAATTAATTATCCATGCCACGATAGTTCTCCAGGGTTTTGGAATGGAAAATCTATGCAACCCTTTATTCTAACTATTGGAATCAACAAACACTCGGAGGGGGTGTGAATTAGTGTTCTACAAAATTTAACTTTATTAACTTGATCTTTAAACCACTTATAGTATTGAACCAAAAGAAAGATGCAAGAACACAAGACAATCAACCATAACACCATAACACAAGGATTTTTACATGGAAACCCTATTAGGGGAAAAACCATGGTGGAGATTAGTCCACAATATGAGTATACTCAAAATAAGTGTTTATAAAGGAATGCACTTGCATTTAGGCACACTGTCTAGAGGTCACTGCTCAAATACAAAAGGCTTACTACCCAAAAGAAGACTCAAGGTCTTAGAAGATTTTGAATTGAGAAAACATATGCTAATGCCTGATTATAGATTTTGTTAAGCATATTAATCAAATTCTTCACTCTATTTGGTTATGCTCTTGAAACTCTATCTGCTTTAATCTTAATCACCAATCCTTATTTTGTGCAAGTGAAACTACGCACAATCGATCTATCTTCCTTCTGAATTTCACATCACACACCATCACATAAAAAAATTATATGAATAATCAATTATATATATCCTCAACTAGAGATTACATCAACTATATGTCGACCTCAATAAAATATAAAACATGTACAAAATCTCAACTTAATCCATAAACAATTTTTTATGTGAACCATCCAACGTTGGCCAAAACATAGTGAAGAACCAAAACACCATCCTCAAACATGAAACACCTTAAAAAATTACTCTTCGAATATCCGCAACATGCTACAATCACCCTGTCGGCATTTTCTATCGTATACCCTATTTTAGCTTGTTGGTTAACACATGTCTCCAATCTGACTTCCGGTAGAATTCCGATATAGGAAAATAATGAGGTACAGATGTGATATCTAACTAGGGTTTCCATCAATGACAACACCAGAGGACTCGTGTAGTGTCTCTTGCCAACAATCTCCCCCTTTGGCATTGATGGCAACACTTAGTGAAAAATGACTAAGTGTCGGAATCAGTACCAACATGAATACACTACAATCCTTAAAACATCAATCACAACTCCTCCTGAGATGAATATGAAATTTTTCACTATCCCACACTCCCCCTTTGACATTAATGGAAAAGGTGAGAATTCACATAAAAAAATTCATACAAAATTTATATGAACAAACTGTATATTTATAGAAAAACCTTTCTAACTTACATGAACTTGAATATGTATGCAAAAAAATTCTTCAATAGGCTTAAACTAGTGTCTCAACCCTTTTTGAGACTCTCCAAAATAGTCATGTGACCACAAAACAAGTAGGATTGCATCTCTATTGAATCAAGGTTTGTTGAATCACTTACAACCATAGCAACCTATGCTTCCTTCAATGCACTAAGCATTGTCTCCATTTTAGGACCAATTAGTCCTCTGAGCTCACATACTCTTTCAACAATTCTATCATTTTCATGCTTCAAATTTTTGATTTTTTCAAGCAACGATATGACTTGACCTTCTTGCTTACCCACACAAATGGTTAGAGGATCAAAGGCTTGAGAAATATCTACTATCTGTTTCTCATATTCCTTAATTTTCTTCTCAGTGACCTCATTGAATTTTTACAAGGATAAGCATTACTTATAGATATTTTCACCCTTAGATAATGCACCTTGAATTCTCTTTTCATAGGTAGCTAATAAAGATTTATCATTAGAAATCATACTCTTCAATCTACTAAACCTATTTGCATCAAATTATTTTTGAACCTTAACTTAGCTGACTTTTCAAGAGACTCAAAGTGAGTACTTACAGAGTTGATAAGTTTCTTCAGCTAATCAGAGGAAGAATCGGATGAGTCCTTGAAATGTGTGGGAATGATCTTCTATAAGATACCGGATGCAAAACTTAGCAGCTCACTATCCTCAATGTGAGATTTCAGTGTCTCCTCCCTTGCCTTGTTCTGAGAAAATGTTGCTACCTTCAGCTTCTGAATAGGAGATAAAATGGAAAAAGTTGATAGGACCTTCAACCAATTCAGGGTCAAACTCCTCTTGTTGTTCTTCTAAAAACTTCTTTACTTATCCATAGAGGAGTTGTTTGAAAAGTAACCTTAGACCACCTCTTCTTCTTTTGAGGGGGCTCTTCTTCATCCCCTAATTGCACAATTTCTACATCCCTTGACTATCCTAGGGTTTCTAACACTTGAAAGAAATTTTTTTGGTGCTTCGTCACTTGGAGCTGTTGAGGATTTTTGGGTTTTAGAGGCACCAAAGGCTTTAGAGGAGGGTTCTTCTAGTAATTTATCTATTTTATTGGATGATTCCCCTACCTCAAGAGACCTTGTTGGCTCTGCCTTTTCAAATTTATGCAAAAAATTCTGCCACTTCTTCTTCGGCTTCTTGCAAAAGTAATACTTGCATATTAATTACACTAAACCATGGTGTTTAAGAGGTCCTAATCCAACTTTATATTTTTCTATCATAGAAGTAAGTGAATGAATCAAGAAGGCTGGTAAATTAATTCTACATGAAGGGTCTTCAATTCCGTGGCGCAAATAAATGGGCAGATGGAACGCGAGCCCTACTACTATGGTTATTTGGCCTTCATAGGTGAAATAATTAATTATCCATGCCATGACGGTTCTCTAGGGTTCTGGAATGGACATTCTATGCAACCCTTTATTTTCACTATTGGAATCAATGAACACTCAGAGGGGGCATGAATTAGTTTTCTACAAAATTTATCTTTATTAACTTGATCTTTAAACCACTTATAGTATTGACCCAAAAAAAATATGCAAGAACACAAGACAATCAACCATAACACCATAACACAAGGATTTTTACATGGAAACCCTACTAGGGGAAAAACCATGGTGGAGATTAGTCCACAATATGAGTATACTCAAAATAAGTGTTTATAAAGGAATGCACTTGCATTTAGGCACACTGTCTAGAGGTCACTGCTAAAATACAAAAGGCTTGCTGCCCAAAAGAAGACTCAAGGTTTTAGAAGATTTTGAACTGAGAAAACATATGCTAATGCCTGATTATAGTTTTTGTTAAGCATATTAATCAAATTATTCACACTCTATTTGATTATGCTCTTGAAACTCTGTCTGCTTTAATCTTAATCACCAATCCTTATTTTTTGCAAGTGAAACTACACACAATTGATATATCTTCCTTCTGAATTTCACATCACACACCATCACATAAAAAATTATATGAATAATCAGTTATATATATCCTCAACTAGAGATTACATCAACTACATGTCGAATTCAATAAAATATAAAACATGTAAAAACTCTCAACTTAATTCATAAACATTTTTTTATGTGAACCATCCAACGTCATCCAAAACATAGTGAAGGCCCAAAACACCATCCTCAAACATGAAACACCTTAAAAAATTACTCCTCGAATATCTGCAACATGCTACAATCACCCTATCGGTATTTTCTATTGTATACCCTATTTTAGCTTGCTGGTTAACACATGTCTCCAATCAGACTTCCAGTAGAATTCTGGTATAGAAAAAATAATGAGGTATGGATGTGAATTCTAACTAGGGTTTCCATCAATGAGAACACCAGAGGACTCGTGTAGTGTCTCTTGCCAAAAATCTCCCCCTTTGGCATTGATGGCAACACTTAGTGAAAAATGACTAAGTGTCAGAAGCAGTACCAACATGAATACACTACAATCCTTAAAACATCAATCACAACTCCTCCTGAGATGAATATGAAATTTTTCACTATCCCACACTACCCCTTTGACATTAATGGAAAAGACGAGAATTCACATAAAAAAATTCATACAAAATTTCTATGAACAAACTGTATATTTACAGACAAAGCTTTCTAACTTACATGAACTTGAATATGTATGCAAAAAAATTCTTCAATAGGCTTAAACTAGTGTCCCAACCATTTTTGAGACTCTCCAAAATAGTCATGTGACAACAAAATAGGTAGGATTGCATCTTTGTTGACTCAAGGTTTGTCGAATCACTGACAACCATAGCAACCTATGCTTCCTTCAATGCACTAAGCATTGTCTCCATTTTAGGACCAATTAGTCCTCTGAGCTCACATACTCTTTCAACAATTCTATCATTTTCATGCTTCAAAATTTTTATTTTTTCAAGCAAGCATATGACTTGACCTTCTTGCTTACCCATAGGAACGTTTAGAGGATCAAAGGCTTGAGAAATATCTACTAACTGTTTCTCATATTCCTTAATTTTCTTCTTAGTGACCTCATTGAATTTTTACAAGGATAAGCATTACTTATAGATATTTCCACCCTTAGAAAATGCACCTTGAATTCTCTTTTCATAGGTAGCTAATAAAGATTTATCATTAGCAATCATACTCTTTAATCTACTAAACCTATTTGCATCAAATTATTTTTAAACCTTAACCTCAGCTGACTTTTCAAGAGACTCAATGTGAGTACTTACAGAGTTGATAATTTTCTTCAACTAATCAAACAAAGAATTAGATGATTCCTTGACATGTGTGGGAATGATCTTCTATAAGATATTGGATGCAAGACTTAGCAGCTCACTATCCTCAATGTGAGATTTCAGTATCTCCTCCCTTGCCTTGTTCTGAGAAAATGTTGCTACCTTCAGCTTCTGAATAGGAGATAAAGTGGAAAAATTTGATAGGACCTTCAACCAATTCAGGTTAAAACTCCTCTTGTTGTTCTTCTAAAAACTTCTTTACTACCTTTGCAGTTTCTTGCTTCCACAACAACTTCCTTTTCCTTAGCCTTCTTTTCTTCAACCATAGATTCTTGCTTGTCTTTTGGAATATTTGTTTCTTCAACTAACATAACTTTAGGAGCTTCAGTATCCATGGGGATTTGAGCATCTTGCACATCCAAAGGATTTTTAGTGTCTTCAAAAATGTCTTCTTTCATTTCTTCATTATTAATCGAAACATCTTGATCATTATATCTGTTCTTCAACAGGATTTCCTTAAGAATTTTCTTAGTTCCTTTTGCAACTTCCTCAGACTGTCCAATCATAAGCTTATTCACCCTTGTTTTTCTTTTAAAATTATTTTTGGCATGATTGAGGATTTTCTTCATTTCTTCTCTTGATATTACCAGACATAGATCGGTAAGAATGTGTTCTCTCATTTTTTCTTCTTCAGTTCTTGCATTCACTCTCCTCATTTCTAAGACTTCATAAAACCCCTTAGGTAACTCTGACATAATTTCTATGAGATTCATGTTGAAAATATTTAGATATTTTATTGTTTCTTCTTCAAAAGTTCTCTAACCAGCACTATAAAAAATGCCATACCATTCAGAAAGTGGTTTGAGATTACCATCCTTAATTAAATCTTTTTCCACTATTAGAACTTTAAAATTCTAAAAATTTTACAAGTTGTTTATGGCCATGATTTTCCAAATGAGTCCTTACCATAAACACAAAATCCTCTCCTCACAACATTTTTACCATATTTTGTCAAGTGGTCCCATAGAATCCATCTAGTCCTAAATATTTTACAGTATAATTAATATTAGCAAGAGATGCTAAGGGTTTCCCTGATCCATAAGGAATCCTTACTAATGTGTATCTTTTGTAGTCTATCGGCAAGAGTGCAGGAATGTCATACCGAATATTTCATCTATAAACGCATATCGGTAGGATGCAATTCATTGTCTCGGCAACAGAAAGATTATATTGGCAAGAAATTTATCATCAAAATGAGTCATAACGAACTCATATATGTCTTACCGACCAATGCACAAGGAAACATTTTCGGCCAGACTAAAAGTCATCGAAGTGAAGTCTCATCGAATGCATCAGGTCTTGCTGACAAAGCGTAAGGGGATTCTATAAATGATTATCCGGATGAAGTTATGCAGTCTTTCTAACACATATGTCTCACCGAATGTGGTTTCATCGGTGAGAAAGTAAATATTTCTCATCAAATGGAAAACATACCAAAGGACATATCTCAATGAGACAAAAATTAATCTATGAAACATCGCCCCGACTCAAAAATTCACATTGAAACACATAAGATGAAAGGATATTTTTCGATGAGACTCCAGATGTCGATGAGAGGGCAAGACATTATAGTGATGTACAGTTTATAATAGTTGGTGACACTTCGAGGTTTCAGAAAGACTACAAGATGTTTTGATGAATAATTTAATGAACGTTGCTAAAGGTTATCACAAAAAATTTGAAAATGTCTCACCGATAATACTATATGATGTGACAGTAAGAGCTTCAAACAACGAGCTTACTACACTCGTGTTTCAACTAACACATTAATGGCATGACAGAGCATAATAAGGAGAATTCAATTGAAAAAATTAGTGGGGAATTGATAGCAGAAGAGTTGGAAAGGTGAATGAAGAACCAGGGTATTCTTTCAGTCGGAAGGCTTCAAGCGAATACAGTAAGTTCTTGTGCCTTAGTTCCTTAGGTTTTAAATATAGTAATTTTGAGGAAATGGAATCTCCCAACTTAGGAAAATCAAAAGGTAGAAAGCATGGTGAAAGAATTCAACCAAAAGGAAAGAAATAGAAAACTAAGACAGAACATGAGTGCAATGAGCGAAGATTAAAGCAGGACCTTGTTGACCAATTACTAGGTTCTGCACCTAAAGCCAGAAGATCTACACAACTTAGAGCAGAAGTAGATAAACTGGATGATAAATGCAAATTCATAGGAGATGTTGGGATTGCAATAAGGGGGTATGAGTTCAACTTTCACTATCATAGGAAAAATCATTTTGAACCAGTATGCAACCCATGGAAGCTTAACTTAGGAAAGTTGGCATGCCCTAATGTATTCATTAATGCTGAATTGGTAAAATTGTTGGTTTTCCACTATAATTCAAAACTCAAGGCTAAATGTGACCCATCCAGGAAGCCACAAATACATTTATCAAAAGAGGCAATAGGGGAGGTTTTCAATTTGGAAGGGGTTTGCAATGAAAAAATCATATGTGAAGAATTGGAAATGGAGTTCAAGAGAATGGACACAATATATAAGGGTTGAAGGTTGCCAATTCAAAGGATTAGACAAGGTGGAAAACCCGTTCCTCTATAGGATAGTGATGGACCTCCTTTTCATGTTGATTTATTTGAACCTTATATGAAATATACTTATTTCTCAATAGGCCAGGTATTGGGAATGGATGTCCCCGAGTACATGTCAATTGTACCCATGATAATTTTCATAGATATCCAGTACCACAACTCTCGACCCTTTGACTATTCCTCATACATTTTTAAGGGGCTTGATTCTGGATTGATGGAAATCAAGGGCGGAGCCTCAATCTTTCATCTCAGGAATTATTCATGTTGATTCATATAGTGTTATATTTTGGACAAGAGTTGGGATTGTGGCCCCAGAAGATGAGAATTTCTGAAATTGATAAGGAAGGTGCAGCATTGCCTATTCAATTATGGACTGGTATTTGGGACAATAGATTTTCCAACTCTAGTTTGTTCATTTTGAAGAATATTTTGTGAAGACATTGTACAAATTGTACAATCATCCATATAATTATTCGTTATCTGAAGAGATAAAGAGGTTTCTTCGGCCAAAGGATTTCAATGGGCCGATTAATCATAATTGGGGAGATTGGTATTTCCTCGAGGGAGCCACTATGATTAGAGTTTATGGGTTTGAAGATGTCCCATTCATTTTTCCAAGAATAGTCCCAAACAAAATTGCATATTTGGAAATTTTTAGAAAGATGGATTACTCCAGTGTTATGAATTTTAGCTCTTGTGGGAAGTAGGCTTTCATGCCTAGTACATAATGATTTAGTGATTTTACTGTGTTGGCCAAAGAAGGATACAATTTGATCCTTGACAAACTACTACAGTACAACATGAAAAGAGGACCATCTAGAAAGAATTTTGACTCAGAAGGGTATATTAATTATGCTAAACTAAGGATAAACTTTGGAGGGTATCAACATGTGCCCTATCACTTTGATGACATGATCTAGAATTTGGAAGAGGAAGAAGCAGAGATGGTGGTTGAAAAGATATAATCAGAGATTGCAAGATACAAAGTTGTCATCTTCCAGGGAGGAGACACCTGAAGATAATGCACCACAAAACCAACCAAGTAAAATGAGTAGATTGAGAACTCAACAATATACCTGCCCTACCAGAGAATTGAGTAATGAAGAAAATGTGGAGGTAGATGCAAGGAATGTAAAATATAGATCATTTATTTCAAATGATGAATTAATAAAATCTCCAAAATTTAAGGCATTCTTGTACAAGCAAAAGGGCAAAGAAATAAGGGAAAAGGTTGATAATATCACCTCAGGTAATGAGGAGCAATTGTTGAATGATCTGAAGATATGTGTGGACAAGGAAATGGCAGATATGACCCCTGAAAAGGAGGAAAATGTTGGAAATTGCCAGTGTGATGATTTTCCCTGGCTTAGATCTCAATTTTGCACTAGTTTTTGATAGTTTCTTAAAAGATAGTAGTGCTACACATAAGCTCAACCAAGAAAAGGTGATAGAGGTATATGCAGGATCAAAATATAATCCAGATGAAGGGTCATTGATGATTTGGGCCTTATATCCACCTCATAGAAAATCAGTGGTCATTGATACTGAGAATGCTTTTGGGCATGTGATGAATCTGAAAATTGGAGAAGTTGATCCTGTGGTGACAACATAAATTGGAATTAACATTGAAAAACTAAACAAAGCACAAATCCAAATGCTAATAAAGGAAAGAGAAATGTACAAAGAAAATAATGAAAGGATGTTGAGGGAAAATGACCACTTAAAATATTTGTTAGGTGTTACAATGAAACCAACCAAACTGCTTACTCATGGCGAAAGTTAATAGTCAAAAGATCATTGGGAAGGATCAAGTGCTTATTCCCAAGGAAAATATGATTCCATTGCAGCAATGATTAAGAAAAGACAGGCTAGCCTAACTACTTGGTTAAATAAGCTATGGGGAAAACATTCACACAACTTTGTTGTGTTAAAAGAACATGGAAGGATGAATGAAAGGATTCTGGAAAAGTTCCAAGAAGTAAACCAGAGGGATGCTTCTAATAGTGTAGCAATTGAAGCCACAGATCATTTTGTGAACAAACACCGAGATTTCTCTGAAGAATTGCAAGAAGATGCGTAGGGATTGATGAATGCCACCATGAGGGAATTGACAACATTCTTTGATGAGAAAGGAGAATTAAAAGAAACGACTAGATGGAAAAATGAATGTGAGTCAATATTGCAAGAAATATTGAGAACAACTACCATGGAAGACAAAACATTGGATGAGGCGTGCGAGCAAAATGAGAAGATGGTAAGAATGGAGATTACAATCTGGAACGTAGTAGGAGATGCAGATATGCACGAACACGGGGATTATTTGGATCATCTATCTAAAGTTCATTTATGGCTAAATAAAGCCTGATTATTTTTTAATCTATTTGTTATTTAAACATATGAAATTTTTGAAAGGATGTGTCCTTTCAAGTATTTGATGTATAAATATCTATTTCGGTAGCGAAACAAAAAGGAGAGATAGAATATAGAAGATAAGATAGAATAGGAGAAGGATATAGTAGAATACAATGTTTTGCAAATATGAGACTATGATGCATGTTTAAGAATATGGAGATATTAATGAAAATCATTTAATGTGGTGGTGTATTTTTGGTGTCAATTGTCTATTGTGTTTATTGAAATTATTACTAAAGTTGTCTCCAAGTTTGGTGCTTTATGGTTATTTCAATTGATATAACAATTTTATATTCAGTTTATCAGTGCACATTTGTTGTATCTGTGTGGTTGATTAATCAATTCTTTCAAGAAAAGATTAAATCCTTTTAATTGATCATAGTAATCAGGGAAGTTCATCTAGATCATTAAGAAGAACTTGGTAGTCATAGTCTTCCATGTTTATACAAGTTATAAACTAAAATATATGCCAAACAATTTGAATGTTTTCCAGAAATAAATTACTCATTTAGATTTCATTTGACTCCGCATACCCAATAAGGCACTAGTCTCTACATTTTCATCATTTGGTTTCATTCATTTTTTACATTTGTTAACTGAACATGTATATTAGGTTTTTAGTTTTAATATTGCTATACAATTTATACCAAATCAATTTTTATTTGTCCACTCTCATCTGCCATTGTGGGCCAAACACTTCAAAAGAGATAAGCACAAGTTAAGTCTTCCTCACTCATATAGGTACACCCGCCTAGGTCTAGCAACACCTAGAGAGTAGAAGCTCTAAACCATTTGCCCTTGTCTCCTACCCTAAAATGTATCAAGAGATTGGAAACCTCTTGAGGAATTTAGCCTGCATTTTTCAGAGCTAACATCCACTTCCTCTATAGTCATATCGGGTTTATCAGTTTTCACCTTTTTCTTTGCTTTTCCTTCACTGGAGGGCTTTTCCTTAGAGAATTCCGATGCCTTTGTGCCCTTATACTTGATTTCTCTTACTTCTTCATCTGACTTAGTTTCTTCATCATATTCTATAGCAACATAGACTCTTGTGCTTTCCCTCTTTCCTTCACTTTTTGATGTCTTGACTTGAGCTTTCACTTGACTTGATTTCTTTGCAGGACTACATGAGAGTGCAAGGGGCCTTGTAGATCTAGTTCTAGTAGAGGATGTTGCTAGACTAGTAGACTCAGTTCTAGTAAGTTCTCCTTCTTTAGCTTGATCTCTTTCCTTCCTTGCTTCCCTCACTACTTCATCTGATATTCGTATGCTTTCTGCAAAATCTTCAACTTCCTTTCTCGCCTTTTAGACAATCATAGCTTTCTTCAATTCTACATGCACTTGCATATTCTTTTCTTCAAAGGTACCAAACCTTTCTTCTATCGGATCTTGAGGTTTACTCAACAAGTCTTGTGCACAAAACTCCAAAATGTGTTCATTGACCTCATATCCCATAGACATTATCCAAAACATTTGAGGTTCCGCTACTTCCATGAAACACTGATCAATGTTAACCATGAAGTGAACAGTGCCCTTATATTTTTCCATGATAGATGTACGAATCCTTTCCCTAGCTTGCATTTCATTTTGAAAGTTTTTGAAGTATCCCAAAATAGAAGTTTTCCTTGCTTTGTTGTCTCCAATTCCATATAAGATGTCTTTGATTTGAACAACTATCAGTCTTTCACCTTGCCATTACACTTTACCAACTCCTAGAACTTCATTCATGAAGTAGAAGAATAGACATAATAGTAGATTTCCATACTTGAAAGAGTTCTTCTTGTCCTTCTTGATTTTTCTAAGATTTCCAATTAGCTCACTCCAGAGAAACACACATAAGTCATATTCTTCATTTTCCTTGATCATCTAATAAGCTACATAGATTGCAGTATTGGATACAGAGTTATCCTAGCTAGAGTGGTAGATTTTATAACCAATAACAATAGAAGAAAATATCACATCCAATTCAATGATTTCATTGATTGTCATGGATCTTTTGTCAAAAACTGAACCGATTGTCTCCATGATTATCTGGTTCTTCATAGATTTCAATGTGGACAATCCACTGGATGAGTTCAGACCTGTAACAATGTTAATAGATTCTTGTATGATCTTGAAAGGCTGATTCAACCACATGAACTTTGCATGCACTCAACTCAATATGTACCAAACCCATTAATTTTCATCGAACACAGGAAACTTCAAAATCTATGCAAACTACTTCTCCTCCAAAGTCTTAAATTCAAGCATTATACAAATATCCTCTCCCATAATGTGATTTCTATAAAAATTTAGGAACTGGGAGTTTCCTAATTCTTCAAAATTCACATGAACTTATGCCTGAATATCTTCAATGTGCAAAATACCATACTGAACATAAGAAAATGCACCTAATGGTTCTATTTCAATGGATTTGAATGGGTGTCATTTAAATTTTGGGCAAGGTATATCCTTAATATCAACAACTAACGAAGTTTCCATTTCCATAAATTTCAAGTTCACAAGTTTGTAGATAAATACCTCTTCACTAAATTAGGGTTTGTTCGTCGAATCACCTTTAGAATTGTATCTCACCAAAATTCACTTGCAGAGCTCTCCAACCTTCTTCTTCTCCAAATGAGAGAAATGAGGAATAGAATTAGCTTTTTATCATTCATGCAGCTAACTTTTATCACAATAAATTATTCTTCCCTAGGTCTTCTATACACCCTATTTTCATAGTCTATGAAAGAGAATTCTTTTGTGGACCTTCAATTTTGAACAAATTTCCTCCACAAGAATTCCCAACACATCTATACATCATCAATGCAATTGTTGCAATCTTCCACATTTCGGTACCAACTACTGGTAGGGGGTTAAAATATTTTCTTGAAAGCTCCCCCTAGGCTAGAGGCCTTAAAATAATTCCCAGAGGAATTTCCAGCACCAGATCCTGGTGTGGATCCATTTCCTGCATCAAAAACACTCTTCTTCACCCATGTCTTCTTCATTTAATTCTTGATCTCATCTGTAGCAACTTTTCATTTCCCCTTATCATCCTTCTATATATTTTTCCCTTTGTTTTCTAGACCCTTCCTACTTCTATAGAATCTTGCAATGTGACTGGGTTTGTTACAATTATAGCACACTACATTTCTTTGTCCAGACCAATTATTCCATTGATTTTCTCTTGATCTGCACTGGTTAGCAATATGACCAAATCTATTGCTAGCATAACATCTGACATTTCTATTGAATTTTTTTTGACATATCTCAGAATTCAATTGATTTATGACCATAATTATTTTAATTGAAACACTGACTGAAGAATGATGGACCACTTTGCTTCGTCCTACTTCTACATTGAACAACCATATGACCAAATTTATTGCAAATAAAACAATATCCGTTAAATTTTTTAGCATTAGGTTGTCTTACCAAATACCTTCTAGCTTTGTTCATCTGATTTCCTAGCCTAAAATTCCTTTTGTCCAAATCTGGAGCTTTCTCCTTTCTCATATCCAAGACCTTGCTTGTCACCTCCAACCTTATGACTCTAAAGCACTTCATCTACCTTAGCCAAGCTAATCTTGAACTTATCCTTGTATTCATTTGCAGTAGCAAGTTCCTCCCTGAGAATAATAATCTATCTTTCAAGCTCTTCTTCATTGTTTCTAGATTGTTGCAATTCAAGCTCTAGTTGAATGAAACCATTATTAATTCTATTGTATTCCCCAAATTTTTCTTTCAAGACTAAGATTCTCTTCATTCTTCTTTTTCTCTTCAATCTCCTTGGTCATCCCCATCATCGAGTATGTGCAGGATCTTCATAGAAAAAATAGGCCCTTAAGTGGCAAAAAATTTAGAAAAATCAGAGTTAGGCAACTTGACGTAAAAATTTGAATAAGTTATCTATATTATTTTAAAAATATGTTAGAATAGAATCTATAGAAAATTGAATGTAGTTTCTAAACTACTATGTTTTTTTTTTTTTTTTTAAATAATCTATTTGGTGAAAATTTGAAATTTCAATGCAGTAGTGCTTAAATTTTAGGGAAAAAATAAGAAGTAGGTATTTGTCTGACCACCCTAACCACAATAAAATGATAATATTTTTTTCTAATATTTTAGATATAAGTAGAGGACTCATGTCCCAATGTGATGCATATTTGTTTTGTAATTTTTTCCAAGTAAATAATTAATTATAAATTTTTTATTACAACTTTTAAAAAATATGAAAACTCGTATCTCTGACCACCTTAACTTGGTCAAAACTTCATGAAATTCATTTCTTTTTTTTTTAATCCTATAGTATGCGAAGCATAGAATGTGATGCATGTTTTGGGTTCAAAAAATGTGATATTGTTTGAAAGCTACAAATATTTTTGAATCATCCTATCAATTAGGACTTTAGTCATAATTCAAAGAGAAAATGAATAATAATTATTTATTAAATTCAAAGTAAAGCATAATTTATATTGGTGGAAAGTTAAGAATATCCTTTAAAAACCCTTTTAATTTCATCAATTTTAGGTAGGAAAAAAGTTGTCAACAACATACCCTACACATACCCATCATATCGCCACTTTTTGGCCCATCATGAATCTGCACATACCCCACAATAGATTTCATCTCATTCTTTAGGAAAAAAAATTTCTCTGGTGAGATTTTCACATTATTCTATCTTTTCATTTAAGGCTTGACTTAGGTGTTCATCTTCCATGCTTTTACTCTCTTTCTTCTTGAGGTAATCACAAAGTTCCTTTCTCTTTTCTCTAGATTTATTGATTTGATATTTCAATGATTGAATGAATTTATTAGCATTCATGAGGCTTGATTGCAATTCCTGGACTTTAGATTTGGACTGATCAAGATCATCTAGTGCCACCAAATTTTTTTTAAGATTGCGAGAATCCATTGAATCACTTTCTCAGATCTTCGCCAAGCTATTAAACTTCTTCCGAGCAACTAGGCTTTGATACCAATTGTTGGAATCAAGGAACACTTAGAGGGGGGTTGAATCAGTGTTCTACAAAATTTAACTTTATTAACTTGATATTTAAACCACTTATAGTATTGAACCAAAAGAAATATGCAAGAACACAAGACAATCAACCATAACACCATAACACAAATATTTTTACATGGAAACCTTGTTAAGGGAAATACCATGGTGGAGATTAGTCCATAATATGAGTATACTCAAAATAAGTGTTTACAAAGGAGTGCACTTGCATTCAGGCACACTGCCTAGAGCTCACTGCTCAAATACAAAAGGTTTACTGCCCAAAAGAAGACTCACAATCTTTGAAGATTTTGAAATGAGAAAATAGCATATGCTAATGCCTAATTATAGTTCTGGTTAAGCACATTAATTGATTTTTCACACTCTATCTGATTGTACTTTTGAAACTCTGTCTAATTTAATCTAAATCACCATCCTTATTTTGTGCAAGTGATACTACACATAATCAATCTATCTTCCTTCTAACATTTTCATCACATACCATCATATCCCAAAATGATATGAATAGTCACTTATATATATTTGTAACTAGAGATTGCATCAAATACATGTCAGCTTCAATAAAATATAAAACATGTACAAATTATCAGCTCAATCCATACACAATGTTTGATGTGAACCATCCAACATCAGCCAAAACATAGTGAAAACCCAAAACACCTTAAACAATTACTCCTCGAGTCCTCGAGTATCTATAACATGCTACAATCACCCTATCGGCCTTTTCTTTAGGATGACATGTATAAGCTTGCCAATTAATACATGTCTCCAATCTGACTTTTGGTAGACTTCTGGTATAGGAAAATAATGAGGTGTGGATGTTATTTCTAACTAGGGTTTCCATCAATGACAACACTAGATGACTCGTGCAATGTCTCTTGCCAACACTGACCCCTAGTGCTTATGGTAATTATAGGCTGAGGTTCACCTTCCCTATGAAATAATTCTATCATTTTCTTGTAGGTGATATTGGTAGTTTCATTTAAATCAATGCCCCTATTTTCTAGACCAGAGAGATGAGCAATGAATTTTAGACTTACCTCAAATCATTTTCCATGCACCTTAGTCTGTCCATCTGCAAAATTATCTATGAATTCCTTCACTAGCTATTCATTACATACCTCAAACTTCCACATGAAATCCAACCACCCAACTCTTTGAAATAGTTCTGCAATATTACCCAGTGCCAACAACTTAGCTACAAAAGTCGACTATGACTTTTTCTTGGGTCCTCCCATTTTTTCCTTTCTTTACTACATTGCTAGTTTTTGAAAAAAATTTGTGGTACTTCAACTTGTTTAATCAACTGAACTGCAGGTGAAAAGGGACATAATTCTATATAACTAATGGCGGAGTAATTAACCACCTTATTGAATAATTATGGTGATTTACATGGGAAAATGAGAAAATATTGCTGTACCCCAAGCAATTGGATGATGGCACAAGTTTCAAATTTTGAAAAAGGGAGTGGTTTGTGCCAATTAATTAACCTTTATTCAAAATAATTACTAAACTTTAAGCAAGAAAATCTTACGCACTTGACATCTTGTTATTAAATTCACGATCACTTACCTTTGCTAACATAATTGGATAGTTACATGATTTGATGAAGATGGCGGTGGATAATTATGACATGAATGGGATGGTTATGAGGAAAATTATTATGAAAAAATGGTTGTCATAATAATTTCATTTATTATGAAAATATTTTATGCAATGCGGTAAAATGATAATGAAGGCGCAAAGTGCGAGGTGATGGTTTGGTGAAATGACAATGAGGGCATGAGGCATGAGGAAATAACAAAACTTAAATAAGCATGTGAAGAACTTTGGAAATATCAAAAGACTAGAAAAGAGAATATTTTACAAAAATCTAGAGCATTGTCAGAAGATATGACTGGGGTGGGAGATGAAAAGTTCTAGAACATTATTGAGGGATGTCATTGGAATTTAGGAACAAAAATTGAAATTTTCAGAGTATCATTGAAAGATGCAGCTGGAGTAGCAACTAGAAACTTCTTGAGCATCGTCAAAAGATGCTGCCAGGAAAACAACAAAAAGCTTTGGAGCATCATCGAAAGATGTTGTCGGGACATCAACAAAAAAATATAGAGCATTATCGAAAGATGCAACTAGAAGGAAGAAACAACAAAATTCTTGAGCATCGCTAAAAGATGCATCCAGAATGCAATGAAAATATTTTTGGAGCATTGAGGAAAGATGCACCTAGAAAAGGAGGAAAAATGTGGAATGTTGGCCTTTGTATTTTTTAAGCATCATTGGGTGATGCATCAAAGTGTAGGATCATAACATGGGATGCACAAGTCAGTTGTACAAGTTGCAGAGCATCACAGCAACTAAGTCAGCAAGTTCTAGAGCATTGCAGCAACTGAGCTAACAAGTTCCAGAGCATCATTGCAAGATGTGCTAGAATTTGTGTTTGTTGAAAAATGAAGTCTTGCAAAATATAGGTAGAATTTTGGCCAAGTCCACAATGAAGAATTTGAAAATAACGTTCTAAAATAAAATAAATTCATACACATTCTTTTTTGTTAGCTTATTTATATATAGCATTTTATTCATCCCTAGGGAAAAAACTATATTGACTCTACCATAGTAGAGTCAATGCACTAGATTTCTCCCTGCATTTCTACAATCTTTGAATATTCTACCTTATTAACAAGTTTCTAGTAGATACGTAATCAATTTCTATTAACTAGGAGGGTTTGAGTGTCACCATCAATTGGTTTCAGTTGAATCGATACATTTACAAATACCTCAAAAATTTCATATGGCCCAAGCCAATGAGTTCTAAGTTTCCCTTGGTGATCCTTGTATTTGGAATTGAACAGTAATTCCCAATCCCCATTGTGGAATTCTCTCTCCTTAATATTTTTATCATGCCAGACCTTGCATTGTTGTTTCACCAGTTTAGTTTGATGAACGACATCCAAACAGAGTTCATCCAGTTCACTTAGCTATAAAACCCTCTCTATCTAGGCTCGTTTGAGGTCTATACCTAACTCCATGGTTGTCCTAAGAGTTTAGATATCAAATTCAATGGGTAAGAGAGGTTTCTTCCCAAAATTTAACTCATATGGACTATAGCCAGTAGTTGACTTCCATGTGGTGGTGTAAGCCCAAATGGCTTTAGGTAGTTTCTGAGCCCAATCCTTCCTTCTTGATGAAACTGTTTTGGTCAAAATGTTTTCCAACTCCCTATTAGTGATTTTGACCTATTCATTTGCCTATGGGTCATATGGTGAAGATTTTTTATGCCTCACCTGGAAATGATCAGTGAAAGCCAACATGACTTTGGACATGAACTGGAGACCCTGATCTATGACGATTGTCCTAGGGGATCCAAATCTAAGGAAGATTCTATTGTAAAGGAAGTCGGCTACTTATTCCTTCCTAGCAACTTGTAGATCTTGGCAACTGCTTGTACTTGTACCCACTTAGTCAGATAGTTGATACAAGCTAAAATGTACTCTTTGCCCTGTGATGTAGGGTCTATAGGACCAATAAAATCCAATCCTCATTTTTCAAATGGTTCAACGACTACCTGAGGTTACACGGGAATTTCGTTAGATGTAGTTGGTCTTCCTACCCTTTGGCATGCATCACATCTGTGTACATACTTCTTGATATCCTTATGCATGGAAGACCAATTATATCCTATGCCTAAAATTTTGTGAGTCATTCTTTTGGTAGAATAATTCCCTCCAAAAGGGTCATCATGGTAGGCTCTATGGATATTATAAGTCTCGTCTACCCTGACACATCATTTCAGAATCATGTCAGGCCTACATCGAAATAAAATTTTGTTAATCTATTTGAAAGGGATGCTTTTTTTAACAAGGCATTTTTTTTTTTTTGATGTGTGTAGACATAAAAAAATATATAAATTGATATAGCACACTTGATCCTGATCTACTAAAATTGCTTCATCCTAAATTATCCATCTGCCTAACCATTTAATCGAATAGCCTTATTTGATTAAAGTCATTATAATTATCCTTTTAATTAAATAAATCCCTCAATTTAATTAAATCATCATCTTTGTGTAATTAGCTAGGTCATTTCATCTTCATATCTTTGTTAATTAATAAATTCATTTTATTTAATTAATCTCTAAAGTCATCTCATTTAAATTAAATAAATTAATCTTTACTTAATTTAAATCTAACACCATCCTTTTTAATTAAATAAATAAAAATATTTATTTAACTAAGTCTAAATCATTCTTCTCTCATTTTGATTTATTTAAATCCTAAAATCTAAGTCAAAATGGTCAAATCAACTAACATCATTTAAAATTAATCAAATCATGACCAATGATAATCCTAATCACTCAAATCCTCTAGATTTTGCAACTTGCACATGAAAATCAATTTAATTGTTTTATAAATCATCTATTTTCATTCAAAAAGGAATAAAAAATGGAATATTCCTCAAATTTGAAATCTCTCCCCAATATGACTTGTCCATCCAACAAAGCATTTAAGGCTCTTACATTGTCTCTTACATGTCTCCCACTTGGCATTCAACTCATCTTTCATCCCCCGTAAACATGTCATCTCACCAAATTCAAATTTCAAACTTGCACATGGATCAAAATGTGCTCATCCTCCATCCATTCACAAGTTGACAAGTGGCATCATATTATTGGTTGTATATTTGTCCCACATTGATCATGTTTGGACATCTCTCCAACTTATCAATCTATAAATGAAGAGCTCCTCTCCTCATTTCATCATCCACAATTTGAGTAAACTTACTCTACTCAAATTCATCTTCAAGCATTTGCAAGATTCATCCATCCATAGCTAGGTTATGCAGGTTTTCATCTTGGAGTACATTTGAATCTTCACAAAATTGGATCACTCATCAACACTCTTCATCGTCTATCAACATTGCATCATTGGAGTTGGGAAAGGGCCAATTTTCACATCAAATTGGGACCAATTCCCCCATGGGATCAAGAGTTTGCATTGATTTCAATAGGATTTAATCTACTTTTTTGTTCTTTCATTATTTTCTTCTCTTCATTCCTATTTTGAGTTTTGTTAATGAATTTCATGGGGAATCCTTGTTTTTACTTGTATTTGATCTCCTAATGTACTCATTTGTTGTGTTAAGTAGGTATTTGGATTAGGGATTCACATTTTGGTGCTACAAGGAGGGCTTGAATTAAAAATATAACACATTTTTTAAAAAAATTTGTCGGTTTAGCGCTCTTTAATGTTCTTTTAGTGCCTTTAATGTTCTTTTAGCGCCCATGATCACTGTTTTAGTGCCCATGAGTTATTTTTAAAATGACCATATCTTGGTCATACGAAGGTCTTTCTTGATGCTTTTTTTTTTAAATAGGGTAGAATTTCGTAAGCTATCCAATGGTGTAGGTGTTTCTTAACTATTAATGAATTAAAATTTGCATCTAAAGTAAAAACACATGATAACTTGACTAAGTTTTAGGGTGTTTTGGTAAATGATTCATCTAACCCCTATATGCTTTTGTTTTTGATCTCATCTAATGTTTTGATCACTTTTGTAGGTTGGGAATCAAAATCAAAAGAAAGAGAAGCATGAGAAGGATATTTTGTTCAATCAAAGTGTTTTTAAACACTTTAGTGTTTTTTTAACACTTCTTTAAGAATTTGTTACCTTCTCCTTCTTAGGACACTAGTTTTCATTTGGGCTTAAAAAGAACCTTTTCCATTTCTTGCAAAGGCTAAAATGAACTTTAGGATCACAACTTACTAGATTTGGTTTATTGGATTATCAATTGAACAAGGAAATTTCTCACACTTCATTTGGTGCTCTTAAAAAAGAATCAAATCATTGCTTTGAAGGATAAAATGAATGTGTTCCTTTATTGTTTTGTAATTATTTACACAAAGTAATATCATCAAAAGACGTATGCACTTCTCTCACGCCTCACGGAAATCTTGAGAATCAAAAGGATTTTGATGACATTAAGTTATGTAAATAATTGCCTATACACACACTTCTATTTAGGTTTAAAATTAAACAATATCTTGTGCGAGTGTGAGTAGGGGAATTTTCGCATATATTCTCTTTCTTTGTGCCATCAAAGATTGATCAAGTTACGGACTTTTTCTTTGCTTGCTTTTGTTTATCCTAGAGGGCCTCCCTTGGGGAAAAAGTACTCACCCAAGGGAATGACTCAACCAGTAACACTTTAAAGCCAAGAGTATTTCTAGTCAGGATATAAATGTGGATATTGGAAGAAACACCAATATCACACGGTTGACTCCAACAATATGGATTTGAAAGGGGACTCTTGCCACGTTGGGTCAACTCCTATGAATGGAAAGTCTAAAATAAAACCCTTGTTTGTAGTGGCCTATTGATCCATTGAGCGAGTTTATCAAAGTGGTGCATTGGAACTTAGATGCCAAGAAGTTACTTGCCATGTCTGATCTTGGTTGAAATATAGAGGTTAAGACTTCATTCTTAACATACCTTTATATTTTTTCCTTGGTTGCATATAAAATCATCTCTTCTATGAAGGGAATGAGGCAAGCCCACTAAGAAAAACATACCCATTAAGCTAGGATGTTGCATTGCGTGTGAGTCAGTTTGAAAATGCATTGTTTGATCGAAAACAAATAAAAAACAAACACTTAACATCACCCAAATTTCAAACCCTTTTGGAGACAAACATCATTGACTCAATCTATATGCTATTGCTTTCCCTTGGGATTCACATCCTTAGAGGTTTCTAAGCATTGGATTACATCTCAACTTGTCTCCTTAAGTATACAAAATGAAAACCCTTGCCTTAAGTTCATCAAATTTCCACATGACATATCTTGTGGGGTTTGAAGAAGTTAGTACATTGGACATTTAGTTTGAAATTCTAATGAAGAAAGTGTTTGTGGTAAAATAATTTCATTAATCAAGATGAAATCAATTGAACCCAACACATGTTCTTGTGTATCTTTTGTCTTATGGTCATTTGAGCAAACATTGATCTTTTGGTTTGAAGGGAAAAGCATGTTCTTCAAAACCCTGGCCTTGTAAACAAGTCCTTCTTGGATTCATTTAGGATCAAAATCAAACACTTCATCCATTTCCAACATTTATCATCCCATCCCACAAACAACTTTAGAAATTTGGAAACATCATTCTAGACTTGGGTAAATCATCAAAATCAAAATCACCTTGTTTAGTTAAGAGTATGAGAATGCGTCATTTCTCATACCTCTAGTTAAATTAGCACCCCTTTGAACAAGTTTATCCTAAATATCACATCCAACATCTTAGGTTTTACAAGTTTATTATCTAAATCAAACAATCAAAATCAAGCCCTAAGTCTAGCATTGATCCAAAGTCCCTAAACGTTCAACACTCATATCATTCACCCTTTTCATCCTCCATCTCATCATTGTTCCTAAACACCTTAGAGGTCACTTTAACAACAAGGTCAAAACACAAGAGGAACATGGAATATAAACTTGATCCATACATCATGAGTAATCCAAATCAATTGAACTTTCAAAGCCTTACAATGCCAATTGGTTATCAACACTCACACTTATACAATCCATACATGGGATCATTACTTTCTACAAATATCAATGGCACAACAAGTGTGAGTATGCCCAAATCAAATATTGGAACACATTTCCCAATGGTAGATCTAAATCCAAACCTACAATTTTTTCAACTAAACAATCAAAGCATGAGCCTTCAAACAAACAACTTCATCCCACCAAATCCCTACAAGCCAAATGAGAATGTACCAACCACAAGTTTTCAAAACATGAATCTGACAAACTTTGGGATAGATACATTTGCAAATCATACGAGTATTCCAAACATGAAAAAAGGTCAATTCTAACATATCATGCCAAATCTGAGTGTTGTCCCAAATAAAAACATTGTCCAAAATCAAACACAGGTACACACTCCAAATCTGCTTAAACAAGAGCCAAATCAACTATATCAAGGGAGTCAAGATCGAAATCAAGAACGAATTTGGCGAGATCAAATTGCTGCACTTTCCAAAATAGTTGAGTCATTGCGCCAAGGTAAATCTCCACCACCATTACCTACATCATTCCTTGGTTTAGGGCTTCCCCCTTTACCTAGCACCAATCACTCCATCCAAACCAATACACCTAACGCCAATCAAGCCATCACATCAAATTCTTTGAATATACCATTGACATCACACTAATGGATGGTATCTAATCAAACAACAATGTTGATCCCAAATCAAAATAAGGTCTCCCAAGGACCTATCACCTCAGTTAATCCAACCATCCCTATCACTTTGATTATTCCAAACACCACTATCATACCCATCACATCTCAAACCCTCACTACCATGATCGCTTTGAGCGAATCTCAAACACTTGTCACTACATCCAACATGATTCCAAATCCACCACCACTCCCACCACCACCAACTTCCACCACATCAAGCCAATACAACGTGGAATTACAAGCTACTTTTCAAAGGGGATTCCAACAATATCTAGCCACGCAACAAGCAACACAAGCTCAACAAGTGCAACAAGCCTCTCTAGTTGCCAAAGTCTCTAAAGCTACCCATAAAACACAAGCACAAGCACAAAAAACCACAACTATTGAGAACAAGGATCAAGATCAATCCATCACTGAGTACCTTGAAGCTATGTCTACTTCATCTAATGATCAAATCAACATACATCAAGAGCCACTCTTTAGTGATCTATTTCAAGGAGTGTTAGGATTATTTGATCCTATTGACATAATGCATGATCCATTCACCTATGATCATGTTGAAAGTGTCTCTACATCACCTTATGAGTTAGAGGACATAACTCAAGAATTTATTCCAAAGCATGATCAATGTCTTTCACCAAGGTCTAGCAATGGTCCTTTGCAAGACATGATAACACCCTTTGATCTCATGGTTATAGACGAAAGAACCCTCAACTCAACACTTGATCTAAGTCCACTCAAAGATCAAGAGGATATCGAACCACTTATCATGACTACTGATGATATCCAAGGACCCTTTGTAAGCAATCCATCCTTTGAAATCGACCCATGTCAAGAACTTGATCCAAAGTATGTCGAAAGCAACTCTTAAATAAATCAAGATCAAGAATTTGTATCTTCAAGATACTACAATAATCTAATGGACACTCTCCTATCTATGCAAGATGATCATATCCACATAGAACATACTCCTCCATCTACCCATGAGATGCTTTCTTTGGATGGAAACATAGATGATCATCATTCAGAATAGGATCCCTTTATTCCTGACATTGCTACACAAAAAGAGCAGGTTATCGATTCCTACAATCAAACTGAGTTGTCAACATTAGGATCAAATATGTCCCAAACTCGGATTGAGGACATCATGAATAAAGATATCCAACATTATCTGCACAAGGAAACAAGTCAGATAGAACATCGAGAGTTAGCAAAGTATCAAATTGAAACAATGTCATCTACAGTGGTCATTCGTCAAATCACGTTTACTAAAGAAGACATCTCAAAACAAACAGAATCAAGGAGTTAAGGTGCTACTACCACCATAATGGGGGAAACTTCATCTCAAGCAAATGACAACATAGGGAGCATGAAGAATCCTTATGATGAAACCAATGTCAATACTACAACCAACCATGTCGTAAATCTCCATCCACCCATCAGCCCATCCATGAATTGGGACCAACATCAAAGGAAATATTTGAATCAAAGTACAAAGAATGTTATCAAAGAAAAAGAAACTAAAAAGAATAATGGACAAATCAAATATAAATGGATACCAAAGAATACAAAGAAAGATCATCCCTATCAAACTCCATTAGTCAAAGAAACTATGGGGAAAAATAAAAAAGGGAAAAGTATCCATCAAAGATGTCCACAAAAGAAAAAGAAGGATTTTCAAGCGACATATAAAGTATATCAAGCAGTTGGTCCTAATTCCATGCACACTTTCATATCCACCCATCATTTCTCATCTTCCCAAGTTTGGAGAGTCAAAGATTCCAAACTATCAACGAATCCATCTCTTATCCCTAAACACACTCCATCCACGCCTCCACCCATGATATCCAATTCTCACATTGACCATGTATTGGCAACGACCATTCATCATAAGGATTCAGAAGGTACTCTATCACGTTGTGTGCACAAAGACAAAGTTAACTTTAGTATCGACAAAGCAGATAAGAAATCTCAAAAACTACACTCAAGTGCATGTATTTTAGCAAAGAAGCTCCTTCAAGCAGCAAGCTATTGATGGCACATTATGACAGGGGCATCTACATCAACACCACCAGGTGATTTAGCATGAGCTTTAAATCTTTTAGAAAAATAAAAATCAAAATCAAAAAATATGAAAGTCCAAAAAATCAGAAAAAGGATTGAAAACAGTAAAGAAAAAAATTGTCCTCTAGTGAAAACCGCATGGGCAACGCTTTGGGAAAGACCATGACGAAAACTTGGCAAACAGGCATCATGTGTAGAATCAAGCATCTGCGTGCGCCAGTTCAAGTGAAAGCATCTCATCCCATCTGTAATAAATCCAACATTCCATCCATCTCAGCCATAATAAATCCATCCATACATAAACCATTGATCCAATCCATTTTCATCCATTTGCATCTATGGTCCAAATTATCTTGATCTTGATGAAATTTTGAGGTAAAATTTACACTTACTTATGGTAAACATCTTGACATGGGTCATTTTCATTGATCCTATCCTATGCAGCATTATCTGAGCCATGAAGCATTATCCAAATGAGCATTCTTTATCTGAACACCTTATTTGATCACAAGATAATCCTTGGCATCCTTCGTGTATCCATCCATCCATACACCTATCCAAGCATCCACCCATCACACTCCATACATTGCTAGACACTGACGACAGATATGTACATCTTGCTTTAGGAATAAATTTTGATATGTATCCTCCAACTTATGTGGTGATCCGAACATTGGCAAAGGTGAAATCAAATTGCTCAAACACTTGAGCAAAAATTTCAAATCACTAGCCCATGGCATATTTTGATGAGAAGACCTTCCTTATTAGTCTTCATCTTTCATCAAACATCAATCCAAACAATCAGATATCAGTCACATCTAACGCACCCTTCAAACGTCACATCAAATCATTCAAACAAATTTTGTCCCAAATCAAGCTTCATGAATAATGATCAATCAAATCCAATCAATCCATCATCTTGGGGATATCTTTCCCAAATCCTTGTGTTGCTTAACACTATCCTTGCATTGTTGTGCATCCTCAACAATGTTATCATCATCATCAATCCATCGATCTGATCAATCAACCTTAGCTTGGATTTTTAGAAAAATCCCCAAAACTGATATCATCACACATATCCATATCCAAATCGTCAAAATCATGCGAAAAATCCAAAAACATCCATAAAACAGAAAACATCAAAAACATTTGAATCCGAACTACGTCATCTCTAAGCTTAAATATAGGCAAGGCTAATCTTTGATTAGCCCCCGAGACATCAAAATCCAAAAACATCCAAAAAACACACAAAATCCAAAAACATTTGAAAAATCAAAAATCGAAACATTTGAAAAACCCAAAACCACCAAAAACAGCCTCAAAACATTTCAAAACATCAAAAACATCCAAATATTTGAAAAAATCTGTCCATCTCATCTCGCTTTCACTCAAAATAATCAATCATCCATAATAAACAAATCGTCACCTTCATCCTTTGGCAACACAAACAGAAACAATCACAACAATCGGCAAAAGAAAGCTTCAATCGTAAAATCAAAAGAAAACAACAAATCTTTAAAACAAAATCAAAGTCTTGATCATTTCCAAACATTTCAATCAACTTTATATCAAAATCCTATCAATCAACTTATCAACCCATCATCATCCTATACAATGCATTTCCTAGGATATATCATTCTGACAATGGGCATCATTTTGGATATCACCTTGGATTCTTATCCTATGAAAACACATCCCTTTGGTTGAAGGTATGAAGAACATTGGCTTGTTTGCATACTTGATCTTTTCTTTGGATTTATCTTATTGCACTCATTCCAAGGACCTCTCGATGATATCCAAACGAAGGATTTAGAGAGATAGGAAAGGGGCAACGATCATTATCCTTTTGTCTGTTGTGCTTGTTGGACATTCTTGTAAAATAACTTGGTGAATACTTTCTTTTTTAGTTATTTCCTAGCAAGGTTTCTGTATGTCAAGTTGAACAAGAATACTCCTATCTATTTGTCAAGTCAAATTCCATCACACTAGGTACAATGTCATCCTAGTTCTTTATACCTTGATGCATCATATCTAGGTGTGTTATCAAACAATAAGATAATTGGCCCTTTTAAAATCCCAACGCCTCGGCAAGTAATCATCATCATCATGTCATGTCTTGTTGGAATCTCTTGTTTTCTTCTATCTCTTGATTTTCATGCTAACATGGTACCATGACAATTAATCATAAATCATCACTAATGCATCCATCCTACATCCACAAACCATTTGCATATCATATCATATCATATAAGAAACATTGATCATCCTGCATGAATTGGATTTCATCATTACATAATATAGATTGGTTTTTCTAGGAATCTCATAAACCATACATCTATCACCCATATGCATAATCATAAAAGCATCATCATATTAAATCATGTGCATCCATCATATCATCCATGCATCACCATATCATCCATTAAATATAAACATCATAATCATCTCATCATCAATAATTTCATTGTCATGGTACAAATCAGGATCAAGTGGGTGTAATATATCAAAATAGGCATGAGGCTACCCATGGTTGATGACTGTCTACATCATCAAATCTATCTACATCAAATATTCGAGTTGAACTGATCTTGAACCTCTTTTTTGCGAGATCGACCCTCAAATCAAACCTCTTTGCCTGATCTCTCGAGGGGGTAGTACACTAGCATAATTCTTTTGCTGGGGCAATAGTGAGGCATCCAAAAAATAGAGAAATTTTGACTTTTGATCATGGCAAGGTTATTCTTTGAACCAATGCAACAAGTGCATCGCTTCAAAGAGGGGGAAAATGTAGACAAAAAATATATAAATTGATATAGCAAACTCGATCCTGATCTACTAACATCACTTTATCCTAAATTATCTGTCTGTCTAACCATTTAATCGAATAGCCTTATTTGATTAAAGTCGTTATAATTCTCCCTTTAATTAAATAAATCCCTCAATTTAATTAAATCATCATCTCTGTGTAATTAGCTAGGTCATTTCATCTTCCTATCTTTGTTAATTAAATAATTCATTTTATTTAATTAATCTCTAAAGTCATATCATTTAAATTAAATAAATTAATATTTATTTAATTTAAATCTAACACCGTCCTTTTAAATTAAATAAATAAAAAATATTTATTTAACTAAGTCTAAATCATTCTTCTCTCATTTTGATTTATTTAAATCCTAAAATCTAAGTCAAAATGGTCAAATCAACTAACATCATTTAAAATTAATCAAATCATGATCAATGATAGTCCTAATCACTCAAATCCTCTAGATTTTGCAGCTTGCACATGAAAATCAATTTAATTGTTTTATAAATCATCTATTTTCATTCAAAAAGACATCAAAGATGGAATATTCCTCAAATTTGAAATCTCCCCCCAAAATGACTTGTCCATCCAACAAAGCATTTAAGGCTCTTACATTGTCTCTTACATGTGTCCCACTTGGCATTTAACTCATCTTTCATCCCCCCTAAACATGTCATCTCATCAAATTCAAATTTCAAACTTGCACATGGATCAAAATGTGCTCATCCTCCATCCATTCACAAGTTGACAAGTGGCATCATATTATTGGTTGAATCTTTGTCCCACATTGATCAAGTTTGGACATCTCTCCAACTTATCAATATATAAATGAAGAGCTCCTCTCCTCATTTCATCATCCACAATTTGAGTAAACTTACTCTACTCAAATTCATCTTCAAGCATTTGCAAGATTCATCCATCCACAGCTAGGTTATGCAGGTTTTCATCTTGGAGCACATTTGAATCTTCACAAAAGTGGATCACTCATCAACACTCTTCATCATCTATCAACATTGCATCATTAGAGTTGGGAAAGGGCCAATTTTCACATCAAATTGGCACCAATTCCCCCATGGGATCAAGAGTTTGCATTGCTTTCAATAGGATTTAATCTACTTTCTTGTTCTTTCATTATTTTCTTCTCTTCATTCCTATTTTGAGTTTTGTTAATGGATTTTATGGGGAATCCTTGTTCTTACTTGCTTTTGATCTCCTAATGTATTCATTTGTTGTGTTTTGCAAGTATTTGGATTAGGGATTCACAATGTGAAATGAGGTGGTACTTCTGCAATAGCTAAGTAGTTGGCAATATCAGCGAACCAAGGGGTTTTAGTAGAAATAGAAAATAGATTTTCATTTAGAAACTCATCCTGTACTAGAGCACAATCGCTATTATCATTTTTAATTTGGGATAAGAAATATGTGACAACTTTAAACTTTCCTACTTTTTCAACAATTGTTACATTAAATTCCTAAAGAAGAAGTAGCCACCTAATTATCCTCCCATTTACTACAGGTTTATTCATAAGGTATCAGATGGCTGAGTGGTCTATGTATACTATGACCTTATATCCTATGATATAATGTCAAGATTTCTTAATTACATGGACTACAACCAAGAAATCCTTGTCTGTTGTGTTATAATTTCTTTATGTTGGGGTCAATTTTTTGCTAATAAAGTATATGGAATACTTCCCTCCATTTTCATCATCTTGACCCAATACTACTCTGATGGCATCATTAGATGCATTAGCATATATATGGAATGGAATGTTTAGATTAGGCCCACAAAGGACAAGAGAAGAGATGAGTTTCTCTTTAATAATCTCAAATGACGACTAACACTCAGGTGTCTAGATAAACTCTACATTTTTATGAAGAAGGGAAAAAATGGGGGTTGCAATCTTGCTGAATTTTTCCATGAATCTTAGATAGTAACCAGCATTCCCTAAGAAACTTCTAATATCGGTCTAGGTTTTTGGGGTCTCAAGTTGTATTACTTTGATTTTCTTAGGATCACCTTTAATCCCTTCAAGTGAAATATGGTGTGCTAGCACTATTCCTTGTTCTACCATGATTAGACACTTCCCGTGACTTAGGGACAAATGGAGATCCTCACATCGCTTCAACACTCTATCCATATTTTTAAGGGCCTCATCAAAGGTTGAACCATATACAGTGAAGTTGTCCATATAAAGTTCCACACATTCATTCACCAACTCAATAAATATAGCCAATATAGCTCTCTAAAATGTTGTAGGAGCATTACATAGTCCAAAGGGGAGAACTAGATATGTAAATTTCCCCCAAGGGTAGGTAAAAGGCATCTTATCCTAGTCTTCTACTACTACCTATATCTAGTTATAACCACTAAATCCATCTAGAAATGAAAAATATTTCCTCCCATTCAAGTTAGCCAGAATCTAGTCTACAAATGGTAGGCAAAAATAATCTTTGTATGTGGATTTATTAAGTTCCATTTAGTCTACACACACTCTCCACTTCCCATTTTTCTTAGGGACTACAACCAAGGGTGATACCCACTTACTATTAGAGATCCGATAAATAAACCCTACTTGTCAGAGTTTCTCAATTTCATTTTTAACAATGTCCTTCAAATCAAGATTAAGTCTCCATTGTGGTTGGCGAATAGGTTGAACATCCTCAGTATAGATATGACGAGTACACACACTAGGGTGTATTCCTCTCATATCTATATAGTCCCAAGAAAAAGATTTGTATCTATTCACTAGGATATCGAACAACTTGTGTTGTTCTGGCTCAATCAACCAACTATTGATGTTCAAAGTTTTCCCTGGCATCAGTATAATGGTTTTAAGCCCTGGATGATTGGATGTAATAGTGTGGGTCAGCCTCATCAAGGTTTTAAGAGGGAAACTATGAGGTATGGTTCTATGAAATCTGGCAACATTTGCAAAGAAATGGTATGTTTTTGGAACTAAATTCATTAACGGACAAGGTAATCTCATGAAACTAGCATCACTATACTTAGGGTTGTCTACATTAATTAGCTCTCCTAAGATCTCCTCTTCATACCTTGTCTCCTCATCACTTGAATCCATGATAAGATTTTCCAAGTTGTTTTCCAATTCATCCTCTAGTTCCTCACCATGTTGTTTGATGGCTACCATTGCCAATGAAGCTATATTTTCCCATCTGTTAGGGCTTTCTAGTTCATCAACCCATACTTTATTATGTTTAGTAGGTTTAGCAGGGGGATACAAAAATAAATGTTTTTTGTTAGGACCATGTGAAATGGTCATCCCTCCCTCTCTACAATCAATTTTAGTCACTATAGTAGCCAACCATGGGCTTTTGAGAATTATTGGATAATTTTCCTTACATGTATGGGACTAAATCAACTAAAAATCCACTACATATATTCCCATCCATCCACCTTGATAAGAACATTTTCAATGACACCCTTAGGAATAGCTATGGATTGGTTTTCCATTTGCAAGATTGTAGTAGTGGTACGTAAATGAATAATTCCTAAATTTTCCATCACACCCACAATCATTACATTAATGGCTGCTCCAAGATCCACCAAAGCATTAGGTATTGCTACCTCATTCATTTGTTACTATTATAAGTGGACTTCTTGGATCATCATATTTCAGAGCAATGGTCTTTCTAGCTAGAAATTTGACTAGATAACCATTTATGTGGATGATGTTTATTCACTTTGGTTGCCTCCCTAGAGTTTTGATACCAAACCATTTAATTAGTTGGTTTAATTCAGGAATTTACCTAATTGCTTGTAGCAAAGGAACTTTGATCTGCAGCTATTTAATTTCTTGGATCAACACAATTTTAGTGTTTGTGGACATTTCTAGAGTATCTTTCATAGTGATTGGTTTCAGGCACTCTGGAAAAGGTGCTTTAGTTTTGTCTTTAGGAGTAGGATCCTTCAAAAGATCAGTTGGAGACTAACCCCCCTCCTCGTGAGGTAAGTTAGAAGCTCCAACTGAAGATGGTAGGTCTGGTTTATTGAGTAGTTCTAGGAGTTTGTTCTACTAGTATATGAGTTGTTGTTGTTGGATTGGTAGACTTCTAAATTGGTTCATCCATAATTTCCTCAATAGTTGGTTGAGCAAGTGTCTTTCCAAAACTCAATTGTAAGTTTCCACAATGTATGGCATTAAGTCCAGTGACATTATCCTACTTCGTGGAATACATAGGAGTATTATGATGATTATTCATTGGGTTCAAAACAGGTTGCATCAGAAGTTGTGGTTGATTAACTTGTTCGTTTGATTGAGGATTCTGGGGAGGTGGAAAAAGATTTTGTTGTTGGTTAGGCATCCATCGAAGGCCAGTACAAAATTGATTCAAAGGTTGGTTTCATTGAGGAATAGGGTTCTAAGGATACCACTATTGTTGGTTAGGCCACTAAGGATTTCACCATGATTGATTGGCCCATTCAAGAGACCCCCATGGATAATTTCCCCAGCTAGGTGGTCGTGGAGGTGGTGCTTGTGGCCAGGGTTCCACCCATTGATTATTATTACAATTGGTTTGAGGTCTCCAATTGGGGTTTGAGTTTTGGCCATAAGAAAATTTTCCTCCCCAATATTGATTCAAAAATTTAACTTCTTCCTCAATCGATGTTATTTTCTTAGAAGTCTTGATGGCATTGAGAAGCTCACATTGATCAGTAAGATAATTCTTGTCACAGACTAGACAAACATAAATTTTATCAACTCATTTAAGAGGGAACTCCCTTAGCAAATGTTTATTTCAACACTTGGGGCAGAAAATGGACAAAATCTCTATATTTTTCATTTTATCCTACATGCCATCTAATGTGGTGTTGAGCTGAACAAGGATATCAATTTTAAAATTGGCTAGCTCCTCACATAGTTTTCCTATGTCATTGGAACCTTTAAAGAGAGTGGTCTTTCAGATACCTCCTCGAGTGTACGAGAAATTTTTTGATACAATTCAGTAATTTCATCTATCCTCAGTTGGACACATCTCCTTTTCCCATTAAATCCAAGCTTCTTTGAGCATCGTCATCATGACCCTTAAGGAATAGGGTCTTTATAATTTCAAAACTTATGGTTTCTCCACCACATCGTTTAGACAAGAAGATAAACCTATCTAGCTAATCCTCTAAACTTCCATCCTCATTTTTCCTTATCTTGAATAATTCTTCCTTCCTTTCTGTGACTCTACAATAACTTTGGTACTTTTCCAAGAATACATTTTCCATTTCATCCCAAGAGGTTATCGATCAAGAAGCTAATCCCATAAACTAGTGCATGGTTGAATATTTTAGAGTAGAGGGGAAAATCTTCAGTTCCTAGTTATCATTCTTGTAGTCATATTTCTAATACAAGACTTTAAACTCAAACTAAAACTAGTTAGGACCTTCTAAAGAAAAACCTCGGAAGGCTGGCAGGAAGGCTGGTGAGATATTTTTCATAGTAGTGTCATCATCTACATCAATAGCAATAGGATACATGAACATGCATGGCAGTGGTAGGTTTTGATTTGCAGCATTTCTTCGGTCACCCATGATGTTGAAGGGGATAGTATCCTCTTCAAAAGTTTGGTCAGTGGTTTGGTCTCTTTCTGGGGTATGTGGGAAAGTCTCAAGTTGACCTTGGTAGATCAATTCCTTAGTAAGTTGTTGATCTGAGACTTTTTCCTCCCTACTTGTGGTTGGTATGTCAGTTGGGGGGGTTTTTGGATGAATCTTTCATGAGGGCCATTTCTTGACTATGCAAAAAAGGAATCTAGAGGACTATTTTTGTTCCTAAAGAGGTATTCAAGGTAGCTCCTACTAATACAAGAAAAATAAAATGTCCCCAAAAATGACACCAAAAGGTGATAGGATTTTATTAGGTCCCATCTCTTTAGTTGATAAATTCATTACCATATTGATGGAGTAGTTTCCAAAGGCTATTTGTAGTAGAAGGCTTCTTGACTAACTCTCTTGGATTTTCTAAATGGTGGGATAACTGAAAATAAACTCTAAACTAAAGGCCACTACACTGGAAATTAGAAAATAATTTATCTAGAAAGCTCGAAACAACTTAAACTAGAAAGCATGAAATTATGAACCTACAAAGCATGACAACTAAACTAGAAAGCATGGAAATAATTAAGCTAAGAAGCATGTAAATTGCTGAAGATGCAAAACTTGTAAAGAAACTATCAAACATTTAATTAATCAAAAAAAAAATCTCAACAACTAACTGAAAACTACTTAATAGTTCAAAACTAATACAAAAGGTAGGTGCTCTGGAACTTCAGACAATAGAACTTTAAAGACTGTAGACTTAACTACAACCTGCAGGGTTAATCTAACAAAATCACACACATAAAAATAAACTGTACTACTAATTATTGTCTACCAAATAAAATTAATAGAATTAAAGGTCAAGTACTTATCTATCTAATCTATGGTCCCTTGAGTGACCAACTCTCGGATGATTCTACTTCTAGCTTAGTTCACATGCACTGATAACTTCAAATTACTCATTCATTTTACTCAATATTTCTAAATATAATGTGCAAAGCTCATTTTATTCATAAATGTATGGCTCATGAAAACATATTAATAGCATAACAATATTATTTTATTATCATTGTCTCTAACAGCTTACATACTTATATAAAATCAACTAACAAAAATCCTATATTTCAGTTGATAACGATTACCACTAAAAAAGTCTTCAACTACTTTAACAAACTAATAGAATTTAACATCCATAACATAAAACATTAAAAGGCTTGGGATGAGCCAATAAAGTGTTTTAAACTAAAATAACAATAGCTACAAAAACTTGGTACATCATGAATTCTCCTAAACTTTTGGCGCTCAAACTTCCAACACTTGTCTTCAACCGTTTCAAGGTCTGCATGGAATTCCTTTGACTGCATGATGACCGACTAGGGTAATTACCTATACAATCTTAAAACTAAACCACTAATTCAGCATAATGTTAGCATATTTTGATTAATTCCAAGAAGTAAAGATTACACTCTTTTTGCACAAAAAGAAAGCAACTATTTATCCTAAAGATAATTAATTATCAATTATGTAAGGATGGATAAAGGAGGTGAGCTAAAGTATTTAGGCTATTATGTTGATGAGGTTATTTTTACCTCATCAACAACTTTTCACTTTAAATGATCTTCAACTCTTCAACCTAAATTTGCAATCACAAACAAGCAAGAGGGCGGAAACTTGTTTATTGTTTAAAGTGAATGGGGGTTTTCCTTGGTCAAACCCCTTGTTGGTAATTAAACCTTGAAATAAAATAGAATAATGAAGGAAATCATGAATAAATAACATGCAATGTTACAACTCACCAAACCCTTGTTATAAATTTTGCAAACTTGTGTGAAACGATTGTAGTGGATATGGATCTTGAATCAAAGAAAGGCTTGATAGATACAGACTTTAATTGCTTGCTTGAGTCAAAACCCTACATCAAAAATGTTAGCACAACAACACACATGATGCAAGAAGGTCTTTGTTATGGTGCTTGAATCTTGATGATGGATCCAAATGCTTGATTTATTTCTCTTGAATTATTGAATGCTTAGAATGCTTATATTATCTATGCTTAATATCTCAAAATTACACCACACCAACCTGACATATGAATTCATTAATTAAAGGAGGCTAAATCCCACCAAAATTTGAAATTAAATCCCGAAAATACCTTAAGGTGTACTATGATGCCCTAGGTGGTGTCTTAGTCCCAAGGCATGAAACTTGGGGCACAAACACCTGAAAGGGGCCCATTTAAAATGCCTCAAAATTAGGGTCCCAATACCTTTTTGGTACAAAGAAACCCTAGAGGTGGCATCTAATTCTCGACCAAAAAATTAGGGGCACTTAGAGAGAATCATTAAATTATCATTTACCCATTGAGGAATGTCGGGATTACCTAGAAAAAAAGATATAATTCATTAAGCTTGTGGATGCAAAATAGGACCAATTAAGACATAAATAAGGATAAATAAAGCAAGGCGAGCCCAAACAAGTGTGAAAATGCAAGGGTATGCATTTTGCTACACTAAATTGGTAATTAAACCTTAAAATGAAATCAAATAAGAATAAAGAATGATGAATGAACAAATGACAATGTTGCAACTCACTAAACCGTAGTAATGGAATGTTGCAAACATGCATGTAATTGCTCCAATGGATGTAGACCTTGATTCTTACTTGAATTAGATAGATCTTGAATGTAATGATTGCTTCAATCATAAAATCCTACACCGCAATTGTTAGCTCTATAACAACATGATGCATGAAATCCTTGAAATGATGATTGACACTTGAATGTTTCTCTAAAATGCTTGATAATATGTTCTTGCAAATGCTTGAATGTTGTTGTGAACTCAAACTTGCTATAAGGAATGCTCTCAAAAAAGTCTTAGATGAAAATAAATGAATGAACCTTGTATTTATACTCAATTATGCAAGAATTCCTGAAATTATAACACTACAAGTTGACATCAGATCTAGGAGGATAAAATACTACCAAAAATTTGAGTTAATTTTGATTTTTGACCACATAGGACTCATTCACCCAAGGTGGCGAATGAATCCCACCAGGCCTAAATTTTGTGCACAATTTCAAGAATGCTTAGAAGTGTGTAAAATGAGGTTTGAGACCCAAAAATATAGGTGGGACTCATTCTCCTGAGGTGTCGAATGAGTCTCAGATCACTAAATCTGGGCCATTCAAGCCTCAAACACCTGAATTATGATTGGCTAATGATTGGTGTCAGGATTATCCTCAAAAAGATGCATTAAATGAGGCTTGTGGATGTAAAAAAGTTCCATTAAAGCATAATAAAGCCCAATTATTAATGACAAGCCTAGAAAAGTGTGAAAGTGGGTTACAACACTTTAAAATAAGGAAAGATTAAAGTTTCTTTTGATTAAAAAGAGGTTTATTAGGTGTAATTAATTAATAAAACCTTAGAAAAGTTTGAAAGTAAACTTTACAACACTTCACAACACTTTATGAAGGTACCATTTATATGTTCATTAATTCACAAGGGTCCAAGACCTAATGTGAACATGTTAAACACATTACAACACTAAATCAAGGAAATATTAAGCCTAGTTCACAAGGAAAGCCCAAAAAACTAAGGGAAAAGCATAAGGGATACTTTTTCCATTACCACATTTAGCCCTCACTTTAGTGAGAGGAGGAACTTGCTTCAAACTCACACTAAAGTAGAAAAATATGCACCAAGAGGGGTCCAAATGCACCAATGTGGATGACAAAGGATGAAAAATATCACAGGGGGTGGCCAAGCCCCTAGGATCAAGATCCCACGACAAACCAACATAGGTACAAAAGAACACACACTCGAGAATAATATAAGAGAAACAACAAAGAACAAGCATTCACTATCAAAGATGAAAAAAAGAGAAAAGGTAAAAGATAAAAGAGTTGGATCAAGCTTCGACAACTTTTCTAACGCTATGTGGATCAGATCTAGGTTGTTTGTAAAAAAAAATCATACTCACTCTAAGGCAATGGAACTCCTATTTGTTCACTAGGTGAGAAGTCCTAGAAGGTAAGAAATGTACACTCATGGCTGGTATGCAATCACACACACATGAGTGGTGATGGGGAATTCATGCCTCAGTCAAGCTTCTCGCTCAAACCATACCAAATTTCTACCTCCTAATTACTTTGATAAGGTGCCACACAAAAATGGTTTTCGAGCTTCATAAGACAAATAAAACTTTGTATGCTTGGATCTCATGAAAAAATAGGATGGCTCCACAGGCATGCAAACTGTGTTATACAAGGTGTCCATATAAATGCAAAATGAAAAATACAAAATATGGAATGTTCAAAGGAGTCTTTCTTAGTTCATGTGAGGTATTTAACTTAGGGTACATTGTGTGTAATGTATCCAAGAGAGGACCAATCAAAGAATAAAAGATTCAACACTTAGGGGATGCAGTGTGTCACATCAAGAAACCAAGAGAAATGTAATATTCTAAGAGAGATCATGCTCTTGAAGGACATCACACCCAATGTCATCCATAAATAAAAAAATGCATTGTATGAAATAAAAAGACTGCATCGTGAACCATGAAAAAGAAAAATGTAGAAGAATAATGCTAATGTATACCCCCACTTTAAAGAAATTGCTAAACACCATGCAGTGAGCAATCACTTTAAAGTAGCAAATGATAAATGCAAACAAAGAAGACATGAGAGCCAAATTGAAAATCCCTATGCCAAGCCATATGTTTTCAAGTAAATCTACATCATGCAAAAAGAAAATAGAAAAGGGAGGGGTTGCCCCAAAAATGAAAACACTAAACATATAAGGGATCTATGGATTTTGGGTTAGTATGTTCTTTCTGCAATATTTTTATAGAGCTCAGAACTATAATAATTCCCCAAATACACATAGAACTAGAAAAATGACACAAAGAGAGCCTTTCAGGTCAACATGGAAGAAACATGAACATCTCAATGCCTTGCATCATCCCCAAAAGGAAAACATAAGAAAAATGAAAAATATTTAAAGATAAAGAAAAGATTTTGGGTCAACATGGAAGAGACATGAATGTCTAGATGCCTTGTGCAATCCCTAAAAGGAAAACACAAGACAAATGAAAAAGATAAAGAGAGAAAAGTAAAAGATCGACGACATAGAGAAGAATGAAGGTACAAATACAAGAATATCACAAGAGAAAGAGAACATCAAACAAAACATCACATGGGATCACATTACACACATGCAATCACACAAAATAAAATGAAAAATAAATAATGCAAAAGACTAGTAAGGTAGAAGCAAGTAAACCTAAAGTAGGTCATCCACCTCCAAATCATGATCATTGTATACCAAAGGTGGGAAACTAGCTAAAGTTATAGTAGAAAGTGTCGAACTAGGATTGGTACCATGTTCAACACTCTTCTTAGGATAATTTTCATTTAAGCTCATGGAAGAGGAAAAAAATATATTCAATTCATTATGCACCTCTTCGTCAATTTTAGAAACCTCGTCATCATCATCCAAGTCAATCAAAATAGGAGGTTGGAGGATAATGTCCATGGAAAATTTAAACTCTTGTTGTGGTTGTTGTATTGGAGTGTTTTGTTTTGGGGTGGAAGTAGGGTCATCCTACATTGCTTCAGTCAAGTTTGGATTTTTATTTTTTGTTTATTTCTTCATGTAACCTACGAGCAAGGGAATGAAGTCTATGCCTATGCTCTCTAGCACCTCTATTTATTTTAGTTTTTTTTTCAAGTTATGTTTGTGTAGGAGTGGGTTGATCAAACCATAGGTTTATTTTCTTCCCTAAGGGGAGGAATGCAAGGAACCATGCGAGGTTGTTCAATGAATTTCTCTTTGAATTTGTAAACCTATTTTATTCAAGGAGATGTGACGAGATTATTTTCATTATCTCTTGGTCTTTTATAGGATGTAGGTGAAGGTTCTATCTTAGGTTGGTTTTGGTCATCTAGAATTTCTTTTGGTTCAAGCGTGGTTTCATCAACGATAGTAGGCTAGATGGTAGGTGGAGACATGTTTTAGAGAGATAGTTCTACTATCTTCTTTACCTTGAACTTTTGATAAGACAAGAAAAAGAAGTCTTATCATGGTTTTATAGGTTCCATAGGCCTAGGCCAAAAGAAATCTAAGGAGAAGTTACCTTTAGAGGACAAAGGGTTGAAGCCACTATGATGGACGATGAAGATTTCATTTTCAAAGGGAATCTTTAAGCATTTATGTACAACAGAAGGGACAAATTTCATGGAGGGAAGCCATGGGTAGCCTAGCTTCACATGAAATTGATCTAACGACGGCATGATGGAGAATGAGACATCTGATATTTTTGGTCCTATTGCAATGGTAGGGTCATCGATCCCATCATAGGAAAAGAAAAACCATCATGTGTCTTGATCCATGCTTTCAATTTATCATATATATCTTGATAAAGCTCATACAAAATTATGAATTCCTCGATGATCACATTCTCTCCACAAGTGGGATCTATTAGTATCCCATTAGTGGGTTTTTCATATATACAACTGGCTATGTAAAGAGGACCATCAGGTGTATTTTTAATTATATCCTCAGAGGAGAAAGTAATTTCAAGAGGATTCTTATTTTTACCCTTACGAGGAATGATGTCTATCACTCCTACCATGTCATCCATAGGATCATCATCTATAGGGTCATGTTGAATATAATCATTGTTATCATCATCTATATCAAAATTCATCACATCATTCTTTGTAGTTTTTCTAGATTTGACAAATGAAATACTATTTTTGGGCATGGGGTTGGTAAAGATTTGCAAGTTTTGGTTTGGAAGGGAAATGGACTTATTTCCTTGATCACTAACACCTCCAATAAAAATATGACAGAAATCAATGAAGTCTTGCATAAGATGTTTAAGATGCTTACAGTGTTTCATGTAATTTCCATTTTGTTGATGATAGTGGCAATAAGAATTTGATTTAAAGATTAGGGGTAAAGGCTTATTAGGATCAGGTGTTTTGACAAGAGGAAAGGTAATCATTTGTTGTTCTAAGAGTTGGGACATTGTATTATGAAGGGTATCGGGTAAGGGAGTGAATTGTCTTTTCGAGTCCCTATAGCTAAAGGGTATCACAACTTTAACAATGAATACTTGGTTATTGGTATTTTGAGTTGGTTTTTGAGGGGGGTTGAATTGAAGGAAATGTTTTTTTTTTTTCTAAAGGGTTGGGAATAGTTTTGGTTTGCGGGCTTAGACTTCTTAGTTTGGCTAGAAGTGGAGTTTGTATCTTGACTACTAACCAAATTTTGATAATCATGGAGGGCAGTACACAAGTGCATGAAGGATGTGAATTTCATCATGGTGAGCTTGTCTTGAATCTTTCTTTGAAAATTTTCTATGAACATCTTTCGAAGGTGAGGGTCAGGAACCTTGATATCAATTTGGGAATAAAGTGATTGATAGTGTGAGATAAAGTCAGTTATCTTTTCTTCTTCTTTTTTCTTGCATCTCATCAAATCAACCAAGGTCATCTTAGGAGTCATATGTGCTTGGAAATGATTAACAAATGCCTCAATAATTTCATGAAATAAATGAATTGAGTTGTTTGGTAAAGAGGAAAACCATTCCAAGGAAATATCCTTCAAGGACCTAGGGAATAGCTTAGCTAAGAGTTTATCATCAAGGAAAAAGTCATTCCATAAGGCAGTATAAGCATTAACATGGTTAGAAGGATCTCCCTTTCCTTCATATTTATCAAATATAGGAACTTCTACACCTTGTGGCATCAATTTTTGCAATATCTCCAAGAAAAATGGACTACTTTTGACATAATATGTAGGTGGGCCATTTTGATTTTTATTGATGGTGGAATTTTTTTTTTTAAGGGATGAAATGGTTTGGAAGAGTTGATTAATGAGAGGGTCATTGCTTGTGTTATGAGATGGAAATGAATAAGGTGAAGGGGTTTATGCATTCAAAGGAAAAGTGAATGGAATTCTTATAGGTGGTAAAGTGGTAGGAGATATGACATGTGATGCCACAAAGTAACTACTGATGCTAGCGGAAATACCCACAGAAGGAATCACATTACTAGTTTGTTGCATTGTTGTTGTGACTTAAGGGTTGGTATAGGTAGGTATTGAGGCAATTGTTGTGGGAGGAGGAATTTGAGTTCCTCATTGGCTTGTGACATTGTGTGTTGGTAAAGGACAACTAGTAGTTGGGATGAGGTGTTTTCCAAAGATTTGAACCATGTTTTTCACAAGTAAGTCTATCTTTACTTTCAAGCATTCAGTGAATGTTATCTATAGTAGGGATGGTTGTAGTTGAAATGTTGTCATTTTGCACTTGATGTAAGTTTGCTAGGTCCTCATGAATTTGAATTATTTTTTCTTGTAGGAAACTATCATTCCTTGTTTCAACTTGCATAGTACTTGAAGGTAAAGAGTTGTTAAAGGTATTTTCCATACCTACTATACTAATGTCAATACTAGGAGTGAAAGAGCCAGACAACCCAAGATCCACAACGATTGTGTTATCACGAGATGACATGAGTCTCGAACTTCGTCTCACTACTGTATTAGCAATATGACACCGAATACTCATACAAGGGCTACTAAATGCAATATAAGCTAAGAACAATAAAATGCTTATGACAAAAATTTTGGAAACTAAAATAGAAAGGAAATAATATAAAATAGAAAGTTAGAAACTAAACTTTAAAAGCCAAAAAATGTAGTGAAAAATCTACGTTGGGACTGATTCACCAAGGTGGCGAATGAGTCCCCATGAAATTAAAAAAAAAAAAAATTCAAAAAATTTCAGTTGAATTGTATGATTTTTATGTTTTATGATCTGTATGTTGAATGTAAATACAAATTTTGTGTGATTTTTAGTGAAATGAGATGCACAAATGCAAGCTATATGATCTTTCACAAGTGCAAAAATTGAAAACCCTAGAATGCAAATTAACCAATGCAATGTTAATGTAAGCAAGGTATAGGATGATAATGCACTCCAAATCAGAATTTTAATTTTCTAAATGTAGGTTCACCAAAATTTTATATATGAAATGTGGGATGGATGATTTCATATGATTTAGAACACAAAGCATACCCACTTTCCACCTGCTACATTCAAGGATAACCCTAAACATCTCAATGCAAAAGAGAAAGAAATCTTGTAATAGGCTTGTCCTAGGGGCTAAATGCAAACTAATAAGGGTTTCACCACCAAGTTTAGACTTGGAAAAGATAATGAAATGCAAGATGAACTGCAAGACCCTAATTGAATGTAATGCACTACAAAATGACCTAGAAATGCAAGTGAAGCAAAACATAAAGCTATAGAAGGGAGGATGTGCACTTGGGAAATTGGAAATGACTAGAAGGAGCTCTAAAACATTGGAAATTATAGTTTTAATGTTGAGTGGGACCCATTCACTAAGCTTGGTGAATTAGTCAAGTTTCTTGAAAACTATGCAGGAATAGAAATCTACCAAGAGGGTATCTGAATCTGCAAAAATCTAAAAATTGATTGAGAATTGGGACTCATTCGCCCAAAGTGGAAAATCAATCCAATTGGGATTTTCTAAAACTTCAAAGGCTGATCCTATTCTTCTCTATCTACTATGTTCTTCCTAATTGATTTTCAGATCTGAAACCTTGATTTCCAACCTGTAGGTCTTCTGCAAGGTTCTCCAAGACTTGATGACAACTTTGACAACTTTGAATGATTTGTAACTTTTCTCCAATCATGCTCCTTCAAAAATTTACAACCTAGACCTAAAAATCACACACAAACGAGAGGGAAACATATTGTTGAGTTAGTGAATAGGGGTTTTCCTTGGTCAAACCCATAGTTGGTAATTGAACCTTGAAATGAAATCAAATAAGAATGAAGAATGATGAATGAACAAATGACAATGTTTCAACTCACCAAACCCTAGTAGAGGAATGCTATGAAAATGCATGTAATGTCTCTAATGGATGTAGACCTGGATTCTTGCTTGAATTGGATAGATCTTGAATGTAATGCTTGCTTGAATCACAAAATCCTACACCACAATTGTTAGCTTTAAAATAACATAATGCATGAAATCCTTGACATGATGATTGATGCTTGAATGCTACTGTAAAATGCTTGATAATATACTCTTGAATTGTCCTGAAAATGCTTGAATTCTCTTGTGAACTCAAACTTTCTATATGAAATGCTCTCACAAAATTCTTAGGTGACATTGAATGAAATAACCTTGTATTTATACTCAGTTGTGCAAGAATTTCTAGAATTACAACACTACAAGTCGACATCAGATGTAGGAGGATAAAATCCCTCCAAAAATTTGAATTAATTTTTAGTTTGGACAACAAAATACTTATTCGCCCAAGGTGGTAAATGAGTCCCACTAGGCCTAAATTTTGGGACCAATTTAAAAATGCTTAGAAATGTGTAAAATAAAGTTTGAGACCCAAAAATTTAGGTGTGACTCATTCACCCAAGGTGGAAAATGAGTCCCAAATCACTAAATCTAGGCCATTCAAGCTTGATACACTTGAATTATGATTGGCTAATGATTGGTGTCAGGATTATCCTCAAAAATATGCATTAAATGAGGCTTGTGGATATAAAATAGGGCCAATTAAAGCACAAGAAAGCCAAATTATTAATGAAAAGCCTAGAAAAGTGTGAAAGTGGGTTACAACACTTTATTTAAAATAAGGAAAGATGATTTTTTTATTAGGTGTATTTAATTAATAAAACCTTAGAAAAGTGTGAAACTGAGTTATAACAATTCACAGCACTTTAGCAATGTACCATTTATGTTCATTAATTCAAAATAGTCCAAGACCTAATGTGAATGTGTTAAACACATTACAACACTAAATCAAGGCAATATTAAGCCTAGTTCACAAGGAAGGCCCAAAGAAGTAAGGGAAAAGAAGAAGGGATACTTTTTTCGTTACTACAAAAATATTGTCTTGTAATTTATTACAAAGAAGTATTCCTCTCCTTTGTTTAATACAAATGATCGATTAAAATTTTATGGTATTAGAGAATAGGCTTTTTTTTGGAAAAAAATTGTGCAATAAAATTTATGGCTTTTTACTTAAGAAATTTTGATTTTTTTAAAAGTTTTTGTTTGATTTTTTTAATTAAAAATTGTGGGTTTTTTGGTTGAGAGAAATAGCACTATTTTTTTATACAAATCTTGGGGGTTTCAATGCTAAAAATTGTGCAAGGATTTCTCTAAAAATCATGGGTTTTCTTAGAAATTCAAATCTCATGGGTTTGTGCTTCAAAATTGCAATGTTTTTTCTTAAAAACAATTGTGGCAATTTTTTGAGTAAATTGTGCAACCTTTGAATAACAGATTTATCCTATTTTTTCTATGTGACTCTATGGTCTATGGACATGGGTTTTGTGCCTATATTTTCATGGTTTTGGGTGTTCAATTTTGTGGCTACATTTGATGACCTCTACAAAAATCATGTCTTCTTCTATGTATGTCTACAAAATTCATGGGCTTTTTTAAGGCATTGTTTCCTAGACGATTGCATTTTTTCTTCAATGTGACATGGAATTATTATTTGACATCTTTCTAAAAAATCTTTTTTGAAATCATCACGGATATGGTTTTTGTAGTGTTTTCATTTTTTTTTGACGATTTTTTGGACAAAATCATGTCTTTTATGAAGTAACCATTTTTTGACAGATTTTTTTTTTAAATCATGCCCTCTTTCCAATGCGTAGGGTTTTAGACCTAGGTATTTAAATTTTTGCAAAAAAAATTCTCAATTTTTATATAAGATTACAGGTTTAAGTATTTGTTTTTTTATGTTTTTTTTTAAATAATGGGATTTGTGCCAATTTATTTCCTTAGGATTTGTTTGAGATAACTACCTTATTTTTTGTGCCTTTATAAAATAGGAGGAATGGCATATTTGACCAACATAATATTGGAAAGTAGCTAGAAATTCAATGAGAAACATTATAATACCTAGAAACAAAGGATGCTCACCATTTTCAAGTACCATTTTCTAGATTCAATTATTTTCTGTATAGAAGCATGTCTCATACTTAGAAGAAAAGACCAGGAAAAATATGATGGAAGTAATTGAGAGGTGGTCATGCTACTCAAATTATTGATCACTGATGAGATGCTTCTAAAATTACCATATGGTAAGACTGCTATAGATATTTGAGAAAACTTGAAGGATCTACATGAAACCTCAAAAAAGGGCATAGATTTATTCCTTAAAAATAAGTTTTTCTTTTATTATGATGGATGACAAGATGTATTTGTAGGATCACCTCTTGAAAATAAAAGACATTCACAATCAACAAAAGTTTGTTGGTTCCAAGATGGAAGAAGAGGATATGTTGTTCATCACACTAAAATTATTACCATGATCCTAAAAGCACTTCATTGAAACTCTCAAAATTACCTCCACCAATTTTGACCTATGCAATAATCTCTTGTAGCAGGATAGGTGGAAGAAGTACTTTGGGAGCAGTAGTGACACACCTAGTGTTGAATAAGCCTTATTGCTAAATACAAATGTAAAGGAAAGTTGTGCAGAAAGTGTAAAGAAAATTTAAGGATAGGTCTAAGAAGTTTATCACATGCCACTATTGTGGTAAGATTGGCCATATGAAGAAATATTGTACTTGGCTTATTAAAGATCCAAGCAAGGATAGTTTCAATTGAAGGACCATGTTGCAAAAAATTCTAAGTAGAAGGAGTTTTTCTTTTATGCATTTATGGCTAAATTCAAGTAAATCATGTCAAATCATTGATGTGGTACATTGATTTTGGAGCATCTTGACATTTTACTCATAGGAGAGGATAGTTCATAGAGTATAAGGCTTGCTTCAATTCTTTAATCTTTGGTGGTGGAAAATATTATATAATTTTTAGTAAAGAGAATGTTCAAATCACATCTAGTGGGAGAAATCTCATATTTTGCAATATATACTATGTTCTGGGCATGGAGATCAATTTCTCTGTTTGTGTTAGATTATGTGCCACTTTTTGATGTTGGAAATCATCTTCAATTCCCACAAGTGTCACATTGTTGGTAAGGATTCCAAGAAAACTATTGTAGTTGGGCTCAAAGATCATGGTTTGTATTGACTAGTTGATACTAGAGAGTATCAAGAGCATGTGATGGCTATGAAGAGTTCATCCATCAACACTCTTTGGCATTACAAGTATGGGAATCTCAATATAGCCTAACACTCTTAGCTAGATTGGGAGAATTTGGTAGGAGGATTATCTAAGATTTAGTAGTAGACAAATGGTGTATGTGGAGATTTCTACGTAGTGAAGCAACATTAAACTCAATTTATAGAAGGATGATCTTGGAGAGCATTGAAGGTTGTTTAGATGGTTCACGTGAATTTTTGTGCACCAATGAATACTACATCAATCCCTCTTGCCAGGTGTTTTCCATTAATTTTTGATGATTTCAATAGGAAAATATGGGTTTTTTTGCTCAAAGAAAAATTAGAAGTATTTAATGAATTTAAGAAGTTTAAAGAATTGGATGAAAAAGAGCTAAGATGTCCAATCATCACTCTTAGATCAGAAAATGGGATTGAGTTCTACTCCAACCAATTTACTGACTTATTTTCTAAACATGGTATCAAGCATCGACTTACCACACCCTATACCCCTCACCAGAATGAAACTGTTGAGTGAAGGAACCATAACATTACAAAAAAATTCTATTGTATGTTAGAGAACAAAAATTTTCCCAAGAAATTTTGGGTTGAAGTAGTATATATTTTTGTATACCTTCTTAACATGTCTCCAACATAGGCTATCAAGAAGATAACCCTAGAGGAAGCATGGTCTGGGAGGAAATCAAGAATCAACCATCTCAAGAATTTTGGTTCTACTGTGTATGTTTCAATTCTAAATTCAAAGAGAACCAAGCTATATTTTAAATGCAAAAATTTTATTCTGACAGGATACAATGACAATCATAAAGTGTATTAGTTGATTTATGTGGACACTCATTGTCTAACAATCAATAAAAAAAAAATTCGTTGAAGAAGGTGGGCCCTTTCAACTCACTTCTCCCATCAAGATTCATGAGAATCATCCTTTGAAGACTAAGGATTTGGGTGTTAGGATTCCATTAGCTCCACCTAAATGGAGGGATTATGATTGATTTTTAACTGATGGAATCTCCTAGGCATGACCTTATAATCATCCTATTCTAGAAGAAGATGCCTCTCCTCCCTATCCTAAGTGATCGTTGAAGCTCATTGGTTATGTTCACGATCATGACCTTGTTGATGGTAGATTATCTAGAGGTAAGAGAAAGCATAATACAATTAATATTTAACTTATGGCCAACATTTAGAGTGTTTAAAAATCCCAAGAATATTCTAAGGTGAAAGGTAAACCTGAATGGGAAAAGGCTATAGAATCTAAACATTAGTCTTTTGAAGAACAATACTTGGGTTCTGTCAAATCTTGCACCAAGGAAGAAACCCTTAGGCTAATAATACATCTACAAAGTGAAATACAAAGCTGATGGAACACTTGAAAACTACAATGCTTGATTGGTGGCTAAAGGGTTCTCATAGAGAGAGAGAATTCACTATAAGGACAGGGTATGTGCAGGATCATGATGGGCCAAAAAGTGGCGATGTGTAACTGATATGATGGCCCATGTGGCTAATGAATTTTTTTACCCAAAATTGATGAAATGAAAATGATTATTAAATGAGATTCTCAGCTTTCCACCAATATAAATTATGCTTTACTTTGAATTTAATAAATAATTATTATTCATTTTCTATTTGAATTATGACTTAAGTCCTAATTGATATACTGATTGAAAAACATCTATAGCTTTCAAATGTATCACATTTTTTGAATCTAAAACATGTGTCACAGTCTATGCTTCACATACTATGGGATTAAAAAAAAAGAATTTCATGAAGTTTTGACTTGGAAGTTAAGGTGGTCATACATACAAATTTTAATATTTTTAAAAAGTTGTAATAAAAAAATCATAATTAATTATTTACTTGGAAACAAATTACAAAAAAATATGCATCACATTGGGACATGAGTCCTCTACTTTTATCTAAAATATTATAATTTTTTTTATCATTTTATTGTGGTTAGGGTGGTCAAACAAACACCTACTTCTTATTTTTTCCCTGAAATTTAAGTACTACTGCATTGAAATTTCAAATTTTCACCAAATAGATTATTTAAAAAAAAAAAAAAAAAACTAGTAGTTTAGAAACTACATTAAATTTGCTACAAATTCTATTCTTACATATTTTTGAAATAATATAGATAACTTATTCAAATTTTTACATGTCAAGTTTCCTAACTTTGATTTTTCTGAATTTTTCTCCACTTAAGGGCCTATTTTTTCCATGATGATCATGCACATACCCGAGACCTTTACACCCACAAAAAATTTGACCACCATCCAACTTCTCCTAGCCATGATAGCACCATTTTTCTAGAAGTCCCATAAAATAGATGTGAAAAGTTCCTTCCTTAATGGAGATTTAGAGGAAGAGGTCTACATTTCACGGCCTCCTAGTTTCAAGGTTGTAGGAAAAGAATGTTAGGATTAAGGTGTCATCCACCTTGTAAATCCTATGTAATATGTCATGGTTCCAACATCCTTGTAAAGTGTCTCTAGGAACTTAGGGTGTATTGGGAAAACATTTTTTAATATTAATTCTCACCATTGTTTGTAATATACTCATAAGGGGTGATGGCTCCACTACTAGTAGTAAAGGTGGGTTGTGGACATGAGTATTTAATATTGTTTTCCCCAAATGGGGAAGCCTATAATGGGATAATAAAAGATGAAGGAAATTCTAAAGAAGTGACTTTTGAAATTCTCCAAGTGGGTGCTTAGAAAGAAACAACATGCGTCACTTAGTTTTCCATCATTTATTACATTGAATGTAATTTTTATTTCTCATGGTTGGGTTCCTAAATTGGAGAGAAAGTATTGGAGCTAAAAATGGTGTCATTTGGACTCCCAATGAGGTAATACAAAGGTTAGGGACATTTTTAATGAAGTTTCAACTTTGGGTGCCATGTTTGGTGCATTAGATTCCTTCACAAGTCTGTAAATTTAGCCTCTTGGAAAAGAATTGGGGAGGAATAGTTGAATGTAGTGTTACTCTATAAGAACAAGGATAGGTGGAGGCATAAGGAGGTTTTTTATAGGTACATAGGTGCTTATATGTTATAGGAAAAGAGGATAATAGAAGTGGTTGTATTGTAATCTCATTTATTTGATGATAATGCATACTTGGCCTATCTTCCTGGTGGAGTTTTTCCCGCAAGGGTTTCTCCATGTAAATCTTGTGTTATGTCTTTCTCTTATGTTTCTAATTTGTACCTCATTTCTTCTATCTTATCCTCATGATATTATTTATTTATTGATGTTAAATGTTCACATAAGGTAGTGTTTATAAGCATGTAATGTTGGCTAAATTTTTGGCATCATAAAGAAGATGGATCTAATCATGGTATTTCCATATGAAGAAAACTTCATTTTTATATTTCCATATAAGTTTCATATTTTCATGTTGTTGTAGTCCAAGCCTTGTATCTCATCCTTTGAATTCATATTTGGATAGAAATTAAAATTTCCAACAATTGTTATTGAACCTATTTATTTCTCATCATTTGGTATCAGAGTTGAAGGTTAACTAGGTTCTAGGTATTCCTTCCTTTTTTATTTCTTAGCCTAGCAAGCTTGTGGGAATTTGTTAGAAGGAATTGGAGGATATTGGAAGCCTTCTTAGGCAGTAATGAATTTTCTCGAGTTAACTTTATTTTATAGATTTGTGAATGTGGAAGCCATGGATATTGTCAATGTAATCTATGTTGGGCATTGGAAGCTCATGATTATGGATCTTTATGGAGTTGGTTATTTTTTGGTAACTTTTAGCTCTTATTTGAAAATATGCATATATCCTCTTGTTTTGTGGTTTTATTCATTTATGTTTTGGTTATGTTTAGTGAGAAGGTGTTCATGTTTGATGGGTAGAGACATCCTGGTCACATGGAGAATAATTTTGATTTGGACTAAAAAATGGAGTACTTATGTTGGGTTCATGATTTTAGCCATTGGCTGCATGAAATCATTGGAAGATAACAAACTACCCTCTTTGTGAGTTATAAATCTAATATGTTTCATATGTTATAAGCTCCTAGATAACTTGGTTTTTATATTGGGTTTCAGTTTAATCTTGCTTTCAATTGTGAGTTTGTAGATATGTGCTTATTTCATTATTTAGATGACATGTATGTTCGATGTGAATGTTGGTTTGTTAAACAGATTTCAGATTTATAGAGATGGTTTTGCATATTTTACATGTGAACTAAAGAATGTGGTTTGTAGATCTATGATGAGATTGTATTTAGGGTGTTTTGGATGAACATAGTTAAAGGTTTCCATGGCTTCTTGGAGGGTTGTTATTGATTTATGGTTACTCCTACATGGGTTTGTTTGGAAAATCAGATCTATCATTAATTATAGTGTTTGGTTCTTAGAAATGTACATGTTATACTTGATTATCTCTACTTTTCATGATACTAATGTGGGGTTGAATCTATTTTTTAGTTATTTGAGATTGGAGCACTAATTATGTATTTCTCCTTTGATATGTTGCATATCTACAAATATCATAATTTTTTTGATGTGGATTCTATTTGTTTTCCATATTCTTTGTCACCATTATTGCATTCATATGTGTATTTTAGTGAGATATGGTTATTGGGAGTACTTGATATAGTTGTTCATTTCAATCTATAACAATATTTTATGATGCAAGAGAAGCTTTGTTCACTTTGAGTAGAGTGTTGAAAATGATATCAATTGGCCATGACGTCATGTATAAATCAATATTACTTTCAATGAGAGATTTATACAGTTACATAATGTGTTCTATCTTCTCTATTTCAAGATTTTGGTTCTAAGATTCAATGTTGTTACAATATGTAGTGATCCATGGATAATATTTTATTAGAAGATGGATGATATTTTGTAATGGCTATTGGTGTCATAAGGAGCTCTTGGATTCTACCTTTAGGTTGTAGTAAGAGTTATGAAATATTTGGTTCTATTGGAAAAGGATGTGTAGAACATGTATCTTCTTGGTTTAGATATTGTGGTTGTACCTTAACTTTTGGGAGCTCATGGTGTTGAGTTCTTTGATCGTGTTGGGGTCATGAAGGATCTTCAGTTAGGAGATGGTTACCACATGCTTCAAGATCTTGGTTGCATGATTTAGTGGTAGCTTTAGCAGTGATGTTGATTGATCATTTGATGATGGATGGTTATTTTAAGTGATCTCCTAGGAGGGGATGGTGTATCATGATGTCATGATATATTCATTCTATAGTTGGAACATTGACAATGGTATTGTTTGGTTTTCTTTGGTTTTGATTATTGATCATTTTCTTGGAGCTTCATGATTTTGTAGTATTACACTTTAAGTTAGCATGGATGGATTGGAAAATTCTTATGGAAACTAGAGAGACTTGGGTGAGGCTAGGAGATCTCTTATTTATTGGATTGTATGGTGAGATGATTACTCTTTGATGATGATTTTAACAGAAAGACCAAGGAGCCTACATTTGGTTATGGATGTGTATAGGAGTGAATTTTCACCCCTCACACAAATTCTCCTTTTACACTTCCTCACTTTAGAAAACCAAATTTGAAGGAAAAACTCCACATCAGCCCGTTGCCTTCATTCCACTTGGAATCTATTTTGTGCATTGACAAAAGAATAATTTTTTAGGATAACCACGCAGTGTGCAAATGTCTGCATGGTGCACTTATTTCCTTGAAGTATTCTTGCGTCTAAAGCTAGGAGAGGTGTTACATTCCCATTGAGGCTGATTTGTAATGCCCCACTTTGACAAACTAACCCAAATATGATCATTTTTCTCATCTCACCTTCAAAAACACTCTTCATTCCCTCATTTCATCCCTCTAAGCATTCAGTTGAGCAATCTTCTTAGAATTCTCAAGCATTCTCTTAGCATCCATCACTCCCAAGTAGCACTTTGGCACTCCATATCAACAGCAAAACTCCATCACCTCCATAGAGAAAGTGTGGAACACACCATTGTAGCAGGGGCTTGAGTCCTCTCTTTTTCTCCTCTATGATTTGGCTGAGTAGCACATTATTGTTTTGTAGTGTTATTGTGTTATTTATTTTCATTCCTCCTTTATCATACTTTTCTCCATTATTGCAATCTTGGCTATCCCTGGAGGTGGAAACACCAAACTAGGGGTCTGAGTGAGGTAGGCCCCTATACAACCCACAACCTATTTCCCTTTTTCTATGTGTAGGTGGATGTGCATTCAGAGATAGCTGGTGAACAAGATCTTCTATGAGATCATCTTTTCCACCTTAACTTTGGTATTTTTACTTTATTATATTTGTTTATATATCTCTTATTTCATAGTTTTGTTTTTCTCTCCTAAAATCCATTAGCTAGGCTGTCAGCTCATTTTTTGTCAGTTCTCATTGTACTTTCGATCCTCTGGTCATACAAATGTGAACACACCTAATAGAGGCCAATGTGTTGCAATGATGTCCTAGAACTACAATTTCATCCTCTCGTAGAGAGCTTCCTGAGGTACAGTGTTGGACCCAAAAATTGGCTTGCCTAGCCCTAAAACTAATTTCAAGTCTGTAGAGTGATTGAAGGACCTTATAGTCCTCATCATTCTCCTCCCTCATTTTAAAACACCCCTTTAAGTTGAGGTAAGTTAGGGCATCCTTCCGCTCTTGGCTCTCTGTGACCTAGGGCCTTAAACATGGTTGGTCCCCCTCTCTTATAGGATGTGAATCCATTATGGACTTGAAGAGAATATTTTCATTATTGGTGTTGTGTGCATAGGAAAATCTTGTATCCCACTCTTGGTCTACTAGGCGGGTGAATGATCTGAGAGGTATTTCCCACCGTCAAATATCAGATGAATATTTTATTTTGTAAGTTGTCTTCTCATATGAGTTAGTCTTGAATATAATAATTATAAAGACTTGTTAAAAAGAAGATGCATGGTTTATGGATTTCCATTGCTCTCCCTATTTTGTTCTTGAGCTATGGATTTAGTTCTACCGATTTATTTGGAAAGGTACAAGAAATGGTTTGTGGCTTCTAGTATATTCCCTTTGGTGTGGGAATGACTAGTAGGTTTGATCTACTTTTAGTATGAGAGGTTTCAATCTATTGCTGTCATGTTTTTATTTGATTTGAATTTTAGATGATGATATCCTTTTAGTTTGGGAATGGTGACTTGGAGATCTTACATTACACAACTTGATACATGGTAGTGAGGAAAAAGTATATGGTTTGATTTACAAGTTGTATCTTTGTGTTAGATATTGTTGATATGTGGTTCTCATTGATGTCAACACTATTGGCATTAATGTCTTTAAGGCTATGTATGTCGAGGATATTGAGAAAATTGTTATAAAAGAAGTTGTAGGTTGTCGATGATGCAGTGTAGCCACCATACTAATGGATAGCTCAATATATTGATGATAAGAGGTTGTGGATTAAAGGGGTTGTTGATGAGTATATCTAGTTTATCCACATGAATTTTCAAAGGTTCACATGAAGATTTGATTGAGTTATGAGTATCTGTGTTCTGATAGTTGTTTTGTTGCTTTAGTTGGTATTCCTAAAAGAAGATGATGTGATTCTACTAATTTGATTTGTTGTAGATGCTTCTATGGTGATTCATGATGCTTGTGGATATTTCTAGATTGTTCTCTATCTATGTTGTTGGTCTACATTGATCATTGTGTTGGCGATTGGTGATTTTCTTTTGTGAGTTCATGTTTTTCATGATCATGGTCGATAGGGTGATTGTAGCGTGTTTTGGATCTTCGAGGCATAATTTTTGAAGGTGTTCTAAATTTGAGAATTTTGTTTCAAATGGTTCCTTACTATGTCTTAGGCAACATTGTTTGGTTCACATTGATAAATTGTTTATTGATTTGGGCTGACAGTTGGTACATATTTTATATTTTTTTGGGACGGCATGTAGTTGATGTTATCCTTAGTTTTGGATACATATGATCGATTGTTTAGCCATGTATTCCATGTGCTAAATGTGAATAATGTTCTAGTCTTTCAAAGGAATAAGTAAAGTGTGAAAAAGAGTGAGCAAAAGAAAGTGTTTATGTGCTTAACTGAAACTGTAATCAAGCATTAGAAGATGTTATATTTTGAGTTCAAAATCTTCTTGATGTAATCCAAATGTGAATGTAAGAAAGTGCGTCTTCCTTTGGGTAGTAAGCATTTTTGTATTTTAGTAGTGAGCTCTAGGCAGTGTGTCTAAATGCATGTGCATTCCCCATTTGTTATTTGTTATACTTTTACAAGGGTATAATCTTATGGACTAACCTCCACCTTGGTTTTTCCCCTAACAAGGTTTCCATGTAAAAATCTTGGTATTATTTGTGTTTTTCATGTGGTGATGGTTTATGCTTTCATGTTTATTTATCAGATCTAAGAATAAGTTTAATTTGTATAATTTCTATGACAATTGATTCACCCTTCCTCTTAGTTGTATTCCCTCATGTTTCCAACAATTAGTATTAGAGTAGGTTCCTCCAGAGAAGCTTAATCGCTGGAGGTGATCTGGGATGGTGACATATAAGAAGGATAGTCCGAGATTTGATGGAAAAAGTTAGTCTCTATAGAAAAATTGAATGGAGTGTCATCTAAGATGCATTGGTGAACCTTACTTGAAAATTACGAAGAATAGGTATATCATCCCACATAATGGTCCTTCTACTCCAGATGAGATTAAAGAAGAAGAGTACAATATTAGGGCTAAGGAAGCATTAGTGCTCTGACTGATTCTAAGATGACAAATGTGATCGAGATGTAGACTACATATGAGATATGGAAAAGGTTTGCAACCTTGTATGAAGGTGATACCCATGTGAAGATTGCTAAGCTGTAAATCCTAAAAGGGAAATATAAAACTTTGAAAATGGGTGAAGATGAGAACATCACTTCTGTTGTGCATGTTTTACACACACACCCCGCCGTAGGTAGGGACCCCCTTTTTTCTGCTCTCGATAGGCTGCTTTGCTCCTGTCTTGTTTTGCGTGCCCCATTTTCAAGCCCAAATTGGTCATGTGCCTTTAAACGATCAAATCCCCTACCCAAATTCACCTGCTTGGGGTATTCAAATCTGCGGAGAAATAAAGTCCCCCATCCCCTTTCTTCCTTTTGTCTTGCTTTGGCTATTTCAAAAACATCTGTGGACCCCTGTCAGTCCAGTTTCCACATTTTTGGCTTTGGGGACAAATTTTTGGTGGATTTGGGATGTGTTAGGGGTGTCTCAATGAACTGCCAAGGTTTCGTTAAAGTTTGGTTGAGTTTCGATGGCTTCGGAACTTTCCCTCCGGAATTCCCTTCCTCCTTGGCTCTTTGGAAACATCTGTGGACCCCCGTCGCTCCCGTTTCCTCATTTTTGACTTTGGGGTCACCCTTATTTGGATCTGGGATGTGTTTGAAGTGCGTAAATGAACTGCCAAGGTTTCGTCAATGTTCCGTTAAGTTTTGATGGTTTCGAAACTTTCCCTTCCTCCTTGGCTATTTGGAAACATCCGTGGACCCCCGTCGCTCCCGTTTCCTCATTTTTGACTTTGGGGTCACCCTTTTTGAATCTGGGATGTGTTTGAAGTGCATAAATGAACTGCCAAGGTTTCGTCAATGTTTCGTTAAGTTTCGATGGTTTCAGAACTCTCCCTCCAGAATTCTCTTCCTCCTTGGCTATTTGGAAACATCCGTGGACCTCCGTCGCTCTCATTTCCTCATTTTTGACTTTGGGGTCACCCTTTTTTGGATCTGGGATGTGTTTGAAGTGTGTAAATGAACTACCAAGGTTTCTTCAAAGTTTGGTTGAGTTTTGATGGTTTCAGAACTTTCCCTCCGGAATTCCCTTCCTCCTTGGTTGTTTGGAAACATCTGTGGACCCCCGTCACCCCTGTTTCCTCATTTTTGACTTTGGGGTCACCCTTTTTTTGGATTTGGGATGTGTTTGATGTGCTTAAATGAACTGCCAAGGTTTCATCAAAGTTTGGTTAAGTTTCGGTGGTTTCGGAGCTTCGTCCCTCTTTTGATGTTTTGGAACTTCCGACAGCCCCCTCCCTTCCGGCCTCTAGAGCCCGGCCCCTCTGTGGCCGTTTCTGGGGTTCCGCCTCTCCATTGTCATTTTGGAACATCTGACAGCTGCCTCCTTCCCGGCCCCTCTGTGGCCGTTTCTGGGGTTCCGCCTCTCTGTCGCCATTTTGGAACATGTGACGGCTGCCTCCTTCTCGGCCTCTAGAGCCTGGCCCCTCCATCGTCGTTTTGGAACATCTGACAGTTGCCTCCTTCCCGACCTCCGAAGCCCGGCCCCTCCATGGTTGTTTTCGGGGTTCCGCCTCTCTGTCACCGTTTTGGAACATCCGACGGCTACCTCCTTCCCAGCCTACAAAGCCCAGCCCCTCCGTGGCCGTTTCTGGGGCTTCGCCTCTTTGTGGCCATTTTGGAACTTCCCATGGCCACCTCCTTTGTAGCCTCTAGAGCCCAGCCCCTTCGTGGCCGTTTTCGGGAGTCCGTCTGCCTTTGGCCTTCCACCGTCTTTTTGCCTCCCTTCTGACCTTCCGGGACAAGCCCTCTGAAATGCTATCCGCCATTGGCCAGTTTCCTTTCGTCCAACGGCTACCTCCTTCCTGGCCTCCGAAGCCCAGCCCCTCCATGGCCGTTTTCCTTCCATCGGATGGCTGCCTCCTTCCCGGCCTCCAGAGCCTGGCCCCTCCATGGCCGTTTCTAGGGTTCTACCTCTCCGTTGCCTTTTTGGATCATCTGACGACCGCCTCCTTCCCGGCCTCCAGGGCCTGACCCCTCTGTGGACGTTTTCGGGGTTTCACCTCTCCTTTTCCATTTTGGATCATCTAGGAGCCTGCCTTCTTCCCGGCTATTTTGGTTTTCATCCGCTGTCTTCTTTCTGGCTTTCTTCCGCCGTCTTTCCGCCCTCTGGCGCTCACACCCTTGAAGCACGCATTAATGTTTATGGCCCAAATGAGCTCCAAATATGAATATCAAGATCTTTTGATGATGCATGGATAAATCTAACAGGGAATTTGTAGGTTTTTCTGACATTTTCCTTGACTCATGTATAAATGCACTTACGACACTTAGTGTTTGCAGGAGTCAAGAAGTCTTTCGTAGGTCTATCGAAGAGGCCCATTGAAGGGGTTGTCCTACCTTTTTCCAGATGATGATGATTTCTAAGGAGCTTTCTACCCAGATCAGGGGCCCCCAATCCATTGATGCCAATTGTCGACGGGCTCATTTGATCAAAGAAAGAACACTGCAAGCACATCAAGCAAAAGACAACTTTCAGGCAGTTTTAGCTACAATGAAAAGGGCAATCAGCTGAATGACAAAATTGCTACAGTAACTGGCACTAGATGACAAAATAGGGAAAAGACAAGGAATGTATTTTAAATTGCTAGATATTGTGGGGTAGATGAAACCCTAATATAAATCAAATCTGGGCCTTTTGTTGCAAATTGATCCTAGCCATTCATTTGGGCTTTGGAAAACTATCTTTCCCCTCATTTGTAAGTGTTGGAAAATTGATGTAAAGACATTTTGCAGCAATAGAAAGGAACATTGCATGATTTATGGCTGTTCCTTTTGAGTTTGCTCTTTATGTATGCATGGTTCACCTTCCATGTTAGTTTTAGTGTTAGTTTCTTGAATGGGAGTGGTGATGGTGTTTGCTATTTTAGTATTTGATGGATTTTCAGTTCATGCTTTTTGTGGTTCATTGATGATGAGTCACTTTGCAAAGCTAGTCTGAGCTCATTACTTCATTGCTGCAACTTAGGTCAATTACATGTGCATGATGTGCATGTGCACTTTGAAAATCTGCAGTCCTTAGAAGATTGCACTAGTTTTGTGCAACTATAGGTTTCTCTTGGCCAAGCAAAACCCAGTTTAGGAAGCCTGTCTACTTTAGCAGCCACCATTGTTACTGTTCAATCGTAGCTTAGGATTAGAATAACTTTCTTAACCCTTCTCCTTTTGCTGTTTATTTTAATCCTTGGTTAGAGTAGGACCCAAAGCATCACCATGAAGCTAAATCAGATGAACTTGATGAGTTTCAACTTGCTGTTTTGAGTGGATAACCACTGTTGATTCACTTCAGCACTTTAAAACTGTATTTGCAAACCCAACTTCCCATTCTTTGTAACTCATCCGTAAGACTGCCTTGTGATTCCAACAAATCACATCAAACAACTGAGATATTCGAAGCACTGTCAAGACCTGACATTAGAGACCTTGGGATAGTGTTCTGCAATCTAATTGTGGAAGATTGTCTTTCAAGAGAGGTAGTGCACCTACGCACTACCTATGTTAAAAAGTGCATAAAAACACCATCAACAGAACTGGCGCTAGAAGGAGGGTTGACACATTGGGAGTACAAGCCTGAAGGTTGGAAATGATTCATTTGATGCCCTCCTCCTCCTAACGCCATCAACAGAACTGGCGCTAGAAGGAGGGATTGACATGTTGAGGCTACGAAGTTGAAAGCTGGAAGTTGAGAAAGGAACATTCAGGAAGAAATCTGAGATAGGAGATCTCTTTAATTCAAAAATTAGAAAATTTTGAAGTTAAAAGAAGCTGAGTCAAAATGGAGCAGCATGCACAAATTGACATCACTTAGCTGCATACAAATTTGAACAAGAGACTGAAGAAGCCATTGCAACAATTTGTGTTGGCGGATAGATGTCGAATCCATTGCACTTGTACGCATAGTGAATTGGGGTGTCTAACATTCTTAGACAGAATTGAGAAGGTCTTGCAGGGAGAAATTCCCTTTTGGGAAATATACCAGCCCTTGGCCCCCACAGACCTAGAGGAAGAATTGACAACCATGGCAGCCAAGGCATTCAAGCAGCTGATCCAAGAAAATTTGAGCAGCAAGGATGGACCAAGATTGGAGGAAATATTAATGTCTTGTTGGTGCAGATTTCATAATGTACCCCACTCCGAATTCACTTGCTCATCATGTGACAACATCATTGATCAAGCCAAGGGTTGTTCGAACAAGTTGGAGCAACCAACTCTCAATGAGGAGAAGTTATCTAATGAGGCAGAAGAGTTGTCAACATCCGGAGGACAGCAAAATAAAGATGAACCAAGAAATTTGACACAAGTTGGTGTTGGGGTAGTAGACATCGAAGTTGAAAATCAGGAGGAAGAGACAGATTTCACTAGGACAGAAAGGTTCCTAGGTGAAAATCTGATTGAAATTAATTTAGAAAGCCTTCCCTCCACCAATCAAGGGCAGTCCTCCACTCTAGAAGAAGAGCAATTGGTAGGTGATGATGAATCAAAAGAGTCTACAGCCATGCATGCTAGGACAGCCAATGAAGATGCTGAAGATCAGCAAGAGGAGGCTAAAAGCCTTGGGGTAGCAGAAGGAGATGGTCAAAGCATAAGAAAAATCAGGTCGGAAGACCTCTCCATCTACAATGACAATGATCGAGAATCTAAAAATGCAGATTTGGAGGAGTGGGAGAAACCACTCAATACAGTTGTCTACCATCATGCTTCTTTTTCAAGTGGTGAGGAAGACCCAATCATGGATAGATATGACCAGCTCATCTCTAGGTTGGCAAAGGATTGGTCAAAGCTGAAATACCAAGTGGACTTGGAGGTGTTGTTGCTACCGAATTGGTGCAGACTTCATAACTCATCACACTCTAAATTTGTATGTGAGCTATGCAAAGAGGCCATCAAACAAGTTACATGACAAGTGGGGCAGCCAAGTACCGGACCTCCTCTACTAGCTGCCCATATTGAAGTACAAGACCAAGAGCCTGATCTGAGTGATGGCTCAGCTGAAAGTAGGCCTCAAGAGGATGTTGGGGCAGCAATAGAAGAAGGACAACAATACAATCTTAGACTTTCGAGCGATTAAGCAGATCAAGCGGGAATGTTGTCCACCAGTCATCAAGAATTTCCTCTCGAAGAGAATTTGCACACCATGAACGATGGGCTTTATGCTGAACCCTTGGAGGGAAATTGTGTAGTAGACTTTGGTCCCCTTGATGAGGTGCCATCAATTGATGACTTCTTTCCATTAAGAGCTGCACTACGGAGGTGTGTTCATGCCGAGTAAGAGCACATCCTAGAAGACATTAGTGATGAATACATACTCCTTGAGCCCTTAAACAATGATGCACTAAAGTTTCTAGATTGGGAGAGGAGCTCCTTCATTTACAACGATAGTGACCAGGAGGAAACAAGTGGGCGCCATGAGGAGATACATGAACAACAAAAGGAAGAAGATAAAGGTGGAGGTGTTTTGATGGCTGCCAACAAATATGACAACCTTCATCAACCATGGGCTACAACTGAGGGTCCTTTCGCCTCAATCCTTGTAGATTTTCCTTCACAACCAGAGAGCTGCAATATGACAGATTCACATATGTCATCATCCCATGACACTGAACATCACGAAAATAAGGTTGGCACCTGGGAAAGGAGATGGGACAGCATGCTACCCCTTGAAGATAGCAATCAAGAAGAGGTTTTGGCAATGGAAACCCATGCAGATGAGGTGTACTTCCTCGAGGACAACCAGTGGAGGTTGTGGGTCCCATTGGTAGATTGAAAGAGTTCTTTGCTGCCCCGTCCTCCTAGCCTTATGCAAGCTTAAGGTCCATAGTGCTTCACCCTCCACCGCGCCTACCCGAGGCTGCCAATGCAACGATCAAGGATGTTATGCTCGCTCTCGACTGTCTAATGTTGCCACCTCCGTGTGACGACATCCAGGTTTTATCTTTCCTTGCCCCTATTATTTCTCATAAGTGCACTTATTATTTTGATAATGGGAATGAGGGAAAATGAACATGTTTATGGATTAACCATGGGTTCAATGAGCCTCCTCAATTGCTGATTTTTCGTGATGACGTGACTGAACTTAAGTGTTGCAACATTGAATTTCTTTTTTTAGAATATAAAGATAAATTTGCATGGTTAAGAACAATAACGATCGCTTGTTTGCTTGTGCATGCATTATGAAATCCAATGAACGTTAATGTTGGCTTGCCCTACCTGAACATAGTTCTTTGTAAATATCTTTGTACATAGCCCGTTTTGAGTAGTATAGGTTTCCTGTAAATACTCCGCTTTCCTGCTTTCCTTAGGTTAATTGGTTTGATGTAGGTTTTTTTCTTTTTGTTTGCTTTTACTTTGTTGCTGCATTGCTCGGGGTCCATTTTCTTTTAATTGGGCACATCTATGCGCACAACAACCATACTTATCACTTGCGGTTGTTCTATGTATTTCTTTGTCAAACTCTAATCAAGTTTTCAGAGTGGATGGTGAAGGTCTTTCGTTAGTGTCAAGTGATCTGGGTGTTTGATTCAAAGATGATAAGTTGTTGGTTTAGTCTAGCTCTGATGTATTCTGAAATCTTATAGCTCTTACACATCTTAAGAATTCGACGGTCATTGTAGGGCCTTTTGTGAAGTCTAGTTAAGTGAAAAATCTAAAATTCTACTCTAGTGCCACTGTGATTCTCAGCCCTGTGCACGAGCTTCAATGCTTGCAGGTTGAAATAAAAGAGCTAAAAAGAGAAAATAAAGAAATAAAGAAAATACTAAAAATTAAAAGAAAGAAAAAATTCAACTTTTCAGGGGTATCCGAGCAACTCTACCGAGGCTATGGATGCCCAGCTGGCAGTAGAGAAATGTTCGGGAGAATCATAGCGACAACCTCGTCGGGGCTATGGATGCCTGACTGGTAGCGAGGCAATGTCCTGGATGCTTTTGGAGTTAGAATAAACTACGTAGCTTAACTGAACAGAGCTTGGGTTCCTATAGCAACTGAAGAATGGGAATTAATGCAACTGCACACACTTGGATTTTCAGCATACTCAAGGTTGGGTTGGGTAATGGTTTTGATCCTTTGGTTGGGTGTCTAGTTTGTTTGCCCTAGTGTGAAGGTCAAAACCAGAGATTCTGGGTTCGTGATTCCAGTTTGTCATCAAAATGTTCTCGAGCATTTCCCCTGTGAGTCACCATTTGTTGTGCATGTTTTGCACACACGCCCCGCCATAGGCAGGGACCCCCTTTTTTTCACTCCCGACAAACTACTTTGCTCTTGTCTTATTTTGTGTGCCCCATTTTCAAGCCCAAATTGGTCATGTTCCTTCAAACAATCAAATCCCCTACCCAAATTGACCTACTTGGGGTATTCAAATATGCAGAGAAATAAATTCCCCCATCCCCTTTCTGCCTTTTGTCTTGCTTTGGCTATTTCAGAAACATCTGTGGACCCCTGTCAGTCAATTTTCTACATTTTTGGCTTTGGGGACAACTTTTTGGTGGATTTGGGATGTGTTAGGGGTGTCTCAATAAACTGCCAAGGTTTTGTCAAAGTTTGGTTGAGTTTCGATGGCTTCGAAACTTTCCCTCTAGAATTCCCTTCCTCCTTGGCTGTTTGGAAACATCAGTGGACCCCCGTCGCTCCCGTTTCCTCATTTTTGACTTTGGGGTCACCCTTATTTGGATCTGGGATGTGTTTGAAGTGTGTAAATGAACTGCCAATGTTTTGTCAATGTTCCATTAAGTTTTGATGGTTTCAGAACTCGCCCTCCGGAATTCCCTTCCTCCTTGGTTGTTTGGAAACATCTGTGGACCCCCGTCGCTCCCATTTCCTCATTTTTGACTTTGGGGTCACCCTTTTTTGGATCTGGGATGTGTTTGAAGTGTGTAAATGAACTACCAAGGTTTCGTCAACGTTCTGTTAAGCTTCAATGGTTTCAAAACTCTCCCTCTAGAATTCCCTTCCTCGTTGGCTGTTTGGATACATCTGTGGACCCCCGTTGCTCCCGTTTCCTCATTTTTGACTTTGGGTTCACCATTTTTTTGGATCTGGGATGTGTTTGATGTGCTTAAATGAACTGCCAAGGTTTTGTCAAAGTTTGGTTAAGTTTCGCTGGTTTCGGAGCTTCGTCCCCCTTTTGCTATTTTGGAACTTCCGGCGGCCCCCTCCCTTCCAGCCTCCAGAGCCTGGCCCCTCTGTGGCCATTTTGGAACATCCGACGGCTGCCTCCATCCTGGCCTCTAGAGCCCGGCCCCTCAGTGGCTGTTTCCAGGGTTCCGCCTCTTCGTCGCCATTTTGGAACATCCGATGGCTGCCTCCTTCCTAGCCTTCGGAGCCTGGCCCCTCCATGGACATTTCCAGGGTTCCACCTCTTCTTCGCCATTTTGGATCATCTCGGAGCCTGCCTTCTTCCTGGCTGTTTTGAACATCCGAGAGCCTACCTCCTTCCCGACTGTTTTGAACATCTGGGAGCCTGCCTTCTTCCCGGCTATTTTGGTTTCTCTCTGCTGTCTTCCTTCTGGCTTTCTTCTGCCGTCTTTCCACCCTCTAGCGCTCGCACCCTTGAAGCACGCATTAATGTTTATGGCCCAAATGAGCTCCAAATATGAATATCAAGATCTTTTGATGATGCATGGATAAATCTAACGGGGAATTTATAGGTTTTTCTAACATTTTCCTTAACTCATGTAGAAATGCACTTACGACACTTCGTGTTTGTAGGAGTCAAGAAGTCTTCCGTAGGTCTATCAAAGAGGCCCATTGAAGGGGTTGTCCTACCTTTTTCCAGATGATGATGATTTCTAAGGAGCTTTCTACCCGGATCAGGGGCACCCAATCCATTGATGCCAATTGTGGATGGGCTCGTTTGATCAAAGAAAGAACACTGCAAGCACATCAAGCAAAAGACAACTTTTAGGCAGTTTTAGCTACAGTGAAAAGGGCAACCAGCTAAATGACAAAATTGCTATAGTAACTGGCACTAGATGAGAAAACAGGGAAAAGACAAGGAATATATTTTAAATTGCTAGATATTGTGGGGTAGGTGAAACCCTAATGTAAATCAAATCTGGGCCATTCGTTGCAAATTGATCCTAGCCATTCATTTGGGCTTTAGAAAACTATAAATAGGGGCTTGCCCCTCATTTGTAAGTGTTGGAGAATTGATGTAAAGACATTTTGCAGCAATAGAAAGCAACATTGCATGATTTATGGGTGTTCCTTTTGAGTTTTCTCTTTATGTATGCATGGTTCACCCTCCATGTTAGTTTTAGTGTTAGTTTCTTGAATGAGAGTGCTGATGGTGTTTGCTGTTTTAGTATTTAATGCATTTCTAGCTCATGCTTTTTGTGGTTCATTAATGATGAGTCACTTTGCAAAGCTAGTCTGAGCTCATTACTTCATTGCTGCAACTTAGTTGAATTACATGTGCATGATGTGCATGTGCACTTTGAAAATCTGCAGTCCTTAGAAGATTGCATTGGTTTTGTGCAACTGTAGGTTTCTCTTGGCCAAGCAAAACCCAGTTTAGGAAGCCTGTCTACTTTAGCAGCCACCATTGTTACTGTTCAATCGTAGCTTAGGATTAGAATAACTTTCTTTACCCTTCTCCTTTTGCTATTTATTTTAATCCTTGGTTAGAGTAGTACCCAAAGCATCACCATGAAGCTAAATCAGATGAACTTGATGAGTTTCAACTTGTTGTTTTGAGTGGACAACCACTGTTCATTCACTTCCAACACTTTAAAACTGCATTTGCAAACCCAACTTCCCATGCTTTGTAACTCATCTGTAAGACCGCCTTGTGATTCCAGCAAATCACATCAAACAACTGAGATATTCCAAGCACTGTCAAGACCTGACATTAGAGACCTTGGGATAGTGTTCTACAATCTGATTATGGAAGATTGTCTTTCAAGAGAGGTAGTGCACCTACGCACTTCTTGTGTTGAAAAGTGCATAAAAACACCATCAACAACTTCTTTTATCCAGAGAGTGAATGAACTTGTGTGTTGTATCAGATGTGCTAGTGGAACATTGGAAGAATCATAATTTTTTGCTAAAGTACTCAGATCCTTGCTTGTTGCATACAAACACAAAGTTGTTGCTATTGAGAAGATCCAGACTGTAACAAATGTAACCAGAGACATGTTGATTGGTAAGCTTGCTGATTTTGAGTTAAGTGAGTTTGGCGAATCTCTTCCTAAAATAGAATCTGCATTTAAAGCTACTATCTTTGGAAAAGATAAGCAAAGATATGATCTACGAGAAAGTTCTTATAGAAAAATGTCCAAGTATTAACAAGAAATGATAGAGATTGAAGAAGAAGAGAGAAAACTACATGAGCTTGAAGCACTTATTGTCAAGAGGGTAGCCAAAGGAGAAGGTAAGTATACAGGGAAATTTCCTATTAAATGTTTTTCCTGTAATTAAATAGGTCTTTTTTCCTTAAGGTGTCTGAAAAGAGTTCCTAAGTCAAGACCTAACAAGCCTTGATTTCAAAGAAAGTGTTATTATGTTGCTAATGAAGGTGTGATAGATGATGAATTTGATAAAGGGGATGTACGTGAGGATGAATAGGTATTTATTTCTATCAAGGAAAATGATCTTGTATCTACTAAATTTGATAGTTGCAAAATGTGGAGAAAGCTCTAGCAGCCATAGTTGAAGAAAAAGATGAATGGGTGATTAACAGTGGATGATGTCATCAAATGACAGGTGATAAAAGTAAATTTATGAGTTTGGAAAACTATGATGGTGGTGTTGTAAGATTTGGTGATGACAAAGCTGGTATAATCCATCATAGAGGATCCATTTCTCTTGATGGTAGGAATAATATTGATGATGTCCTATATGTGGAAGGATTGAAGCATAATCTCTTGTGTTGGATAGAAGGTTGACAAGGGATACAATCTTCAATTCAAGGATGGAAAGTGTAGAATATTTGGGAGTTCCAAAAATGTGATTGCATCTAGTACAAAAACAAAAGGTAATATCTTTTACCTAAATGTTGTTAGCAAAAGTTGTCTCAAGTTGATGAAAGTTCGTTGTGGCATAGGAGATTGTGTTATGTAAACTTTGACAATATTATCAAGATAAGTTCTACTTAGGTAGTGAGAGATCTTCCTAAGCTAATTGAGCATACTAATACTATATGCAAGGAATGTTAGTTAGGGAAGCAAACTAGAGTTCCATTCTAGAGAAAACAACATTGTTCAAGTGATGTGTTGGAGCTTGTGCATAAGTTGACTTGTGTGGTCCTTCTAGAGTAAAAAGTTTACAAGGAGATATGTATTTCATGTTACTTATTGATGATTATTCTAGATTGATGTGGGTTACTTTCTTAAGGGAAAATTTTGAAGCTCTTGAGAAATTCAATATTTTTAAGGCTATGGTTGAGACAAAGATAGGTCTAAAGATTAAATTTTTAAGATCAAATAGAGGTGTTGAATTCAGTTCCTATGAGTTTAATTATTTTTATGAAAAGAATGGGATAAGGAGAAAATTATCTTCTCTATGGACCCCTCAGCAAAATGGAGTTGTGGAAAGGAAGAATAGGACAATTCAAGAAGCTGTTAGGGCCATGACTTTAGAAGGAAAAGTTCTGAATATCTACTAGAGAGAAGTTGTGAGTATTGTCGTTTACACTCTCAATCGGGTGCATGTCAAAGGTGATACTATTAAGAATCCTTTTGAGGTATGGTTTGGTCATAAGCCTACTATGAGATAATTCAAAATCTTTGGGAGTAAATGCTATATCAAAAGAGATGAAGATATAGGAAAGTTTGATGCCAGAAGTGATGAAGGAATCTTTCTTTGTTATTATGCTAAAAGCAAAGCCTATCAGTGCTATGTAATAAGAGATTAAGGAATGTAATTGAAAGTGCTAATGTCAAGGGTGATGAAGATACAGTTAGACCATCTAGAACCGGCGAATATGATTTAGACAATCATAATGGCAGTTTAGATAAAGGAAAGAAAGCTCAAATCATTCCAGTGTATCAAGAGGAAGAAAATAGTGAACATGCAGAAGTGAGATCACAAGAGCTTGAAGTTCAAGAATATCCTAAGACTCTAAGGCATGTAAGACTAAATCATTCATAAGATCAGATTATAGGTCATAAGAAAAAAGGTGTTCAAACTAGGAGAAGAATTGCAGAAGAATATTGTTTGATCTCAAAGACTAAGCCTAATAATGTCAATGAAGCATGCAAAGATGAACATTGGGTGGAAGCAATGAAAGGGGAACTATTGTAAATTGAGAAGAATGATACATTGATTCATGTTCCCAAACCTAAAGACAAAAATGTAACTAGAACTAAATGGGTCTTTCAGAACAAATTGAATGAGCAAGGTGGAGTTGTTAGAAACAAAGCAAGACAGTGTGTAAAGGATATTCTCAGATGGAAGGAATTGACTTTGAAGAAACTTTTGCTCATATTGCTAGGATTGAAGCTGTGAAACTATTTCTTGCTTATGTTTTTTACAAAAACTTCAAGGTTTATCAAATGGATGTCAAATCAACATTTCTAAATGGTGAACTGGAAGAAGTGTATATTGAGAAACCTGATGGATTTCAATTGACTGATTAGAGAGATATGGTTTTCCAATTGAAGAAAGCATTGTATGGACTTAAGCAAGCCACAAGAGGATGGTCTGCCAGATTGGACAAGTATTTGTTAAAACTTGGATTTAATAAAGGTATTGTCGATAGTAATTTTGTATTTCAAGATTGATCATGATAAATATTTGATTGTTGAAGTCTTTTTTGATAATATCATTTTTGGATAAGATGATAGTTTGTGCATGAAGTTTGATGATGAGATGCAGAGTGAGCTTGAGATGTCTATGATTGGAGAAATGAAATTCTTTTCGGGATTGCAAATTACATAGCTAGATAGAGAGATCTTTATATCTCAATCCAAGTATGTGAAAGAACTACTAAAAAATTTTTCTATGGAAGATTCAAATATAGTTGGTACACATATGGTGATTGGATGTAAGTTGACACAAGATGATGATTCTCCTAGAACATATTAGACTAGATACAGATCCATGATTGGTGGATTGCTCTATTTGACTCAAACTAGACCTGATATCATGAATCTCGTATGCATTATTGCAAGATTTCAAGCTAATCCTAAGGAATCTCATGTGACAATTGTGAAGAGGATTTTCAGATACTTGAAGGGGACAGTTGATGTTGGCCTATGGTATCCTAAAGATGGTGATCTTACTTTGATTTCCTTTACTGATGCTAATTGGGAAGATGTGAATGACAAAAATAGTACTAGTGGTGGTGCATTTTTCTTGGGAAAGAAGTTGATTTCATGGCTAAGTAAGAAGCAAAATGAAATTTCTTTATGTACTATAGAGGCAGAATACATTGTTGCTACTAACAATTGTACTCAAGTATTGTGGATGAAGTAGATGTTGAAAGATATCCAGGAGTTGTGTATGATGAACCTATTGCTATATTTTGTGATAATTCAAGTGTAATTAACATTTCTAAGAATTTGGTTTTGCATTCAAAAACCAAGCATATATCTATCAAGTTTCACTTTTTGAGAGAGAAGGTGAGTGAAAAGGAAGTTAGATTGGATTTTGTGCCCACTAGGGAACAAATTGCAGATATCTTTACCAAGCCCTTGCCTAAGGATACTTTTGAGTATCTTAAAGGGAAGCTGGGGGTGATTACCCCTCCTAATCAGAATTAATATGCATTCACTTGCATCAGTCCATGTATTTCATAGTCATATCTTGTGATCTAGATTGATCTTATGATCGATGCTACTTAGGGGGGGTAGTCGTATTTCCACAAATGTGGTTCAGAGATTGTGTGGAGAAAGATAATGTGTATCTTTGTCATTGAAGTCAAATGGGGAGAAGATTCATGTGAAAAACTGTGAAAGAGTTAAGGTGATCTGATTTAGGATATAAGACAATTGCTTAAAGAATGCATAACAATTACAATTCCAATCTCCAAATTACTAAAATGAAATCAACACCATAACATAATTAAACTAATGGAATTGAGAAAAAGACAGAATTTAGAATGAGACAAGAAAGAGAAAATGCAAACAAATTGATAACGGAGTTCATCGTAAAAATGACTACATCTCCGGGTCCCTCTCCAAAGAGTAGACCGATCCAATTGATATCTTCAAAAATTTGGCATTACAATAGCTGGCAAGCTCTTCCCTTCAAGCACGATGGAATTTCAGCATTCTCCCGGCGTACAAGAACAACAAATTATCTCCCAAAATGTTCTAAGTCTCCAACACTTGAGGAATTCTCAATTGCCCCTCTAAGCCTCTAATCTCCCCTTTTTATACAAAAAATTTACTCAGTTTGGTTAACAACCAAATGATTTACAAAATCCACCTTATCACTCCATTTTTACATAAAAATCTTAATAATCTCCTTTACATAGATAAATTAACAATAATATCCCCCTTTAAAAATTCCAAGCCCCTAATTTTATTCTTTCCAGACATTTTTTGTTACAAAATAAGTCTTGATTTATTTTGTTGGAGTGGAAAATTTAATAATTTTAGGAAAAAATAATAAAAACCTCCTTAAATTTGGGGATTCCACCTTTATGGAAGGCTCCCCACAAAGTGTGGGCTACCCCCATGTTAGGTGGCGCCCCCACTTTAGGTGGGTCTCTCCCCATAACATGGGTGGTGTTCCCACATAATGTGGGTCGCCCCCCATGTGTGGGTGGCTTCCCACATAAAGTGGGCGCCCCCCTTAATGGATGGGTTTTATCCCATTTTCTTAGGAGTTTAGTTTTATATTTTTTTATTTTTTTTATATATATTTATTTTGAATTATTTTTTTCCAAAATATTTTCCAAATGGAGGATTGAGGAGATGACAAGTGTCAAAGGCTGATTGGCCGTGGTGTCAACTGGGCATTGACATCATCAGGTTGACCCAGATTTTGACCATCTGTAACTTCGTCATACGGACTCCGTTTTTCATGAAATGAACTTCGCCGGAATCATGATGATGAGCACTACATAATGGTGTTGACTTTGGCCAATTTTGACAACTTTGATTTTTTCCCTTTTTCTAGCCTATTTTTTTAGGGTTGACCATAGGTTTGACCTTACATATTTTGAGCTTTGGGACTCCGATTGACTCCGTTCGAGTTGCGTTGGAGTCAAGATTTCACCCTCTTGTTGATAATACTGATTATGAAGATAAAAGAGAAACTTCAATTTTTGACAAAGATCCTCCGGATCAGTCCTCCCCACTAGAGAGCTTTTGGACCTCTGAAAGCTTGATTACTCAGAAAGTAAGTGAGGGTAAAGTTCCCTCACTTTATCAATCTCCATCCATTTTTCCTTGCTTGGATTCATCCCCTTCAGTCCCACTCTGAGGTATTCAATTGCTCCCCTTCATGAAGTCCTGGTTTTCCTGTCTAGGATGATGTCTTCAGGCAACTCGAACATGTACTCTGGTGAAAGATCATCAAATGATGGAACCTAAATGTTAGTCTCCTCATCCAATATCATTGGAGGTTCATACAACTTCAAGTTCTCAACATTGACAACTGAATAGATCTGCATGTATGGAGGAAGATTGAGGCGAAAAGCATTGGTTCCGATCTTTTCCAAGATCTCAAAGGGACCATACCGAATTGGCTTGAGATTTCTTCCTTCGCCTTGCATTCTTTCCTTGTTTATATGTAACCAAACGCGATCACCAACTTGAAAATGATGATCAGTTCGATGTTTATCATGTCGAGCCTTGTATTTGGCTTGACTCTTTTCCAATTGTGCTTCCACTGCCTGATGGATGGCTTGAACTTTTTGGATGAACTTCAAAGCCTTTTCTACATCATGGCATCCATCTTCAACATCATCTTTCCCAAAAGCAAAATTCATCGGAGTCTTAGGCACATAACCAAAACAAGTCTCAAAAGGAGACATCTTTGTAGAAGAGTGTGTTGCATGGTTGTAAGCATGCTACACATAGTGAAGACTCTCATCCCGCAATTTAGGATGCTTGTTGCAGTAGCCTCTGAGTAGATGCACAACTGTCCTATTTACTACCTCTATCTTTCCATCAGTCTGTGGATGAAAGATTGTGCTCTTCTTTAGTCTCGTGTCCATGAGTCCCCACAAAGCTGACCAAAATTCCCCTAGGAATCAAGAATCTCAATCCGATAAAATAGAAGTAGGTAACCCAAAATGAACCCATACAAATTGGAAGTACATTTGAGCTGTTAGTTTAGTAGTGACTTGCTTTTTACATGGCATTAAGATACACATTTTGCTGAACCGATCAACTACTACACAAAGATAATCATGACCCTTCCTAGACATAGGTAAACCCCCAACAAAATCCATAGACACACTTTCCCATGGATGAGATGGAACAGGTAATGGTGTGTACAACCCTAGTTTTCTGTTACTTGGTTTACTAGTTGCACACATAATACAACCCTTAATGTATTTGGTTATAGTTTCTTGCATTTTAGGCCAGTAACAATATTTTTGCAACTGAGTAAGTGTTTTCCTTACCCAAAAATGTCCTGCAATCAAAGAAGTGTGAGCTTCATGGATTACATGTGCTTGTTCATCTTTTGGAACACATAACTTGCCCAAATGATACAAAAGTTTATCTTGCACATAGTAATATTTCTCTTCTATATGTTTGCCTGCAATTAAAGCTGAATAAATATCCTTAAAGTTTTCATCATTAGCATATTGTTCCTGAAAAATTTCATGCACCATGGAATTACCTTTAAGGATGATCAAAGGATTCACAACAAGAGGCCTAGAAAGCATATCTTCTACTTTGTTATGGGTACCTTTCTTATACTTAATTACTAAGTGAAACTATTGCAAAAATCCCATCCATCTAAAATGCCTACTTTGTTGCAATTTAGACTATGATTGTAAGTATTGTAGTGGTTGGTGATCAGTGTGGATTACAGTTTCTTTCCCCATTATGTAATGTTTCCATTTCTTAACACTCTGAACTAATGCATAAAGTTCTTTATCATAAGTAGGATAGTTACTTACTGCTCTTGAAAAGGTTTCAAAGTGGTAGCAGACTGGTTTACCTCCTTGCATAAGAACAGCTCCCATGGCAAATCCGCTTGCATCAGTTTCAATCTCAAATGGCTGGTGTAGATCTGGTAAAGCCAGAACTGGTGCAGTGATTAACTTTTCCTTCAAAGTGTTGAAGGCCTTTTGTTGTGGACCTCCCCACTTAAAATTTGTCTTCGTACTTGTCAATGCATGCAATGATGATGCAATGTAGGAGAAGTTTGCAATGAACTTTCTCCAGTACTGGACCACACCTAAGAAACTTCTAACTTCTGTTACAGTACTTGGCTTAGGCCAGTTTACAATAGCTTCGACCTTCGTAGGGTCTACTTTCAATTGACCATTCCCTACGACATAGCCTAAGTACACTAGAGATGTCTTTGCAAATTCACATTTAGACATCTTTACATAAAGTTTTTCTTTTCTCAAAACATCAAAAATTTTCTTTACATGACTTACATGATCATCCCAAGACTTGCTAAATATAAGAATATCATCTAGATAGACAATGACAAAATCATCAATGAAAGGACGAAAAACATTGTTCATGACTCGCATGAATGTTGCAGGGGCATTACAAAGCCCGAAGGGCATAACCAACCATTCATAAAGTCCCTATTTTGTCTTGAAAGTAGTTTTCCAAATGTCATCTTCTGTAATTCTAATCTGATGATAACCACTTTGCAAATCTAATTTAGTGAAATAAGCTACATGTTTCAACTGATCAAGTAAATCGTCAATTCTTGGAAGAGGGTACCTATTTTTTACTGTTATCTTGTTCAAGGCGCGGTAGTCAATGCACATTCTCCAAGATCCATCTTTCTTTGGAACCAACACAATTGGAGAACCACAAGGAGATGTACTAGGACGGATAACTCCTTTCTCCTCTAACTCTTGAACCTGTTTCTTGATTTCCTCATTCTGCATAATGGACAAATGGTATAAGCCAATATTAGGCAATGGCACATCCTGTTGCAGCTGAATTTCATGTTGTATTTCCCTCTTGGGTGGCAACCCCTTTGGTTCCTAAAACAAGTCATCATAAGCAGAATTTTTTTTGACCATTTCAACCTTTTGTTTTGGGTCACACCCCTTAAATTCCTCAGAGTTATCTTCTTCTTTGGCTTTTACAAGCATTAACACAAAGTTCTTACTAGAGGTGACTAACCTTTTCATTTGACCAACATTAACTAGTGTGAGATTAGTCTTGACCTTGTGTGCACGTACAATGTATTCTACCCCATCTTTAAAAAGATGATACTTGTTCTCCCCCATATAAAAGATTGCCTTTCTATCAAATAGATAAGGACTCCCTAATACAAGCCCACAAATATCCAGAGGTACAACATCTACTTCTACTTCATCAATGAAATTAGCAGTGATGGCAAAACACAATTTGCACTGTTTTGTCACCTGCAACTGTGCATCATTACATACCCATCCAAGTGGATAGGGCTTAGGATGAGGAGTAGTAGTTAGATTCAATTTCTTAACAACCTCTTTAGAAATCAAGTTGACTTGAGAGCCTGAATCAAATAGTGTATCAATCTTTGTGTGTTTAGTTACCACATGAATGTGGAACAGTTCATTCCATTGTTTATCAACTTTAGGAGTAGTCATATTTCCACAAATGTGGTTCAGAGATTGTGTGGAGAAAGATAATGTGTATCTTTGTCATTGAAGTCAAATGGGGAGAAGATTCATGTGAAAAAATGTGAAAGAGTTAAGGAGAAAAGAGTCAAAATCTAAGGGGGCTAAAGTGCTAAGAGAAAGTTGCATTGATGGTGTTTTTCACATCATGTGTTTCCATCAATGCCAAAGGGGGAGATTGTTGGATATTGCTGATATGTGGTTTTCATTGGTGTCAACACTATTAGTATTAATGTCTTTAAGGCAGTATATGTCAAGGATATTGAGAAAATTGTGATAAAAGAAGTTGTAGGTTATCGGTGATGTAGTGTAACCACCATACTAATGGCTAGCTTAGTATATTGATGATAAGAGGTTGTAGATTAAAGGGTTTGTTGATGAGTATATCTAGTTTATCCACATGAATTTTCAAAGGTTTGAATAAAGATTTGATTGAGTTATGAGTATCTACATTCTAATAGTTGTTTTATTGCTTTAGTTTCGTTCTTGAAAGAAGATGATGTGATTATAGTATTTTGAGTTGTTGTGGATGCTTTTGTGGTGATTCTTGATGCTTGTGGATGTTTCTAGATCATGCTCTATCTGTGTTGCTGGTCTGCATTGATCGTTGTGCTCGCAATTGGTGATTTTCTTTTGTTAGTTCATGTTTTTCATGATCATGGCCAACAGGGTGATTGTAGCATGTTTTGGATCTTCCAGGCATAATTCTTGAAGGTGTTCCAAATTTGAGAAAAAAAATTGGTTCCTTTCTATATCTTGACCAACATTATTTGGCTCGCATTGATAAATTGTTTATTGATTTGGGCCGACAGTTTGTACATATCTTATATTTTGTTGGATCGACATGTAGTTGATGTTATCCTTAGTTGTGGATATATATGATCGATTGTTTGGAGATGTATGCCATGTGATAAGTGTGAATAATGTTTTTAATCTTTCGAAGGAAGAAGTAAAGTGAGAAAAAGAGTGAGTAGAAGAAAGTTTTTATGTGCTTAACTAGAACTATAATCAGGCATTAGAAGAAACTACTTTTTTAGTTCAAAATCTTCTGGAAGTAATCTGAATGTGACTATAAGACAGTGGGTCTTTCGTTGGGTAGTAATCATTTTGGTATTTGAGCAGTGAGCTCTAGGTAGTGTGCCTGAATGCATGTGCATTCCCCATTTGTTATTTTTTATACTTTTAATAGGGTATAATCTTGTGGGCTAATCTCCATCGTGGTTCTCCCCTAATAGGGTTTCCACGTAAAAATCTTGGTGTTTTGAGTGTTTTTCATGTGGTCAGGATTTATGCTTTCATGTTTATTTATCAGATATGAGAATAAGTTTAATTTGTACAATTTATGTGACAATTGATTCACCCCCCCTTCAATTGTCTTCCCTCCTGTTGCTAACACTTTGGTCATTTATGGACTTCACTATGGCATCATCAATGTAGTCTTCTAGGGTTTTATGAATGAAATCATGAAAAATTAGGGTAATCACTTGTTGGTAAGTCACACCTATGTTTCTTAACCCAAATAGCATGACCACATATCAGAAGGTACCCCAAAGGGTAGTGAATTTTGTTATGTATTGATCTTTTGAGTTAATACGATTTTAATTATAGCCTTAGAAGCCAGCCATGAAGTACAACAAGTAATGGCCTATAGATGAATCTACAATCATGTTGATATTAGGAAAAAAAATCATCCTTAAGAGAAGCCTTATTGAGATCAAAAAATTCATTACAAATATGAATACAACTATTAGGTTTACTAGTAGCAATGACATTTTCTATCCAAGATGAATAGTCGATTGGATGGATAAAGCCTACTTTCAAAAGATTCTCTATCTTAGTCTTAACCAATAATACAACCTTGGGTTTCATCTTTTATATATTTTGTTTACCAAGCTTGGAATAGGGAGCAAGGATGATAATATGAACCATTACAAACTCATCAATATTGGGCATGTCCTCATATGGCCAAGCAAAAATATCAGGATAAGAATGTAATAGATTGGAGTGTCACTTAGCTTTGTCAGAAGAATGTAACTTTCCAATTTTAATCACCTTTTCAGAAGATTTAAAGAATCCATAGAAACTTCAGTAGTATCCCCCTTTAGGAAGGAATTATGATCTTCAAGATGAGTTATAAGAATTTAATCATCCACACTCAAAATGGATTATCAAGACTACAGTTGCTTATATAAAGGATATGAGAATCGAGGATTATGGTGAAAAGAAGGAAAATAAGACTAAACACCTAAGAATTCTTCTAGTGCTTCCTCTGAGGAGAAAACATCTAGGGGAACTTCGTTAGGTTCCATTTTATCCTTAATTATTTCAGGGTGAACTAGATTAAGAGGTGCTCAACTGAGATCATATCAACACTCCACCATAATTTTTTCATAGATTATTCAAGAGATCATCCCAATCCTAAGTTACACTTACAAGGACTAACTTGGATAGGGACCTGAATTCCTTGCTCGATATGTGCAAGACCTTTACACCCATAACCATACTTAGAGAAGAGTTTGTATCTAGAGTTGTAACATATTTGTAAGGCCTAAGAAGAAGGGAGATCCACATAGAGGGTGTCATTCCCCCAATGGATGTCAAACGTTTCCACAAGGTCACAACCATTCTTCTCAATAAGGCTATAGACATTAGCCTCCTCAGTGAAAACATGATTATCTTCCTCGATAGGAGGATAATTGACAATTATCCCTCTCAATGGGAGGATGATCAACTTTCTTTGAAAAGGTGTATGAAGCTATCAGAAGGTCAAGGTGGATAGGATCGACCTTGTATTCTCCAATGAACAAATCAAAGAATTCCAAAGATCCCCAATCACCACCAAGACATGCATTTTATTTAGAAGAAGTAGAAGGTGGAGACTTAGGATCCTTCACTTTGAGCTGTTCCTCCTTAGGGACATTCACCTCAGGGAAAACTTCTAAAGAATGGATTGTCAAAGAGCATTTCAATGCATTAGAGGATAAATATTGAATGCAATTATTGAGGGTGGAAACAACTGAGGCCCAATCAGTGACTGCTAACTCACAAAGGTGGATAGCCTCATGGTTAGCCTTGATTATAATCACTTGATTATAATCACTTGATTATAATCACTTGATTATTAGAAATAAAATGCAATGATGTAAAGTAGAAGTCGTAGCTCCCATAGCATGAATCCAAGGTCTTCCAAAAAGAATATTGTAAGGTAAAGGGCCAAGCATAACATAAAATGAAGTGGGTAAGGGAATGGGTCCTAGCAGCAAAGGCAAGATTATCGTGCGTAGGGCTTGATGACTAGCATTATTGAATCCACAAATATAAAAGGAAGAAGAAACTAGAGAAGAAGTTCATCAATCTTAATCTTAGGTAATATATATAAGCTATATATGTTGAGAGTCAAACCAGTTTCAACAAGAGCACATCTAATACTAATATTATTAACATTAATTATAATCATTAATAGATCTACTTTCTTCTATACATTCGAGGATGGAAGTTCTTGTAGATAGAATGTAATATTCAATGAATCCAAGCATGACTATGAGTCATCAATGTATTAACATTTGTTGTCCTAGAAGAAGTAGGAAATAGTATCTTTTGCAAGGCTTCCTAAAGTATACCTTGATATATCAAAGCGGTCTGAAGGAAATCTCATAGTGAGATTCTAGCTGAAGTTACAAGGACTTTCTTAATAAGGTCATAATCACTAGGTACTTACTGATAGGTTTAGGTGTTGAAGGAAGACTAGGTTGGGAAGATGATAAATTGGTAGCAATAAAAGTATGTTGAGGAGTAGGATACGAAGCTGGTTAATTCAATTTTTTTGATTTCTTCTAGTATTATGTGTGTCCCACAACATTATAAGAAGAAGGGATTGTAGCTCTTAACAACCTTCTATACAAATATGCCAAGTCGTTAGAGTATGAGACCCCATAGATAGAATGAATCCTCTTAGGATAATGGCTAGCTAGAGTCAAATAAATGGCGGGTCTCTTACATTTCGAAGGAGCCATGGAGACTACCACGACATTATCAACTTCTTAGCTTGTGAAGAAGAAGTTTATTCAAGAAATAAACAAATAGGAGATGATGCCTCTAAGAAACCATTTAAGGCATCATCTAAAATATCAAAGTCCTTAGAATTTCTTTTATCATAAACATTAAAACATTGTAAAAAAGATCTAACATCCTTCATGTTAAATTCACCAAATATGTAGAGTAGGGGGATCCGTTACTCATGAGTCCATTGACTTTAAAGAGAGACCTAGGGAAAATACTATCCTAAGCTAATGGAAAGGAAAGAGGAATGAATAAATTGCAAAGAAACAACTAAAGTGAAAAATATCAAAAGTAATAGTAGATCATAGATGACTTTAGGAATATAGAGAGCAGATCACTTAGGTTCCTATCATAGAAGGAAATTATCTTGGCCAAAGGATAGTAGCGTAGCAACGGGACACCAATATAGCATGTTAAAGTCCCAAATTTGTGCTAGCATCTTGTACGGACATAACACTAAGCATCCAAAAAGATAGAGAGAAATGGATACACAATAAAGTAGACAAAAGGTGATAAAAGAAAACCCTAGTCAAGGAGGAGGACCCTTATCACAAAGCAAAGACACAATACATAATCTATTCATAAATATAAAAGAATCAAGAGAGTGTTACTAATAGTTTGTGGACCCCTCTTGGCTAGATAGACACACTATTGAGTGCTTACAAGATATATTTGGCTATTGTAGGGACCTTAGTCCAGTAGAGCTTAACCTTATAAACAAGATTGAAAGAATAAAAGAGAAAGAAGAGAGATATAGAGAAAGAGAGAGATCAAATGTTAGGATCAATCAGAGAATAGCATGAAAGAATGATTTTTGTGTAGCTGCATGGGTGAGAAGGGTCATTACTTTCAAAACTTGACCATAGAGATGTGTGTCATGGGTTAAAAATTCCAAGATTCCCTATTTGAACTTAGGAAAATGCAAGGATGCTAGTGTTCCATGCAGATGTCCATGCACAGTGTAGACATCTAACTCATCATTTTGTGAGAAATGAGGTGCCAAACTAGCTTCATCATTATCCCTTAGAAGTTGAAATCACAAAATTTTGACTCATAAGGTTCTTGTTAGAAATGTAGCTAGGAGTAATAAATGCAAGGGTCAAATGTGCAAATTTGAAATTTCCAGAGTACAATTTGATGATATTACACTATCATAGCCAATTTTATAGAAACTACAAGCACTCTTGGCATATTATAGCCATAGAGTTAGCTTCTTTGGAGGTCCTTAATACATAGTGCACTCCTCCTATGTGACTACCTCCTAATCTCATCATTCTTCCATTTATTACTTCTCCACTTCCTAGTGTTCCTCTTGTGACAAATTTTGTTCCTCATTAATACCTAGACAAGCCTAACTCCAAATATGTGCGAGTAATCTTGGCACCGTCAATCCTCTTATTTTTCAGACCCCTAACATAACTCTATCTTTAGTGCCCCAATGTTAATGTGATATCGAGTTCCACCCTTGCTTCTCGCATTCTATTTTAGTGTACCTAACATCAATTTTTATTTGATTTCCTTCATCCTAGAACAATTGACATAGACATACCTTATCCACCTCCCAATTGAAAGGTAAAGGATTCTCCTACCCCACTATAATACAAGTGAGATAAATCCACCTTATATGCCACTTCAAGACCATTATTCATTATTCATTTTCACTGTGGAAACTTTATCTTCCTCTAATCCTCTCCCTACTCTCATTGATGATGTTAAAAGTGACTTACCACTCATCACATATACCCAAAATGATTCACACACCTCCTCCCATGAGGAGCACAAGTTTGATTCCTTCGTGGATATCCTAGAACTGTCAATGAGCTTCACATAATCATTGACACTTAGCTTGTAGGATACTCAATATGATGTTGTACTTGTAATGAATTTATTATCTCTCAATCTAGGTGAGACACCTAGTATCATTAAATATTCTTCCTTTATAATTTTGTCCTCCCACCCCCTATGACCAAGATTGAGAGGACAATATTTTATCCCAAATCTCAAGAAGATTGAACTCAAACCCATGACTTCTTCAAGCCATTTAGGCTTGTCCCTTGGTCTTGACATATGGTTCTTCATATAAATTCATCTTTATTTTTTTGGATGAGGTTTTTTACCTAATTCTTTCACCACCTAGGATAGGTATTCACACTGGTTTACTTAAGTTTACTTAAATATAGGATAATTATCACTTTATGTCTCAAGGCATGAGATTAAGAAATATGTCATAATCTTATGTAGTTTATTGTTTAACTTTTTCCTATACAAGCAAAGGGTTACAATCAATCATAAACATCACAATCCACCATCATTGTATCATATTTTCATTCTTTAATATTTTGAAAGATGGAAATAGGTTTCCTTATTTTGGCTTTTTTAATATTTATTTTCATTGCATATTAAAGCCCTTAGTTTTTCCTAATAGTCTTTTTTTATATTCAAGTTCAAACTCATAAATTTATAGTTTAAGTTGATCATCTTCATAAGTTGTTGGACCATTAGGGGAATGACACCTAGACTATTGCTAGAATTCCAAATGATCTCCCCTCTCCCCAATGAGGGCACACATGTAGCCATAGGTAGCCTACGAGGAATGTGCATGGCAAGCAAGACAATGGATCCTATTCCTAATATCATTGTAGCTATCAACCTCTAGCTCTCAAGAACACTAATCCTTGTGATGGTTGGGATATGATGCTTTCCACCTTTGCTCGTGGGAAATTCTTAGCTGGCATAAATCAAGAAATGTCCCTCGTCACAATTTGGCCATGTTTGTGCCGCACACTAAAAAATATACAAATAACCCTCTTGAATAAGAAGAAGGTTCTCTCACTAGATAGGATTCAATTGATGATATTGTCCCTACTAACATCTAGGGAAATCCAAATGTTAAAAAATCGTCTCCCTCTAGACTTTCTTTAGCTACTTCAAATCTATTTGGAATTAGCCCTCTAATTAATTTATCTTTGTGTTGGACCTCATCTAGTTACACTCTCTCGATGTGACCCTACCAGCCTCATTTTTTTATGTGAAAGTTGTAATATCCTTTATTTAATAAAATTAACAAATATACATCCCACAAAAAATAATATATTATTTTTTAATTATTAAAAATCCATTCAACAAAATGATCTACTACATTACTAATTAATTCTAAAAAATATCATAATAATAAATATAAAAAATATTTATAAAAATGCCATTGGTAAATAAAATAAATCTATATATCAAAATTGAATTAATTGTGAAAAAAATTGTAATTCAAAATACTTTTATCACAACAAACATGTCTCACTATATATCTCCTTAAAGTTTCACCAATTAAAAAGGGATATGTATTCTTTGAACAAAGAAGAAAAATAAAAACGCATAATTTTTTATATTTTTTTTTAAATATTTGCCATCTGCCATACATGAAACGTTTGAGATTACTCCTTGAAATAGAAACAGAACATATAAATTTTAAAAACAATACCTGTAACTACTAGAAATAGAAGTACAAAGGCTTTCTCTAACGGCAGGTTATGCGAGCTTCCAATGGATACTTCATAGACATGACGAAGGAAGGAATGTACCTGGTTAGATCTGGAGGACACCCTTCCTTCACACATGCCCACTCAAATTTAATCAATAAATTGGCAAGAGTGATGGGAACATGAACGTTAGCAACGTCCATTCCTGCACATACTCGTCTTCCTGCTCCAAATGGTAGATACCACATTCTCACCTTGTCGGAATCCATATTGCCAAGGAATCTCTCCGGCATAAACTGATCAGGCTCTTTCCATGCTCCGGGATCGTTGCAGACACTGTGCAGATTAAAAAGCAATGTTGATTTGGCTGGTATGGTGATGCCCATCACCTTACACTCGTCCACAGTTTGGTGTACCACTGCAAGCGGCGCTACGGATTCCTTTCTCAGCGTCTCCTTCACAACAGCTTGCAAGTATGGTAGCTTCCCCAAATCCTCCAAACATAACAAATTGCCCCCTTTTCCTTCCACAGCCTGGCTTGCTTCCTGATAAGCCCTTTCTTGTACGTGAGGATGGGTTATGAGATAAGCGAGAGCCCATTCTAGAGCTGTGGAAGTGCTGTCTATTGCAAGAAGAAAGAGCTCGAACAAGTTTAAGGCTATTTCTTCATCGGAGAACTTTAACTTGTGCTCTTCATCTTCTTCTTCGCCCACGGAAAGCAAACAATACAAATAGGAATTGGGAGCACTCTGCTTGAAGTATACACGATAACTGCGAGCAAATTGAATTAAAGGAAATAACAACTTCAGAATAGCAGCTCGGAGAGACTTCTACTTCTTTTCAGATCTTCTTGACGAAGAAATAAAGTAGCGAGTATAAGGAAATGTATCCAGGAGCATACTATCTCCATCTTCAACTAACCTGATATTTTCAGCAATTAATTCATTCAGCTTGACCAGGAAACTCTGGTCTTGGAAGTGAGAGCCAAAGCATAATGCAGCTACAAAACTCACTGCCATCATTTTCAAGGCATGCAAAGGCCTCACCACGCCATCATTTGCCTTCCTCTCTTTTCCTAAGGTGTTCAAGAGATCAGTGACACTAGCCTGATGAAAAGAGCTCTGGCTTACAACGTGGAAGGGACTGAGAACATTGTTGCGGAGGAGCTTTCTGAGCTTAGTCCAACGTTCATTGCATGGAGAAAGAAGGGCGGTTTTGTACTTTGCGGTCGTGTATTGTGTGGAATAAAACGATGGGCGATCTGCAAAATTGGAGGCTTGGTTTACCAACGCCTCCCAGATTGCAGTTTGGTCGGTGAGAATTACCATAGGCGATGGCCCCATCCACACTGTCATTACAGGACCATACGACTTGGCCAGATCTGTCAAGGTCGAAAGAATATTGTCGCCTTTCATTATCTGATGCAGATTGCCCAATAACGGTAGCCTGGGAGGACAAGGCGGCCATTTATTTCTCTTGATTGATATTGATAACAGCAAGTCACAAGCTATGACAGCAACACATGTGAGAAACAGTGAAGCCAGAAGAAGTAATATGGAAGTGCCTCCTCCCATGGAGAAGTAGAAGGAATGAAAAATCCCAACATAATTACTACCACCCAGTGTTCTATCCATTCTACAGTCACAGGTTATTTCAGAGCTGTGATTGCTTTTCCTATCCTGGTCTAAAGGATATTTATTAGTACACAGATACATTGTCGAATTATTTTATTTCTCGTCACAACTGAACTACCTACGGGAGCTAAAACCAAATATTCGGGGACAAAGGAAAAATTCGAATCGGCAGATCCTCCGTCACTTTCCATGCCTTAAGTTTGTAATCCTGTAAGGACATCTGGAAAGCTTTACGCGGTTTCGCTTCCCCATCGAATACATTTATTGATTTGAAAAAGGATACATATGTTAGATCTAAATAATCTACTAACCTAGTGGTTGTCATCATCCGAGGGAAATGATTCACTTGAAGTCCTGGTCAAACGAAAATTAAAAAACAAAAAATAAGACAATACTAAAAATAATAATAACAATGATCAACCCAAATTAGTTTGAAGTTGAAGAAGTTATGAAAATTGATCAAGACCTAGGGTTTTCAATATAGAACATTTCATCTACGAGTAGCTTTAGAAGTCTATTTAGCAAGACAATCAACAATAATATTCTATTCACAAGGAATATGAAAAAGGAGATGGAATCAAAGTTTTGAGAAAGGTGAAGAATGTGTACCACAAAAGATGACAAATGCCAAGAAGAATCATCATAACTCTCTTTGTTTAAATAGGAACTAAAAGAATGGAATCTATCTCACAAATACCCTATTTCCAACCTAACTCACAAGCCTTCTCTAATGCCACAAGATAGCATGAGCCTTTATCTTATTATTAGTATCAAATCCTATAATAAAAGAGAAAAAAAAATGAACCAAACCTTTACTACCATACCCAAACCACCAATCCTAGCTTCACCACAATTAGCCTAAGAAAAATCATTAGTATTTATTTAGAAAACACCTTAAGGGTGAGAAGAGCATTTTCAAATCATATAATTGTGATGAGAATATTTGACTTGATACTTAGAAGGAATTGATCCAACCAAATGATTTGATCTAAATAACATTGAGTTATTAAAGTTTCTTTTAAAGAGTACAAAATATTTTTCCAAACATGCCCAATGAAACTCTAATATCCTTGAAAGATCTAGTGATTCATCTCCAACGAAATTTTCCAAAGGATAAAGATAAGACCAATATCTTAAAAAACTATAAGGTTGCACCTTTCGTGCCATGGTTATAACCTCTTTTGTGTTTTCTTTGGTAGGTTTTGTTAATAATTCATGTTTTCTTTTCTCACAAGATTGGGTGCAAATGATGTCATTTTATTACATAAGATAGTTTTGTTAGTGATTGTTGTATTTATTAAATAAATATTAATTTAAGATAGTTATTATTTTCTTTACGATTACTTGATTACTTCCTCTTGTATTTGGGATTCACAAGAAAAGTAGTATTTGCACTTGTTATGTATAATTATTGAATTGGTAATTATGATGTTACTCTAGTCTTAATGCTACGAGGTTAACCCTTTTTTAACATTTGATAGATTATCATGGAAAACATGCCTTAATCTTGTCAATGTTGGTATTTTGAATAATACTTCCTATCCACATGTGTTGATGATATCCCTAGAGTTAGAATTTCCTATTTAGTGACCTACTAGTTGTTATAAATTCAGTATGAAAAAGAGATTTAATTTGAAAGTGTGTATGTAGTTATTATATTTATAACCAGGAAATTATAATGTAAATTGTATCATTATTATGTTGATTTAAAAATTTAATTTCATTTAAAATTAATACTAATTGATCTCTAAAACAATTAAAAAGGTGATCCTAACTCCCAAGTGCTTAGAACAATAGGATTGGGGGCCTTTTTCTATAATTCATTAAAGAGGGAGATCAACAAGGTGAATAGATTGACTATCAACCATGCAGGTGAGCCAATCTTATTTTGATATCCTTTTGTGGGACTAGAAATGAATTGGAAATGTTTTTTTATGATTAACTTAATTAGACTATGTGACCTAATACATAAAATGCAAGATCTCGGTGAATGATAAAATGAAACAATAGTTTGCTAGAAGATCTAAAAAGTATAGGAGACTATGTACTTGTCCTAAAAATTTGGTTATGAGATGATTAGGAGTGGGACACCTAGGGGCATATGGGTTTCTAATAGGGTGGTTTACTCTACTTTTGGGGTCCTCTAATGATAGATCTATGTTTCTGATTTTCAATTGCACCGTTGTCAGAATATTGTCAAATAATTATGTAGGTGGGTTTCCATGTCTTGACAAGATGTAGGGTTTCAAATGCAACAATGAATACTTTTTCTTTTAACTCCTTTTAATCCTCTTCAAACCTATAACATGCACATTCAAAGAGAAGAAAAATGTTGGGCCATTTAGGGGCTTTCCTCAGTCAAACCCTATGTAAGTGTTTCCACTTCCACAATGGCAATAACAATGATAAAATGGATAATGAATAGGAAGGAATGATGAAATCACAAAGTGCTACAACTCACCACCATCAATCACTTCCTTGAAAGGCTGAAGTCATACACATCACCTCAAGGACTTGGATCTTGCTTGCTTGGTTTTCTTGAATATTTTGGAGACCTACAAAAAGAGTTCTAGCCTTCACAAAAAAATGACAACATGAACTCACATACAATTTGACATGATGTTGGATCTTGAATTGTTGTAATAAAGTATTGAAAATATTACTCTTGACTTTCTTGATAGTGGTTTTTTATCATAAGTTCCCCAATAGTTTACTTGTTAGAATTCAAATGGTGCAATAACTAGGTATTGATAGGAATTTCTCTATTTTCTCAAGAATAAAATCTCGATAGACGATAATTGAAATTTGAATGTTAAGATGGCCACTCTGACATATTAAAATTTGGTCCCCATCAAAATAGGGAGACCCATACACTCATGGTTGTATTTTTGCTAGCCCTATTTTCTAGGACACAATGTATCGAGGGAAAAACATTATTTTTCACATTTGTTTAATGCTTACAATTTATCAAAAAGTGGTATGAATGGGCTATAAAATACATAATTTTAGGAAATTAGGGACTCAATTAGGCTCAATAATTTAGGGGGAGAAAAACATAATGAAATTATTGTAGGTGACAATTTAGGACATTATGTTTAGCCCCCCACTTTATTGAGAGTATGAAATTATGCTCAAATTGACACTAAAGTAGAAAATCTATGTCAAGAGGGATATGATTGTCCAAATGTTGAAAAGATAGGATGACTAAGGATCAAGGGAGGTGATCAAGCCCCTAGGATCCAAGATACCATGGAAAACCAACATAAACACAATGGAACACACATGTATGATATGCAGCAAGACAACATACACACACATACGATGTCAATATGAAGTGCAAAAGGAGGGTATGGACTAACAAGTTGTGTTATGCTAGGATTCACACCAAAGGAATTCATGAATCACACTATAAGAAAAATTGATATTTGCTAGGTGAATCACAAATTGGAAGGAACACAGGCTAGTGAGGACCACTTTTCACTAAGTGAGCCCCCAAAACAAGGTAGAAAAGTTAGAAACACACTATGTCTAGTGAGGAAAATTTGTCACTAGGTGTGTACCCATGACAACGATATCAAGATTTATACTCCTCGATAAGTCTGATAAGGCACTACAAAATGGTCAAAATGTTATGCCAACACCACACTAAATTCAATACCTATGAACTAAGTGAAGCATAAGTGTCAATATCAATTTCAATGCATCACTAAGTCTAACGTACCTATGAAAAAAGTGAAGAAAATAATACCAAAACTCACCTCAAGGGGTGCATAAACTTTAACATCTCAGGGGATGAACAAAACTCACCTTGAGGGGTGCATAAACAATGATAGGATAAGGCCAAAAACTATAGTATTATAAGAACACCACCACAAGATATGATTTATAAAACAAGAAAGGGGATTTCCTCAATACATGAAAAGGTCACATGTTAGGGGATACCACACATGACATCACCACCAAGAGAGGACAAGTTGTGGAAAAATAAATTCACATCTTAGGGAATACTAGCTATCGCATAACTACTAGGAGGAACTTTATATGCCAAGAAAGGTCACACTCATATGGGACATCAAGCCTAATATCACCACAAAGGAAATGCTCACATGTATTAAGAAGGCCTCACTTTGGTTGACAGGGTGGCCCTTCCTAGGAGATATATGATATCATCACTTAGAAGGAACCATTGCTTATGCAAACAATAATTTAGGGACTATAGGACCCCCCTTAAAATTTTAGTGTAGATGCTACACTAACATTTTAAGGAGATAAAGAGGGATCACTTGCTAGAATGAATGCACCTAGGATAAGACTACCTAACCCCTTTCCCTCAAGTGTAGGGACAAATATGAGCCTATATGTATTACAATATGTTACTCCTTGCAAGAGAAAAGATGATTACATAAAGCTATGTTTATACCCCGATGTATGGTAATGAGGATGTTGTAATACTACAACTACTCAGTGGAAAGGAGCAAAGAAAAAAAAATGTTAATCTATCATAAACTTAATTTGATCCCCATAAGGACCAAATTCTCTTAATTTATTCTTTGAAGAATGGCAATCATTAGTAATATATAAAAGTGTTCTATGATATGCATAGTAAGACATATTTTTACTCTTTCCTTTCTTATTTTCTTTGTGTTGGATGGGTGGAAATGTAATATATAGGTCGTTTGAGAAGTGTGTCTAATTCCTATTTAGTATTGGTTATAGGATGAAGGAATGGAAATTTCTTAATAGGACCATGGACTTTGGATTTCTTGGTCAGGGGAACAAATCTTTAATGTAGAGGAGGATCTTGGTGCCCTACTCCTTTAATATCTTTAGATAGTATATCTTCCAAAAGGGAGTGGATCTCATATTCATTCTTTATGTCACATCCTTGTTTACATAATATTCTAAGGCGTCAACCATAACTTTGTTCCAATTTAATGGGTGTATTTGTAACTTTATTCTCATAAGATGGAGGATCATTAGGTGGTATTTATTCTTTATGGTCATTATCAATAGGTTCCTCCATGCATGCTAGTTGAGGAATGCCTTCTGATTTGGTTTACAAATGTAACAAAGTAAATGTTTCAAGTGGTGGTATGATAGGAGAATGTTGGTATGGGGGAATAGGTCATTGCATTGAGGGATAAAGGTTACATTATTATTGAGTATACACAACGAATTTTATATAAATTCATGCATGCTCTCTTTTTCTTGACCATAGATAATTTTTGGGGTGTTATCTTGCTCATAGGTTACACTTCATAAATTCAATCATCAACTATTCTACCTTTTTAAGGTGTCATTGATAAATTTGAGGGTGATATCATTTTCATAGGTGTTGCTTCATCAATTTAGTAATGCAACTATTGTAGCTTTTTTAGGTTCCATTGATTAATTTTGGGGTGTTATCTTTTTCATAGCTTTTGGTTCATCAATTCAGTCACACAACTATTGTATCTTTTTCAAGTGTCATTGATTAATTTGGGGGTGTTATCCTTTTCATAGCTTCTATTTCATCAATTCATTAATGCAACTATTATTGGTATTTTTGGTGCCTTAGATAAATTTGGGGGTGTTCTCTTTTTCGTAGATTATGATTCATAAATTTAACAATATTACTATTATAGTTTTTTTAGGTGTCATTGATTAATTTGTGGTTGTTATCATTTTCATATCTTCTGCTTTATCAATTCAGTCATCCAACTATTGTAGCATTTTTAGGTGTCATTGATTAATTTTGGGGTGTTATCCTTCTCATAGGTTCTACTTCATCAATTCAGTCATGTAACTATTGTAGTTTTTTTGGTGCCATTGATTAATTTGGGGGTGTTATCTTGTTCATAGCTATTGGTTCATCAATTCATTCATGCAACTATTGTAGCTTTTTTAGGTGTCATTGATAAATTTCAAGTCATTCTCTTTTGTATAGGTTCTGCTTCATCAATTCAGTCATGCAACTATTGTTGTTTTTTCGGTGCCTTAGATAAATTTGGGGGTGTTCTCTTTTTCATAGATTATGATTCATAAATTTAATAATATTACTATTATAGTTTTTTAGGTGTCATTGATTAATTTTTGGTTGTTATCATTTTCATAGCTTCTGCTTTATCAATTCAGTCATCCAACTATTGTAGCATTTTTAGGTGTCATTTATTAATTTGGGGGTGTTATCCTTCTCATAGGTTCTACTTCATCAATTCAATCATGTAACTATTGTAGCTTTTTAGGTGCCATTGATTAATTTGGGGGTGTTATCTTGTTCATAGCTACTGGTTCATCAATTCAATCATGCAACTATTGTAACTTTGTTAGGTGTCATTGATAAATTTCAAGTCATTCTCTTTTGTATAGGTTCTACTTAGTCAATTCAGTCATCCAACTATTGTTGTTTTTTTTCGGTGCCTTAGATAAATTTTGGGGTGTTCTTTTTTTCATTGGTTCTACCTCATCAATTTAGCCATGCAACTACTATAGCTTTTTTTTGGTTCCTCCAATAAAGTTGGGGGTGTTCTCTTTTGCATAGGTTTTACTTCATTAATTCAATCATGCAACTATTGTGGCTTTTGTAGGTTCCATTGATTAATTTGGGGGTGTTATCTCTTTTAGAGCTTTTGCTTCATCAATTCAGTCATGCAACTATTGTATATTTTTTTGGTGCCTTAGATAAATTTGGAGGTGTTGTCTTTTTCATAGCTTCTGCTTCATCATTTCAGTTATGCAACTATTGTAGCTTTTTTTGGTTCCTTAGATAAATTCGGGGTGTTCTCTTTAGCATAGGTTTTGCTTCATCAATTCAATCATGCAACTATTGTAGCTTGTTTAGGTGATAGATAAATTTGGGGGTGTTATCTTGTTCATAGGTTTTGCTTCATCAATTTAGTTGTTGCATCTAATGTTGGTTGTTTGAACACTTTGCTACTTTGACGTATAACAAGAATTATCTATTGGTTATATGAGTATTGGATGGAAGTTAAAACTATTTTGATGGTTCCTTATTACTTGCATCATTCCATATGATGAATGTAATTTTAAATCCTTAATGTGACACCACTTTTCCAAGATTAAGGTCTACAGTTCAACCACCCCCAAATTTATCTATGGCACCATTAAAGAGTAACATTTTTACACCCTTTATATCCACTTGCTCACATTAATTAGCCACCGCCCCCACCATTTCTTTTGTACAGTCATGTTTAATGTGTATCCCTTCCTATTACCTCTATGACATGTTGCACAAATTCCTAGTTAATAATTGTGTTTCCCTTGTATATAATTTTAAGTGTAGTTCCCAGTTTCTTTTGCATGATTATGTGTATACTATACATGCCTATCAAATATGAGTTTTGTTAACCTCTTATGCCTATCGGATATGAGATTTTTTTAACTCTAAATTACTATTTTTCATGCATTTTCTTCTATTTGAATCTCTTACAATCATAGCTAAGAGTCTTGATTTGTACATGTATATGTACATATGTATACACAAATATCTATGTATATGAATCATTTTCACATTGTCTAGGCATTGGCACTACATCGCCAATAATTCATTGCATATATCAACATGTAAAATACCATAGAACAATAATAAATAGTTCTACTTTGTTACAAAATGTATTTAGGGGACTTTTTTTTTAAGGCCTTTCATGCTTACCTATGTAGCACTTCACAATTCAAAGAGAATTCTAGACAAGTGCAACATAGGTTACCATTAGAAAGGCATTGGGAAAATCAAGTATCCCTAAACCATTACTGAACATAACAATTACCAAAATCCATTCATCCATGTCACATGTGTCTGTCATCCCAAACATAAGCATAAGAATAACACTTTAGTCCATCTTAACAAAGAAAATGAAAAAATTTTAAGACTTCAGCCCAAAAGTAATCAGCCCTATCAATGAACAATTCCTTGTTAATAAATTTTACATCATATAGGGATGTAGTTGTAGTTCCAACATTAGTTTTCATTTTTTACTTTCATTTTAATGGTACAATTCAATGCTTACTAATAAATTATAATCTTTAGGGTTTTACATGTGTATATGTATATATCTATGTATATGAATCACTTTCACATTAACTAGGGTGATCACAAAAAATTATTTTACAATTATGTTGAGGAAGGAAAATTGCAAAAATTTTCCCATGAAGAAAATTTCAAGTTTTTTGGGGTTTGCATGAAAGGGGTGTTTGCTCTAACCCCCCCTTCGAGCGAACCCCCTTTTGTGATGTGAGCATTTTTTGCACATTTTTTTAAATGAAATCAAATAGAAAGTCAAGACAAAGGGGGTTTTCTCCAACCCCCCTTTGAGTGAACCCCCTTTGCTTGAAAGGATCAAGGGGGGTTTGCTCGTAGGGGGGTTTGAGTGAACCCCCATGTTTTCCCTTCTCCAGGCCTTTTGTACCAATTTTTTTGTAAAAATTTTCCTTTCAAAGCTCAGGTTGAGGATGAAAATGGAGGAAACTTCATAGACCCAACTAGATGATGGTAGTCCTCAGAATGAGCTATCCATCAAATATAATTTTAATATATTTTAGCTTTATTATATATTTTTTTAGTTTAATTAAACATATATTTTTCACTGAAAATCAAGCTCTTTATTTTGCACGTGGAAAAAAGTAGATTATCAAAAAAAATTCTAAAAAATATGTTTAGGCTAGGTATTGATTTCCTTGATCTAGTAAAAAATATTGAATTTTGATACATACAAAAAAAATTATGTTGTTTACGGTCCGCCTATGTCTAAATTGTAATTGGTTTTACTTCAAAACTTGATTAAGAAAAATATATTTAATTATAAAACCATATGAAACCAAATGAATGTGCTAGATATCATAGTTACAAAGCTAAATTTTAAAAAAATGGAATTTCATCCTTCATAAAAAAAGTTATGTTGTTTACAGTGAGCATAACTCTCTAAAAATGGTGTTTAGTGATAAAACTAGTTTTTGGAGGAGATGGAAAAATAAATACAATCTGATTAAAATATATATATATATATATATATATATTTAGAATCTACACACAAAATGTCACAAATAACTAGTTTGCATCATCTTAAAATTCCTCAAGGTTTAGCAGCTATAGGTACCCAAAAGTGAAGATTTAGATAAAAAAAATTAGTTCAATGTCTAGTTTCACCAAAAATTATAAACTAGTATTGTGGGATCACCCTCTAAGTATTGGCACTACACTATAATCATTACATTTATCGATGTGTATTACCATAGAACAATAATAAAAAAATATACTTTGTTACAACATGTATTTAGGGGACTTGGCTTTTTAAAGGCCTTTAATCCTTTCCTGTGTAGCACTTCATAATTAAAAGGGAATTCTAGATGAGTGCAACATAGGTTATCATTAGAAAGGCATTCATAAAATCAAGTCTCCCTAAAACATTACTAAATGCAACAATTACCAAAAACCATTCATCCATGTCACGTGTGTGTCATCCCAAAAATAAGCATACAAATAACACTTTAGTCCATCTTAACAAACAAAATGATAGAAATTTAAGAGTTCAACCCATAAAGTAATTGGCCTTGTCAATGAACACACCATTATTAATAAATTTTACATCATATAGGCATGTAATTGCAGTGCCAACAACAATTCAATCATTTTTGACATGGCACTATACCTTCCTTTGTGGTGGTAGCAATAGAAAAACATGGTTTTAGAAATTCTATTTGTGTTCAACTATATTGTAGTCTACCACTCAAAGAGAATTAATTACTTTTGCAACATAGTTTGACAATATTGAGGTTTTCGAAGAAGTACGTCTAGTTATTGTATAGGGGTGAGGTGTTGAAACCTGTGCATCCTATCTTTGATAGTTCATATGGAGTGACACAAATAAAAAAAAAATATTTATATGACTAAATTGAAGAACAACAAAATATAATTATATAAACATATATATAGATATACATATAGGGTGTGTGCACCAATCTGTGACACAAAAGAAGTGCCACTTTTGTTAAATTTTTACGTAAAATGACCATTTGGTGCTTGCCAAATGGCTCAGATTACTAGGCCTAAGGCTTGGTATTTTAAAACAAATAATTTTTGCGCTCTTTATTTGGCTAGCGACAAATTTGGTGCTAGCCAAATAAGTGCTCCATTTGGCTAGCACCAAATTTGGCACTCTCCAAATGTGAAGCATGAATTTTTATAATACACTTTTGTGAACACTTTTTTTTTTTTTCACTACCAAAGAGACTATATACATGAAATAAAAATTTAATATTATATATGGACATTTTCTTTCTTATACTTTAAGTTATATTTCATTTATATAGTTTTAAGATGTTTGAGATTGGTTTCATATCTCTTGGAGTTATGATACAAATTCTAGTTTCTGGAAGATCTTATATTCTTTAGACAATCAAATTTTAGTAATCAACATTTCAAATTTCAATAATTAGGTCAAATTTTAGTAGTCAATAAGTTGTACATCATCTTTGTCTTTCACTCTCCTCTTCCCTCTCTACTCGCTATCTCTCATGTCCCTCCCTCCCTCTCCCTTCATCCCTCTCTCCCCTAACACATACACACACGCAGACTCCTCCATCTCATCCCTACCTATCCCTCCATCCCTCCCCTCTCTATTCTCTCTACCTCTTCTGGGTATCTGTAGGATCATGATAAGCCAAAAACTGGTGATATGATGGGTACGTGTAGGGTATGTGGTTGGGGTATGTGGCTGATGACTTGTTTTTACCAAAAATTGATGAAATGAAAATAGGTTTTAAAAGAGATTCTGAACTTTCCACTAATATAAATTATTATTTTCTTTGAATTTAATAAATTATTATTATTCATTTTCTATTTGAATTATGACTAAAGTCCTAATTGATATGATAATTAAAAAAAATCTATAGCTTTCAAATGGTATCACATTTTTTGAATCCAAAACATGCATCACATTCTATGCTTCGCATATTATAGGATTAAAAAAATATTAAATTTCATGAAGTTTTGACCAAGTTAAGGTGGTCAAACATATGAGTTTTTTTATATTTTTTAAAAGTTGTAATAAAAAATTCACAATTAATTATTTACTTGGAAAAATATTACAAAAAAATATGCATCACATCAGTACATGAGTCCTCTACTTATATCTAAAATATTATAAAAAAATATTATCATTAAATTATTGTGGTTAGGGTGGTCAGACAGACACCTACTTCTTATTTTCTCCCTAAAATTTAAGTACTACTGCATTGAAATTTCAAATTTTCACTAAATAGATTTATGTTTTTTTAAAATAAACCTAGTAGTTTAGAAGCTACATTCAATTTGCTACAAATTCTATTCTTACATATTTTTCAAATAATATAGATAACTTATTCAAATTTTTATGTCAAGTTGCCTACCTTCGATTTTCCTAAAATTTTTGCCACTTAAGGTTTTGTTTTTTCCATGATGATCCTGCACATTCACTTCTCTCTATACATCTCCTTCCCTCTCTACTTATCTTTATTTCCCCTCTCCCTCTATGTACCTACCTCTTCCTCCATCACTCATCCTATCTATCTCCCTCTCTACCTCTTTCCCTCTCTACTCTTTATCTCTCCTCTCCCATCCTCTACCTAGCTCTCTCTCACTCACTCTCTCTCCCTCACTTCCCCCTCTTCCTCTCACTCTATCCTCTCTATCTCACAATTCACTCTCTCCCTCCCTCCCACTCTCTCCTTTCTATCTCACAACTCTCTCTCTATATATCTCTCTCTCTCCTACACACGCCTCTATCTCCCTCCCTAACTCACGCTCCCTCCCTCCTTCCCTCTCTACTTCTCTCTATCTCTCCTCTCCTTCCCTCTCCCTACCTCACCCTCACTCTCCTTCTTTATATCTCTCCTCTAAGTATCTCTCACTTTTGTCCCTCCCTACTTCCCCCCTCTTTCTCACTCAATTTCTATTTTCTCTATCTCACCATTCTCTCTCTCTCCCTCTCTCTCTCTGACACAAACCTATATCTCCCTCCCTACTTCTCCCTCCCTTCCTCCCCTCTCTAATCTATATCTCTCCTCTATCTCTCCTCCCATCTACTTTTCTTTATCTCCCTTGTCCCTCTCTATACCTATATCTCCCTTCTTCACTCTCTCTCCATCCCTCTCTATCTCACCTATATCTCCTTCCATACCTCTTTCCCCCTCTACTCTCTATCTATCCTCTCCCTTCCTCTACCTACCTCTCTCTCTCCATATCTCCCTCCTCCCTCTTTCTCTCTCACACTCTCCTCTCTATCCCTACCTCTCACTCTCTCCTCTCTTTCTCACAATTCTCTCTCTCCCCCACTTTCCCTCATTCCCTCTCTCTTTCTCACCTATCCCTTGAACTACCTCTCCCTCCCTCCAACCTCCCTCTCTCCTCTCTCTCTCTCCCACCATTATCTCTCTCTCTCTCTCCTCTATCTCCCTCCCCATCATTCTCTCTCACTCTCTCCTTCCCTCTCTACTTCTCTCTATCTCACCACTCTCTCTCTTTTTCTCTCTCCCTGCCTCTCTTTCCATCTCTCCTTCACTCTCTAATTTTCTCTATCTCCCCCTCTCTCTCTATCTCTCTCTTCCTTCCTCCCACCCACCTCCCCTCTCTACTTTCTATCTAGCCTATCCCTTATACCTCTTTCTCTCTCCCTCCCTCCACTCTCTCAATCTCTCCACACTCCACCTTACCTCTCTACTTGTCTCTATCATATCTCTCTATCACTTCTCTCTCACTTCTACCTTCCTCCCTCTCTACTCTCTCTATCTCACCTCTATCTAGACCTCTACCTCCATTTCTCCTATATATCTCTCTTCCTCCCCTTCTTCCTCTTTCTCTCTCCCTCCCTCTCCCCTCTTTCTCTCTCACTCTTTCCTTCCCTCTCTACTCTTTATCTTGCCATTCTCTCTCTCTCCCTATCTCCCTCTCAACTTCTCTCTATAACATATCTCTATCACTTCTATCTCTCTCACATCTCTCTCCTTCTCTCTCTACTCTCTATCTTTGTCCCTCCTTCCTACCATCTCTACATCTCTCTATCTCCCCTCTCTCTACTCTCTATCTCACTTCTCTCTCTCTTCCTTCCTCCTGCCCACCTTCCCTCTCTACTTCTCTCTATCTAACCTATCCTTGTATACCTCTTTCTCTCTCACACCCTCCCCCTTCCCTTTGTACTTCTCTCTATCATATCTCTCTCTCACTACTCCATCCCTCTCCATTATTCCCTCTCTACCCTCTCTCCCCTCCCCTCTATAGCTCCCTTCCTCCATCCCCCTCTTTCTCTCTCACTCTATCCTTCCCTCTAATTTTATTTATCTCTCTAATTCTCTCTATGAGATAGATAGAGAAACAAAGAGAGAGAGAGAGAGAGAGAGAGGGAGAGAGAGAGGGGAGGGGAGGGATGGAGAGGTAAAGAGGAATAGTTGAGATAGAATGTAGATATGGAAAGATACATACAGAGAGGTCAAGGAGAGATAGAGAGAGGGGGAAGAGAGAGAGTTAGGTATATAGATGAGGGTAGTTATATAGGGAGATGCCAAATAGAAAGAGGGAGGATAGAGAGAGGGAGATGATAAATAGAAAGAGTGGGGAGGGAGAGACAGGGAGGGAGAGAGAAGTAGGGAGAGAGTTCAGATAGAGAGATAGTAGAGAGGGAAGGAGAAAGATAAATAGAGAGCAGAGGAAGGAGGGAGAGAGGGAGAGAGAATGACGTATAAAGGGATAGGTAGGTAGAGAGAAGTATAGATGGAAAGGGAGATGGATGGAGTGATAGGGATGGATTGAGAGAGGTAGGTAGAGAGAGGGAGGGGAGATAGAGATAAGTAGAGAGGGAAGGAGATATGGAGGGAGAGGTAGGGATAGAGGGAAATATAGGGATGGAGAGAGATTTGTGTGTGAGAGAGAGAGGTAGGTAGAGAGAGGGAGGGGAGATAGAGAGAAGTAGAGAGGGAAGGGGAGAGGGTAGGAGAGGTAGGGAAGGAGGGAGAGAGAGATGAAATATAGAAAGAGAGAAGGGAGGGAGGGATATGTAGGGAGAGAGAGATGAGATAGAGAGAAAGATATTAGAGAGGGAAGGGGAGATAGAGAGAAATAGAGTAGAGAGGGAAGGGGAGAAGGAGGGGGGAAGGAGGGAGGTAGAGAGAAAGAAGTATATACAAGTAGGTTAGATAGAGAGATGTAGAAAGTGAAGGTTGGTGGCAGGAAGAGAGAGAGATGAGGGAGGGAGAGGTGAAGAGGGATAGTTGAGATAGATAGAAGGAGAGAGAGGTAGGTAGAGAGAGGGTGATGAGAGATAGAAAGAGAGGGAGGAAGAGAGACAGAGGAGAGATAGAAAAAGTGGGGAGGGAGGGAGAGATAGATAGAGAGAGACAGATGGAAAGGTAGGGAGAAAGAGTTGAGATATAGAGAGTAGAGAGGGAAGGAAAGAGATAGAGATAGGTGATAGAGAGATGTGATAAAAAGAAGTAGAGAGGGAAGAAGGTGGAGAGATTGAGAGAGAGGAGACAAGGAGGGGAAAATAAATTGGTATTGAGAGATATATTATAAATATGGGAAAAGATAAATGAAAGTTTCAAAAATTAAACACAAGATATGTGTGCTTCTTTTTTTATTTTCAATCAATTCATATTACATATTTATAGGATTCTAATATCCTATTTTATAGGAAACCTACTATAAAAAATCTTTAAAATATAATGATATAATGAGTTGTTTTAACAACTCAAATCCCTACAAATACTCTATGTGAGTTGTATTAACAACTCACATAATTATTATCACAAACAACTACCCACATTATAATATTTGTTACATGTAATTAAACATGTGAACACTAACATGATTTCCAACACCCCCCTTAGTGTGAACATGGTACAAACTCACACCCTTCATCTATAGTATGCTCATCCCTATGGCATCTCCAACTAACTCATGACCTTGATCTAAAGAAAGGCTCTCTCCTCACATGGTTTTAAATAGACTTACCACAAACCTTGATGTGAACATGAACCTTCACCATCTGTCCACCTCGAGTGGTTTTCTAGATCCTCCCACAAACCCTTTCAAGATCCATGAACTAACTTACTCTGGTGCTTTTGTTTGCCACTATGATTATACATCAAGGAAGAAATTCACAAAAATCTAAAAGACTCATACTAGAAAAGGTTTCACATTTCATTCCATAAGAACAAAATGTTCTTAATTGTAGTCACTGTTGTTGATCACTGCCACTCAATCTTGAACAACATAGACAACTACCACTGCCACTGGAAGTTGTCTTTGAATTTATCCATTTTGGTGTGAAATGGGAATGGAACATTGGTTTTTATTCCCCCCATAATGTGAAATTCCATTTATTCACACAAATAGGAATACTGTAAAGAAAATCATACCATACTGCATACTACTGTCTAGATCTTGTTGCCTAGATCTTGTTGCACATGGCCATTATTGCTAGTGATCATATTCACTAGTTGACCATCTTCCAATGAAGTACGACACTTAGAGGATCTCCACAGTCAAAGGATATTTACAGTCATCTGCTCTCCAATATGATCATTTTTCCAGCATTCACACACCACACTGAAAAGTTGAAAAAAATAAAACACACTGCATATTTATTTGTCACCATGTCATGCATGTGGCCTCATCATTGGTGACTGATGAGAGGTCACTTATTGACCTCCTCCCTTTGTTACCTCAAGATGGTGTATGAAGCAAAGAATCAAAATCAGATCTTGAATTTGCAGAGTCAACTACATAACCTAAAAATGAAGAATGGAGAACAGTTGGAATCCTTTCTCAAAAGGATTGTAGAATTGAGAGCCTCCTTACAAGCATTGGGATAAATAATTGATGATGCAATATTGGTGCCTATTGTTCTATGGGCACTACCTTTGAGGTATAAATTTTTTGTGAAAACTTTGAATGTCACAAAGATGACACCCACATTTGACAAGCTTATGAATCTACTATAGAAAGAAGAATATTTAATGCATGAACATGAGGAGGAGGATCATGCTATGACCACTCATCATAAGGGAAAGAATCCTATGAAGTAGTGTCCAATATGTGAAAGAGTTGGACATGATGTGAAAAATTGTTGGTAAAATTCCTTCAACAAAGGATCATCCAATAAATCACATCCAAAGAAGCCACTTCAAAGTGGCAAACCACAATGGGAGTAGAAGAACAAATAGAAACAACAAAGCAATGTTGTTGAAGCATAAGATCCCCTATGTTTGAGTGTGCCTTAAACTCAATGGATATTGTTGATATGGAGATAGCATCTGGTCACTTATGTTGATCCATCATCCTTGACAAGGATGAGTATTCGATTGTATTACCTTGTCTGTGTGACCAGTTTGGGTTGGTCGGTCTGTGTTGTTATATTACCTTTCATTCTGCTATGAGGTCAGGTACTATTTATTATTTTGTTCATTTGAGTTCTTTTTTTGATTAGTGCCTTGATTGATTATTATATTAAAATAAAATATTGTTTTAGCTAAAAGGTATTTTGATAATTTAAATAAATGTTTTAATACATTTGTGGTTTTGACAAATAAAATATTATTAATTTCTTTATTTGATTTAAATAAATTAAAATTACGATTTAATAAAGAAATATTAAAATAAATATTTATTAACTATAGCGTGTGCAAACAAAATTAAAATGAAAGATTAAATTAATAAATTTAATGTTTTAAAAGTGGAGTGGTAATAAAGAGTTGATAGAAAATAAAAATAAAATAATTAAATTGTAAATGCATGTAGCAAGGGAGAGTGTAGGAAGTGATTGATAAATTAGTTAAAGTGCTAAAAGAGTGGGGCTTTTTCATTTTTGGGGGAGAAACTAATCTTGTTTCTTGTTCCTTGAAAGATTCTTGTTCTTGAATGCTTTATTCTACTTTTTGGGTGTTCTAGAATTGGAATTGCTATAGAATTGTTGGGGCTCTTGGAGAATTTGAAGCTTTTATTAGGAAATTTAGACCTGACATCAACCTTCAACTCATTCAATTGAATTAATCGATGTTCCTTTTTACTATAATCCTCTTCTCTATTTTATAATAAATGTTTGAATTCATTTATTGTCATTCCATTGAATTAATCCATATTCCTTTTTCCTATAATCCTCTTCTCTATTTTGAAATAAATGTTTGAATTCATTTGTTGCTTGAAACAAAACAACTTCTTATAAATTTTTGAGTGTGCTTGCTCTGTAAATATCACATAGCCATTGAAACCCCAATTTCATTGGGAATATTTTGCTTATTTTATGTTTGCTTAATGTTTTTTCCCCAATTTGAATGAAAATGAACAAAGCTTCATAGTTTACTCTTTGTCTGCATAGTTTACTATTTTTCATGCTGGGAATAATCAAAATCCCCAGCCATTGTATTTTATTCATTACTTAAGCTCAGTTATTGTACCTGTTTTGGTGTTTGTCATGCACGAGGACGAAACGAGGTGTTTGTTTTGTGTATTCTTAAACCAACGATTTGGTGATTGGCATCCTGACATAAGTCTGCTTTAAATCTTGAAAACATTGTATGCAGTCTTTACCTTTGCACCTTCCCTTGGCTACAATTCAGCCGCACCATATTCATGCTTGTGAAATTGATTTCCATCTCTTTTGGCATTGGTGCCACAAATATTTGGTGGCCTATACATTTTACGCCGAGGCAATAGAGATTTTGAATGAAAATTCATTGCAATTAGTGACAACGTCGACCACGAGTTTGCTATAGATAAACTCAGGCTTGTCCATTCGATTACCTTGGAGCCATCATGGTGTGGTGACTTACCTCTCTTTTCATGGTGTTTCATTCATGCTTGGCCTTAGGTTTATTCATTATACTTCCATATGACTCAGCCAATTACTTTATCTCATATTAATTCAATATTGAGTTAATCATTTGGGCATGCAACAATTTTGTTGTGTTTACGTGTTCCCCCACATATTCCTGTGAAGTCTTTGTTTAGTTTCACTGTTGATACTTCATGAATGCATATTATATTATGTGTTCATTCAATGCGCTATGTTGGCATATAACTCTTATCTTACATCCTTGTATGCGATTTGAACACGGGTACATGTGTTCATATTTGATGGAAATGAAGTGTAGATATGCTGGTATAAGCAAATAAGTATTGCTGTTGTAAGTTAGACAGCACTATTTTCTATTTAACTGTATTCCTTGGTGTCCAATGCCATGTTGTATGTTTGTCATTTGATTCCTTAATATATATATATACTGATAATCACATTATATATGTGAACTTTTATTCAATATTTTTTTTATTGTTGTTAACAGTAGATTGGAATTATATATATATATATACACATATACATACATAGATTTATATATATATATACATAAATATACATACACATATACATACATAGATTTATATGTGTGTGTTTGTGTGTATTTATTTAATGTAACAGATTGATTGATTTAAAATTTGAAGAACTAATAAGTAAAAGAATTAGATAATTCTTCTTGATGCTTGAACAATGAGTTCTATTACAATTACTTAATAGAAGAAATGTTAAATCCACTATGTATTTTAAAATTATGTTATTAGAGTTGTTATGTATAATGTGTTGTTGGAGATTGGAATATTGTTTTCTTTGCTCTTAAGTTGAGTATTTTTGTGCTTTATGGATATGTCGACTTCTAGAGGCTAGGGGGACAAATTTTTTGCCTGATAGATTTTATGATCATTCACTTGGAGATGGATTATTTATGCCTTGCATAGATACACAAGGGCCTTAAGCCTTGCACTGTGGATTCACTATTATGTTTGGGATTAGTTTGTGGGATGGTTCATGCCTCACCTTATGTGTATAGTCATGTGGTATGGGATTTGTGCACATTGGTTTTGTCCTGTTGGTTTTATTGAGTTTCCTAGCTTCTAGTAGGGGGAGTGACCCTTAATGGGGGTTGGCGCACAAGGTGGCACTGGGGTAAACTATGTTGGAGTTTCTTAACTTAGTCACAACTTAAAATGAATTAGAGAGTTGGGTAGTCTACACATTAATCAAGATAACTGAATTCTTTGCCCATGTCTATAGTGCTCATTTAGGGTAAGGATGGGTTGAGAAGGCCTAGGTTGCAAGACCAACTTCCTTGTCCTCACGAAATGAAGATTGGTTTTGCATGTGTCACCCTATGGAGCTGACAGCTAGTGAGAGACTGCCAACATAACTATAGATGGGGGTCAATAGCTAGTGATAGACTACCAGGGCAACCCATGTTAGGACCATGAAATGACACTTTTCCCTCTACAGACTAGTATTCCCTTGTTTGTTCTATCCCTTGGTATGTGACGTCCTTTGGTAGAAATGCATGTTGTTTTGTGATATGTTGTTGTAATATTAGTTTTTCTCTATTTAGCCTTGTTATGTCAATTGTGGTCATCTTGTTGTTGTTGTGGGACCAAGTGTTATCTCCTAGCATGGGGGAAGGACTTTTGGGTTCCGCATGGTTGGGTGGAATGTTCCTTGTACTCCATTGGGTTTCCCTTGATGTTGATCGTTCGTGTGACAACTATTCTTGGAGTTGTGGACTCTTGTGTTGTTCCTACCTCTAGTGGATTATCATACATGTACTTGTATTGTACTATAATTCAGTTGTATCATGTATTGTAACTCTCAATTATAATCTCCCCAAATGATCATGAGGAAGCATTGATGTAATGATGTTAAGTTCTAACTAATTGTGAACTCTCCCTTGTAATGAAAAGTAAAATGACATTTATTTCATATGCTAGTTAATTGAATGATCCTTGATGTTGTTATATTGATGATATGATATGGAAGATTCATATTGGTTGATCATTTAAATATAATGGATAAAATGAAATTTCATATTGTTGGATGAATCTTATTTTATGGGATGTTAGCGATGATTTATGATTCTTGTTAGTTTGGTTAATGAGATTCTAGTATTGTAGTCATGAAACCTTAGAGGACTTAGGATAGAATACAAGTTTTTATGTCATTTGCAAACTTTATTATGTTGCACTTAAAAAAAAATTGTTCCATTTTAGTGTTGTAGTTTATTTTTCTCTAGGGTTTTATGTCAGGACATTACACATGGTATCATAGCCCATGTTCGAACACTGGGTACTCTGGATACATATAAGATCCCATTATAATGTTGTCTTAGTTGCATATATTATGAAGTTTATGTTTCCCCTTGTTATCCTCATCTAACACGCTGAAACTTGTCCTTGGTAGTGTTTGTGTATAAAATTCCTAGAGGTTGGGGTTGAGGTTAGAGACATGGTAGAGGTCATGGTGGTGGCCATGGGGCTAATCTCTAGGACACCCCTCCTCATTTTTACCACAAGAGTGATCATGAGGAACAACAGGGCTCCCAGAAGAATCAATGAAGCAAAGATTAGAATCTGCGTCAGCTAGGGTTGGAGGGTACAAAGTTGTGTCATTTACTTGAGGAGGTTTTTGCTCATTTATGTCCTAAATAGGAGGGTGATGAGTTGGCGGCTAGGGATAGAGAGAGATCTCCCAAGAGGAGAGAGATTATAGTTGAGCAGGATGCTACATTAGTTGGACATACAAGAGATATTTTGAGAGAACGTCCTCCCACTTTTGATGAGACCTAGTTAATTGATTTGAATAGGTGTTTCAAGATGCATCTGTATGGCAGCAACACCATGGTTAGGTGCACTATAATGCACCTTAGAGGTTTTGCTTCCATGTGGTGGCATTTGGAGGAGTAAAAGCTATATTTGTATATAGATTTTGTATCATCGGAGATGCTTTTAGAGAGATTCAGAGCTTGTTTCTTGTCCTATCATTGGAGAAAACATCGAGCAGATGAGTTTCATGAGCTGAGATAGATGGCCATGTCAGTTGAGCAATATCAGTGGATATTTTATGATCTTAAATAGTATGTAGGCATAGGTGATGATGAGGGTATGTTGGTGCAACATTTTATCAAGGGCTTGAATTCCTGTATCAGTGGGTGTGTTCATGTGTTTGAGCCAAAAACTATGGAGCTGGCTATAGAGAAGGCTCATATAATAGAGGAGAATTTGGCCATTGCACTAGGTGGTCATAAAAGTGTACAGATTGGTATCTCATCTCTAGTTGATGTTGGGTCTTAGGGTGGTCAGTATTAGGTTTTGAGTTCCTCTAAGGGCCATCAAGCACTCGCCAAGGGTGGGAAACAGTAGCAACACTCTTAGTCAAAACATAATAATTCTCTGTCTTAGCATGGTGGTAAGTGGCTTCAGTCCATGAGGGATCGGAGTTGGCAGAGAAACAAGCACAATCATTCTAATAAGCCAACAAAGAGTTCCCAATCTATGGTTAGTGGAGGTAATTTTCCATATTCTAGTGCCCCCTTAGGTGGTTGGGGTTATGGAAGAGGAATAAGATGTTTTTCATGTAGATAGTCGAGCCACATAGCTAGACTATGTGATATGAAGAACACAACTAGATTCAATCAGTGGTCGGCTACCTCAGAGCTGATAATGGGTCACATAGGTATATCCCACAGAGTGTTTGCAGTAGTGGATAACTGCTAGGTTGAATAGTAGGGTACAGTAGTAGAGGCTTCAGGTAGAGGAAAGACAACTATGGAGCCTATCGATATTCTGGAGCATGGGAGACTCACCTTCAAGGGTCGCGATGTTGAGCAACTATGGGTCTAGTGGGATACTATTGTTCAGTCCTTAGTTCTTTGGTAGAATGTGAGAGTTTTACCTATATCTATTTGGAGGATTCTTGAAGTAAGCTTGGTCTTAAGGGGGAGGATGTAGTGCCCCCTCAGTTTTCTTTTTGTCTCTAATAGATACTTGATTGTGTTTGGATATTATCATACTTTGCTTGATGTTAGATTCATAGTTGTGATAATAGTTGATGATACTTTTATCACGGATGTTTATGTTTATTCCATGCTTAGTAGATCGATTTAATTGATTGTGTGGATTATTCTTGCTATGGGCATCATGTGATTATTTGATGATTGTGCATATCATGTAGATTAGCATCTGATTATTGTGTGTTAATGTATTTTAGTGAAGGGAAATAGTCTCGCATCACTCGCTTGTGAGTGTCCTATGATGTTGTGACTTTCCCTTCACGGTGTGTTTGATTTTTTTACTATGTACATGCTCGACTATGTGGTTTGTTGCAGGTTGCAGGTACTAGGAATCAACTTCACTTGAACTGCCAAGTTTATGTGTGCCTTAAACCCAATGGAGATTGTTGATATGAAGATAGCATCTGGTCCCCTATGTTGATCCATCATCATTGACAAGGATTAGTATTCGATTGCATTACCCTATCTATGTGGTTAGTTCAGGTTGGTCAGTCTATGTTATTGTATTACCTTTCATTCCACTATGAGGTTAGGTATTGTTTGGTATTCTATTCATTTGAGTTATTTATTTGATTGGTGCCTTGATTGATTATTATATTAAAATAAAATATTATTGTAGTTAAAAGGTATTTTGATAATTTAAATAAATGTTTTAATACATTTGTGGTTTTGACAAATAAAATATTATTAATTTCTTTATTTGATATAAATAAATTAAAATTATGATGTACTAAAGAAATATTAAAATAGATATTTATTAACTATAGTGTGTGCAAACAAAATTAAAATGAAGATTAAATTAATAAATTTAATGTTTTTAAAAGTGGAGTGGTGGTAAACAGTTGATAGAAAATAAAAATTAAAAAATTAAATTGCAAATGCATGTAGCAATAGAGAGAGGGGGAAGTGATTGATAAATCAATTAAAGTGCTAAAAGAGTGGGGATTTTGCAGTTTTGAGGGAAAAAACTAATCTTGTTTCTTGTCCCTGTCAAATTTTCTTGTTCTTGAAAGCTTTATTCTGGTTTTTTGGGGTTATAGAATTAGAATTGGAATTAAAATAAATGTTTGAATTCATTTGTTGCAAAACAACTTCTTGTAAATTTATGAGTGTCCTTGCTTTGTAAATATCACACATCCATTGAAACCCCAATTTCATTGGGAATATTTTGCCTATTTCATGTTTGTTTAATGTGTTTTCCCCAATTTGAATCAAAATAAACAGAGCTTCAGAGTTTAATCTGTGTCTGCATAGTTTACTATTCTCCATGTTGGGAATAATCGAAATCCCCAGTCATTGTATTTTATTCATTACTTAAGCTCAATTCTTGTACTTGTTTTGGTGTTTATCTTGCATTTGAGGAAGAAACAAGGTGTCTATTATGTGTATTCTTGAACCAACGATTTGGTGGTCAGCATCCTGGTATAAGTCCGTTGTTGAATCTTGAAAACACTGTATGCAGTCTGTACCCTTGCGCCTGCCTCTGGCTACAATTGAGCCGCACCATATTCATCTCCTAAGTTCTTTCGTTATAATTCTGTTGGATGGCATTTGATGCTTGTGAAATTGATTTCTGCCTCTTGCAGTGTCAACACCACAGAGATTTGGCGGCCTGTACATTGTCTGCTAAGGAAACAGAGATTTTGTATGAAAATTTATTGCAATTAGTGGCAACGTCAACCACGAGTTTGATATAGATAAATTCAAGCTTTTGCATTCGATTACCTTGGAGCCATCATGGTGTGGCAACTTACTTTTCTTTCAATGGTGTTTCGTTCATTCTTGGCCTTAGGTTTATTCATTATACTTCCATATGCCTTAGCTGATGCCTTTATCTCATCTTAATTCGATATTGAGTTAATCAGTTTTGGCATGCAACAATTTTGTTGTGTTTATGTGTTCCACCGCATATTCCTATGAAGTCTTTGTTTAGTTTCACTGGTGATACCCGATGAATGCGTATTATATTATTTGTTCATCAAATTCGCTATGTTGGCATATAACTCTTATCTTACATCCCTGTATTCGATTTGAACATGGGTACATGTATTCATATTCAATGGAAATGAAGTCTAGATACATTAGTATGAGCAAATAAGTATTATTGTGGTAAGTTAGAGAACACAGTGTTTTATTTAACTGCGTTCCTTCGTATCGAACGCCATGTTGTATGTCTGTCATTCGATTCATATATATATATATATATATATACTAATAATCACATTATATATATGTAAACTTTTATTCAATGTTCTCTTTACTGTTGTTAATGACAGGTCGAAATTATAAATAATTTTACTTCCATATAAATATATATATGTATGCTTATACATATATATATACACATATATAGATGTGTCTATATATATATATATAGATATATATACATACACATATACGTATATATATACATGTACTTATCTAATGTAGGAGATTGATTGATTTAAAATTTGAAGAACGAATAATTAAAAGAATTAGATAATTCTTCTTAATGCCTAAACAATGATTTCTATTACAATTACTTAATAGAAGAAATGTTAAATCCACTGTGTATTTTAAAATTATGTTATTAGAGTTGTTGTGTATAATGTGTTATTAGAGATTGGAATATTATTGTCCTTGCTCTTAAGTTGAGTACTTTTGTGCTTTATGGATTTGTGGACTTCCAGAGGCTGGGGGGAGAGTTTTTCTTCCCTATAGATTTTATGATCATTCACTTAGAGATGGATTGTTTATGCCTTGCACGGATACATGAGGGCCTTAAGTCTTGCACTATGGATTCACTATTATGTTTTGGATTAGTGTGCGGGATGGTTCATACCTCGTCTTATGTGTATGTTCATGTGGTATGTGATTTTTGCAAGTTGGCTTTTCCCTATTGATTTTATTGGGTCTTCTAGCTACTAGTAGGGAGAGTGATACTCTTCCCTCTATAGACTAGTCCCTTGTTTGTTTTCTCCCTTGGTATGTGATGTTCTTTGGAAGCAATGTATGCTCTTTAGTGATGTTTTGTTGTAATGTCAGTTGTTCTTTGTTTAGCCTTGTTACATGTCAGTTGTGGTTGGCTTGTTGTTGTTGTTGCGAGAAGGTTAGTAATTCCCCAAACATAACCGCCACAGGTTTATCCTTCACTACCTTCCATGTATAGAAAGAAGCCAAGATGGAAACAATGGAGTAACCCTCCCAAATGCATGGCAATGTCGGGTTACATGAGGGGAAGAAATCATAATGCTAAGGCAAGTCAATAGGAAGAACATTTGGAGACAATTATAGTAGGAATTACCCAAAGCAGTCATGGAAACCGTTGCAGTTGAGCTAGTGATTGAGGCAATCAGAGTTGAGATAGAACAAATGATGGAAGTAGCTACAATAGATGCCACACTTGTAGTAGAAAAAGAGTCTGCCACTTCACCACTACTATAGCCTTCACTACAACGTAGCCCTCACCAGTCTATGTTGATCTGGATTTGCCACTATGAGATATCATTGCAAAACCATTTTGTTTATCAAGTGTTCATGGGCCCAATGTTCCTCCTTCTAGAGAAGCTAGCCATAACCTTTGGCTTGAATGCATCCTAAGAAGGAAGAGAGACATGCCCTCCTATAAGTTGGACTTCATAGAATTTGATCATATCCCTCAAGAATTTCTTATTAAGAAGATGAAGAAACAAGTCCATGTAGGAAGGAACATTGATAATGAGTTGGTAATAGAGACAGCTACCCCACCTGAGAACATAAATGTACATGAGACCTTTGAAGTTCAAGACTTCACCTTGTCACAAGTAAACCTTCACAAGACCAAGTGGGCACCTTCAAATTTTCAAATTTGAAGTGCCCATATTGAAAGATTTTCTTTTGCACACTCAAAAGTGCCCCTGAAAAAATTTGCCTGAGTGACCTACTTTGGAGGGTCACAATTCGAAGCCAATTGATTTTCATGAAAAACCCCATTGTGGTCACATGCATGTGATATATGTGAAAGTGCATGTCAGTTTTCAGCTACCTATGATGAGTTTTGATAGTGTTTTGAAAAGCAAGGTTGGAGGATTTTGACATTTTTCTGCTATTTGTGAACTCTCAGTTCTGCGAAGTGGCCTCTTTTCAAGCTTATATTTTGTAATTGGATGAATGTTATGAAGAAAATATTGGTTCTCTCCATTCTCCCTACATTCATATGCTTCATGGTTCATTTTCAAAATCTCATGATCAAATTTGATATTTTTACTAGGTCAAAAGCAAATACAGTTTGTTCACTTTACACTTGCATTTTCAGAATGCTTCAAAGTGGTCATCTTTGACCCTTAACATCTTTTGATGAATGTTTATTGAAGGGAAAAAATATTGCACACATATTTAGTGCACCGAAATGACCTAGTGTGTCCAGTGGCAGTTCCTCAAGAGAAGATTTGATAATTTTTCAAGGAGGTGACTTGGTGCGGTCAAGTTGGTTTCTCACAAGTGAAATTACAAAATATCCTGAGTGAGCCACTTTGGTATTTAATATTTTCACTCGAGGAATATTTTTGACATGCTATTTGTTGCACTAGATTTATTGTTCAAATGGTTACACGCATGCTCAATTTCACACCTCCTGGATAAGCTTTGATGGGTTAACTAATCCTTTTCTGACTGCAACATGGCCAAAATTAGTGTTGTGAAACATTACAAAATTTTAAAATCTAAGGACAACCCATTTCTTGTTTTGGTCTAAATACTCTACAGCTCCATTTTGGTAAAAAAAGTTCATATGATGCATTGTTTTAATGCATTTTTGATCTGGCGAACATGTCCTAGGGGCTAGTTTACAAAGGAGGTACCAGATTCTTGATGGTTGGGAAAATTTTGAGGAAATGGGTTTTCTCTAAATAATTTATTATGACCACATGCAAAAAATATCGGCTCGAGCTATCCCGATTTTCCCGTAGTGAATTTTCTCCAAATGGGTCGTAGGCGTAATTAGAAGTCACAAATGTTTATAATGTTTCAAATGTTAATATTTAAAATATTTAAAATATTTAAAATATTGTGCATTTGTAAAAGATGCATTTAGGGAAAACATAAAATGAATTTCAAATGTTTTGGAGGACAAGCAAGTTTAATTCTTGCTTCTGATTGGTCCAGAGACAATTTTCACGGGAAAACTCCATCGCCCATCTCCATTTGAAAATGATTGAGCTAATTTAAATTAGTAATGCCCAATGGTTTGCATTGTATGAGTTTGAGGCAACTTCAAACCTTATAAAAAATAATTTAAAGAATGCTCCATCGCACATCTCTCTTTTCATGGGGAGTTCAAATAACGATGAGCAATGGTTGTTGAATCCATTGCTCATCGCTATTTGTGAGAGGTTTTTCATAATCAAATCTGCAATGGCCTTTATCTTGCAATAGATTTGGGGAAAGTATATATTGGTTTAAAATATTGGCAAAGTAAGTGCATGGGAAATAATTTGGGGCAACTTTATTAAAGTTTACATTGATAATTGTAACTTTACTAATTTTACAAAATTTGTTCATCGCTCGTCGCAGTTTCACGGCATAATTTTGGGAATGAAGTAGTGATCGTGCAATGCTTGAAAGTTCCATCGCCCATCTCTATTGTGAGATTTATTTTCTCTTGCAATCAGCGATGGCTTGTGCTTGGATGCTGAAATTCAAAATGTTTTTAATGGCTACAAATGAAGAATGTAATCACATTTTTGGACTTGGAGCAGATTTTTGAACACATGTACAAGCCGACAAATGTCCTCTCAACCTCCAGAAGGATGCCTCAACCCTTTCTCATGCCTAGGAAGGAATTTTAACCACATTCTATGCATTTTTGGTTTCCTTTGAGCTAGAAAATTTCTTCCAAATACATTTCATGAAATTTTGTTTTGAATTTCCATTTTTGGTGGATAAATAATTTAACATTAACAAATGTTTTATTGATGGAAATTTAAATTCCTAAATTCCATCGACTATTGATAGAATTGTGTTGATCATTGTAAACACTTGTTTCATGGTTGTCAAAGTCTCTTAAGAGGATGCAAAAGCATGAAGAACAAGGGATCAAAAGTGAGTGTCGTCATTGCTGATTTGTTTTATTTTTTCTCATCCTATGAGAGATGCATGATGGTGCACTCCAAGACTTCGCTCCTCACTAATTTCCTATGAGTTTCCCTCTTGAAATCTGTGATTGGTGATGGTGGTTGTCATGAGTAAAATTTTCACAAATAAAATATAGTTTTATTTGTTGTTGGTTAAAAGTGGCTCATAAATAAATTATGGTGGGAAGGTAAAATGTATTGCACAAGTGAATGATTTTTTCCCAATGAAGGGAATATCTCCTAGCACTATTATATTTTTTCTTTCCTAAGTACATTAGAGATGTGTGATGGAAATCATCTCTGCAATGTTGGAATAAAGCATTGTGGGCCCAAATTGATATCAAATATTATTATTTGATAAAGTGTTTCATGGTGAGTAAAATTTTAAAAGTGAGAAGCACAGGTAATGTGACTTTCACAACCGAAGAAAATATTTTAAACACCTCACCAATAAAGTTAAAGACTTTATTTGATGGGTAGTAAAATTTTATTTCCTAAACTAAAATAATCAAAGTCTCCACATTTTGATAAATTAAAAACTTTAAATGTTGAGTAAATGTATTTTATAGAGAGTGCACAGGAATGAAGAAGGTAAATGAATAGGTAAAAGGGGGTTTCTATAGCAAAATGGTGAATGAAAAGTGAAAGATTTTCATAGAGGAATTTTTTATATCTTTAACAAACAGATTTTTTAAGGCTACAAGGCATAATGATGAAGGATGAAGTCTTCCCGAAGGGGAATTTTCTCTGTTAGAGGGAAAACACAAAATGCATGAGGTGTGAATGTGAGAGTATCCTAAAAAGTATTTACCAAGCAAAGGAAGTTGCAGATCAATATACCTAAATATGCCAAGTGTCTTCTTCTGATCTCCATTTGGGCTTTCTTTCTCCTTAAGTGTTGTTTATGCTCCATTTTAGAGAGTGTTGTTCTAAGATTATTCATAGTGAACATTGTAATACAAAATATTTTAGAGTTAAGTCTTAGGTCTTGATTTTTTTTCAATGTGTATGTATTTTTTATGGCAATAATAGCATAATAACATAGAATGGTGCTAGTTTGAAACCATTTTCTCTCTTATGTACTAGTTTTGTAGGCTATGAATAACATAATCAAGAGTTATTTTATTTGTCTCCTTTGATTTCCAATGGATGTTTAGCTTTATTCTTGCTTATCCATTCAATGAATGTATATAAATGCTTGAGTGAAACTATTGGTTTATGTTAGGCTAAGTGCAAGGATTCTGATAAGAAGTTATGGTTGAGATGTTATGTTTAAATATTGTAATACAGTATCTTCAAAGCTTAGATGATGCTATGTATTGAATTTTTATCAGGTTGCATAAATATTGAAGTTAAGTTTGTTCCAATGGATGAAGCACTGATCAAAGTGTGTTGTTCTTGTTTCAATCTATTGATTAATTCAACAGCAAATCACATATTTAAATCAAATCGAATATCATTCTCAATTTATTTGTGTGTTGAGATTATTTTATTACATCTCTCATGTTTGAATCAAACACTACCATGAATGTCATCCAAACCTTTAGGGTGTTGTGTCTTTTAAACAATTAGAGGAGAATCATATGTTTACAATGTATTTGGTACTTTATCACACAAGTATCTATAAATATATTGTTGTGATTAATGTCCCTAGTTTAATAGAGCCAAAAGTGTAGGAGATTTCAGTCTCTTATTGAATCTTGTTCGTTGGCCAAATCAAATCTTTGAGTCTAAATATGAGAGAGTGGCTAATCTTTAGGATTCATTGCATCTATTGATTTGGGAACCAATAGACCACTCGCTAGGTGGATGTACACCTTCTTGGGATTGCATCAGTTAGTGCTCAAGAGAGAATGGTGAAGGATGGAATAGACAAAGCAGCCTTAAAGGTTGAAAACCAACAACTAGGGTTGTACATATCCATTTTGATGCATGACACAAAAAATATCTACTTTACCACAAGATATGTTGGACCTCCCTATAGAGTGAAACCATCACCAACTGATGACATGTGGAAAAAACTTGAGAGATCAAGTGGAGGAATTTTTTGATAGGGGAAGATATATAATGGTAGAACTATACTAGTTGAGGGAGAAAGCTCATGGAATCCACACGAATATTCAACAATTAAAGTTAAAGATTGTAGAGAAGAGGTCAGAGGATGAGATCACAGCTACAGATTTACAATGGACATACCAAACAATTATCACTGCAAAGAACAAGCAACATCTAATTGCTTGGAAAGAACAACTGACCTACAAGGTGAAAGCCTATGATGCCAATTCTGTAGAGATGTTGATTAAGTACCACAAAATTGTAGCAGATATTATCAACTTCACAAGAATGTTGGTAATATCCATCCCTTGACTCTACCAGTATCAAGGTGGAGCATACATTGAGTTAGAGACAGCAAAAATAGTTCCAAGATTTCATTTTTGGTGCTTTTTGTAGTGACCCTACTAGTTTTCAATAGAGAAAGATTGCTAACATGTCCACCAAGCTGGATCAAGTAGCTATGAAATGCATTGAGTATTAGTAGCATCTTGTGCATGGAGAGCAGATGGTGTAACACCACATCATTATGCTATAGAGCATTGACTATCTGGAGGTGGTAGAAGTCAACACATGGATTGAGCAGTTGTTGACCAAAGGTGGTGAGGTGTAAAAAGACACCTAGGTTGGGACATCCTAGTCTCTAGGATGGTATTTATGATTAATAGTTAGTTAACTTGATGCCTCTTTCCAAGTTAACAAACTCCCCCTTAAATCGTTCATGTCTATCTCTATTTATGGGGGGTGTTTTTTTTTACTTCCATTGATTGTGGATGTTTGTTTTGACTCCACTAATCATGGATGGCTTATCTCCATAAATCATGGATGTCTATCTTAGAGACACCTAATGTACTATAAGTTCTCTTGTAGTTTAGTGTCAGTTAATTGAAGTATTCTTTCAGTTGACTAATGGATTTCCTACTTTCTAGGAGTAAATCTCACTAATTAGTTGGAAAATGATCTTTGTTGACACAAGAATATTTTGGGGTTGCCCACTCCTTTGAGCACCTAGTGTACTATAAGTTCTCTTATAGTTTAGTGTCAGTTAATTGAAGTAGACTTTCAGTTGACTAGTGGATTTCCTACTTTCTAGGAATAAATCTTACTAATTAGTTGGAAAATTATCTTTGTTGAATCAAGAATATTTTAGGGTTTCCCAATCCTTTGAGCTCTATAAATAAGAGCCTTGCGCTCATTATTTGTTAACCTTTATTTACTACGCAAAATTGCTCTGTCATTGTTGCCTCAAGTTTGGAAGTGCTTATTTGTTCGCTCTTGGATGAAATTTAATTCGTTTGCTGAGAAATTGTGCATGATTTCATGCATTTGCATGTCCCAATTCATTGTAATTTATAGTTGAATAAATTTGAAGAGGCAAACTAGAAAGCACATGCATTTTGATCCACATATTTGAGTTCATTCAACATTTTGTTATTACAATTTGTTGTTTCAATCTCCTCCTTAGATAGGGGTTCCTCCTCCTCATATATTTTGTTATTAGCAAGTTATTGTTTGATGTTGTTTAATGAATCATCTTTCAACCAATACTTCGAAAGGGGTTCCTCCTCTTTAGCAAGTCTATTAGCCAAATCATCATAATTTTTTGTTTCTAGTAAGTTATTTCCTAGCCTATACCTCGGATAGGGGTTCCTCCCCATTTGCAAGTTTGAGATCTATCTTACTATAAGATTGATTACTTGCATAAAGCCTTATTCCATCATAAGCTTGAGACTTCATAGCCTCGGTCACATTCTAGAAAGATGGTTGTACCAAGTAATCCAACCCACTCATTTCACTCCTATTCCCTCATGCTCTATTAATCTTGAGGAGATAGGATAGATTAAAAGCTATTTTAGTCATAGTTAAAGATATACTAAAATTAGAGAAAACCTTAGCTATGGTGCATTGTGTTTATGCACCCTTGTGTCTTGTTGCTGAGTAAAAATGATAGGAACCTTAGTTTATTGTGCTTTTTACATTCAAAATCAGCAAAGACATATCTTCCTCTATATAATACTGAAGGATAAGTTACTAAAACACTTGCAATAGCTGTATGTTTCCAATCAACACTCCAGAGGTACTAATTGAAATGCCACAATTTTTTGGCGCCCACCGTGGGGCAACGAGGCATAAAGATTCAAGAAAATATAAATGATTTTATGTCACAAAATGACTATCTAGTGTCCTTAGGCTCCAGTTGAACAACCAGATCTTGCTCCAACAAATCTCCAACTAGATCTTACATTCATTGAAGGAGAGCAAACAAACATCATCTGTAGCTTGTGCATGTTTATCTTTGAAAAGAATACATCACCTGCTCAATGGAGAGCCATGAATATTACTCTGGACAAAGAAGAAAGAAAGGTTGATCTTGCAGTTGGAAGGTTGGTGTTACCTCCACCTGTGTGGTAGTAAGCATTGTGGCTTACCAAGTATATACAAGGAGGAGAACCAATCCTCTATTGCAAGAAGCTGGAGAAGCATCCAAAATAGAGCATATTTTTGAAAAGGCTTCTAAGCATTTTCAAGAAGATCCACAACAAGAACCTCCAGCTCAAGAAATGGTCAATGAAAATGAGAATAAGGGCTATGGTTGTAGTTTTGGTATTGGCATGGTGTGATGGTTTAAAGGTGGCATTGTTGTTCTTGCCACGAAGGTTCAAACCTCGTTGGGGTGGTATTGTAGAATGGATGTATTCTGGTTCATGGCTCCGGTCAAAAGCATTTACCCCTTGAATAAAAAAAATGGCTATGTCTATAATAATGGCTACAACAATAATGGCCGTAATATTGGCTATGACAATAATGGTGGAATGAAAATGGTAATAATAATGGTAACAATGACAATGGAAACAACAATGGATTTGGTAACAATTTATTTGGAAACCATAATCCAAGGAATGTAAGATGTTCAACACCATTGCCATGGGGAAATAACATAGACCCATTTTCCTTTCAAGGAAACCATGAACTTCCCAAAGGATCATGAAAATATTTCCCAAGATTCTACGACAATGGGGATAAACACCCAAATGAGCGCATCTCAACGTTCATAGTGGCTTGTTCTATTATGTTTGTGCCACATGAAGGTATTTCCATTTGAATCTTTTTCAAAAATCTTGAGGAAAAAGTTTCCGAAGTCTAGTTCAACCATTTACAACCAGGAATAATCACAAGCTGGGAGGTCATGCATGAGATGTTCCTAACATGATTCAAGCCTGCCAAAGATAGCTATCAATTATTTTCCCTGTTATCTAACTCATAGATGGAACCCACATAATCGATGAGGGAATTCATAGCAAGGTTTAATTTCCTCATTACACATCTCTCTCACACTCTGAATGCATTAGATGAAATCTTGATGAGCAGTTTCACCAATGCCCTTGCCTCGGGGAAAGCCTTTTTCATAAAAGGTAACCATGAAATAGACTTGTTGGTTGCACAAGAAAGAGCTATTGAGCTCGAGGACCACATGATCACAACTAGGAAGATGAAGAACAACACTATCAGACCGATGGCCCAAGCATCAGTAGATCCACTACTATAGAAGGTAGCAAATGAGGTGACTATCCTCAAGAGACAGTGATTCAATCAGGGGCAGCAAGCACTACCCATTTCACCACCACTGTATCAACAACAACAATAGAACTAGGCTCAACAGCAGTATCAAAATAAACAACCTTATCAACCAAATAGGAATAACTTCCAGCCCTTCAATAATCACAAGCCTCGATATACAAGACCTCTACCAAGACAAGCAGAGGCTGATAAATCTAATGTGTACTATTGTTTCCATGAAATAGTAGAATACATTGGAGTTGACTGCCCTAAGAATCAAAGGATGAACCAAATAATGGGGTATGCTATAGACCAAGCACCAAGCCCAAGTTATGTACCTTCAAATGCAAATTTTGTCTCACCATAGGGTATGTGCAGGATCATGATGAGCCAAAAAGTGGTGATATGTAAGTGATATGATTACCCATGTGGTTGACGACTTTTTTTAACCCAAAATTGATGAAACAAAAAGGGTTTTTAAAGGAGATTCTTAGCTTTCCACTGTTATATAAATTATGCTTTACTTTGAATTTAATAAATAATTATTATTCATTTTCTATTTGAATTACAACTAGAGTCCTAATTGATAGGTTGATTGAAAAAAAACTATAGCTTTCAAATGGTATCACATTTTTTGAATTTGAAACATGTGTCAAATTCTATGCTTTACATACTATAGGATTAAAAGAAAAAAATAATTTCATGAATTTTTGACCAAGTTAAGGTGGTCAGACATACGTGGCTTTATATTTTTTAAAAGTTGTAATAAAAAATTCATAATTAATTATTTAATTGGAAAAAAAATACAAAAAAATATGCATCACATCGGGACATGAGTCCTCTACTTATATGTAAAATATTATAAAAAAATATTATCATTTTATTGTGGTTAGGGTGGTTAGACAAACACCTACTTATTTTTTCCCTAAAATTTAAGAACTACTACATTGAAATTTCAAATTTTCACCAAATAGATTTTTTTTTAAAAAAATCTAGTAGTTTAGATACTACATTCAATTTGCTACATATTCTATTCTTGTACATATTTTTAAAATAATATAGATAGCTTATTCAATTTTTTACGTCAAGTTTCCTCTCTGATTTTCTTAATTTTCATCGCCACTTAAGGGCCTATTTTTTCCATGATGATCCTACAAATGCCCCACAAATGAACAACTTTGATGGTGACTCCACAATGAGATACTTCAACAACATAACCATAAATCAAAATCAAGAAGAAGAAGACTACCATTAGTACTCTCTCACTATTGACTACGAGAATATCTCAACACCTGTGTTCACAAGATCCCAACACTTCAAAGCACAAAAATAAGATGAAGAAAAATGGAAGTCCAATGAAAAGGGAAAAGAAGCCTCCACTTCTAATCCCAAATCTTCACATGAGAATGTCATGTTAAATGATCAAGATCCATCTTCAACAAATTTTGACATCGTGACATCCTTGATGAAGTGAAAGGTACAAATCTCATAGATGAAATATCTCTAGGCCCACCTATCAATTGGATCGAATTCTCAAAGTAGTGAAGAAGAAGGTTGTAATCCAACCCATGTTGCTATAATCTTTCATACCAGAATCTTGAGAAAAGCCAAAAATCTTTTACATATCTTTGTATATGGGAGGGTACAAACTCAACAACTGCATAATAAACTCGGAAGCATCAGATAATGTCATTCCCTTGCAGATCATGAACTCATTGGGATTATCATGTATCAAAACTCATGACAAGTGCTACTTACTTGAATCCAAACTGGTACCATTGGTAGGCCAATTGAAGGATTGTCAAGTAAGACTAACAACATGTCTAGAAAAGAAGATCATGATGACCATCTTGATAGTTGACATACCAATTAGCTATGGGATGCTACTAAGAAAAATCTTCTATAAAGATCTCAGAGGTGATATCCAAATGGATTGGGTGTACATGACAATCCCATTAAAGATAGGTAACTTCAAGTTGGAACTTGAGGCTAAGTCCAAATTCACAGTGGTGAAGTCCAAGACCCCCAAGCACAAGTGCTATATCAAAGTATGGGTCCTGAAACATATGCCATGTTGTCTGAAGTAACCAAAGAAAAGAAAAAGGTTGCATTTTCCACAAGCACATCAAAAGAAAGTTCAAATATGTGGACAATTCAATTTGACAGAAGTTTCTCTACAACAGGCTTAGGAGTGGGAGTTGTCATTACCTCTCCTGAGGGTACTCTATAACCATTTGCTTATTGCTTACAGTTTGATAATACAAACAACACTATAGAATACAAGGTGCTCATACTAGGCCTTAGAAATTTAAGAGATATGGGTATAAAATCCCTCTAAGTTGAAAGTGATGTAGAACTAATCATCCAATAGATTAGAGAGTGATATCAAGGAAAAGTTTCCTTATGTCTTAACAACAAAGGGTGTGGAATGCAATCGAATGGCTCGATGCATTCAACATTAGATACGTTCCACATGAGTACAATAGCAAAGCAGATTCTGTTTGCGGTATCGGCTGGTCTCTTCATGCCTCATTCTAACTTCCATCAAAATGCCTTCACTATTGAGCTCGTTTGCAAGCCGGCTATCCCCAACAATTGTGACAACTAGAAGATATTTTATGATGATGATGACATCAAAGATTTCCTCTGCATGGGGAACAATTATAAAGAACTATTCTTTTAAGGTAATGCTTCTCCTTTCAAAGAATCCATAGCAGAAGATTTTGAAGCCACCAAATATGGCATCATCCAATTAAGAGGCAACAATATCCCCAAGGGTCTCATATCCTTGGAGCATATTTTTGATAGAAATGAAAGGCGTCTACAAGATTAGAGAAACTTGGCCAATAAGACATCTATCGATTACTATCAAGTCAACATTGGTACCAAAGACAAGCCCAAGCTTGTTAACATGGGAAAATGTTGCACTGAAGAGGAAAGCAATAGTTTTATCTCCTTGTTTAGACAGTACAAAGATGTCGTCACTTGGTCATACAAAGATTTGAAAGTCTTCAAGCCAAATTAATTGTCTCACAAGATTCCTCTCAAGTCAAATAGCAAGCCCTTTAAATAGAAGTAGAGACACTATAACCCAAATGTCCAAGACACAATCTATGTGGAGGTACAAAAGATGGTTGATGAAAAGATCCTTTTCCCAATCCATTATTCCACCTAGGTGTCAAACATTGTTCTTGTATGGAAGAAGAATATAGAGATTCAAATCTATGTAGACTTCAGGAACCTCAATGATTCATCCCTAAAGGATAATTATCCTTTACCAATATTGGAGCACACATTGCAAATAGTAACTGGATTAGAGATGTTGTCATTACTTGACAACTTTCTCGGATACAGCCAGATTGTGGTGACTAAAGAGGATCAACTCAAGATAGAATTCACTACCTTGTGGGGAATCTTCACTTATGAAAGGATTCCCTTCAGCCTCATCAATGTCAGTCCTACTTTCTAAAGAGCCATGGATTTTGCATTCAGGGACTTAAAGGACAAACTAATAGTCATCTATCTTGACGACCATATCACTTTCTCTAAGAATAGAAAGATCATTTTCAACACTTCATGAAAGTGTTCAATAGATGCAGGTACCATCATATCTCATTGAATCCCAAGAAATCCATCTTTGTGGTGACGAAAGGCAAGCTACTTGGCCATATCATCTCCAAAGAGGGAACTCAGATTGATCCTGCTAGGGTTGATTCAATCAAAGACCTCTCTCTCCCAACAAATACAACTCAGGTGCACTCCTTCAGAAAGGTGAACTTCATACGAAGATTTTTACCTAACTTCTGAGAGCCGACCAAAGATATATCAACAATCATGAAAAAGATGTCCACCTTCAAATGGACTAAAAAGTAAAGGAGGCATAAGTCAAAATAAAAGAAGCCATCAATAAGGCACCAGTGCTAGTTTGACCTAATTTCAATAAGGAATTCATTCTTTATTGGTACGCATCAGAGTACACCCTTTCTTCCATACTGACTTAGAAATTGAATGAAGATACCGAGTCATTGATTGCCTTCATGAGCAGTAGCCTCAAAAACATCGAATCCCAGTAATGACAAATTGAAAAGAATTCCTATGTAGCTGTGAGGGTAGTTAAGAATTTTAGATTCTACATCTTCAATTCCCACACAACTATATATGTTACAGAACCTGCAGTGAAAATTTTCCTAACTCAACAAGAGATGGGCACCAAAAGAGGCAGCTGGATTGTAAGATTCCAGGAATACGACTTGGAGATAAAGCTTACCAAACTCGTCCATGGGATAGGTCTATATCATCTCATAGCAGAAGACGGTGATCTAAAGCACTAGGCTTTTGTTGGAATCCTTGGAACTAAAATTCAAGAAGACCTTCCAATGGTCTTACTATTTGATTCTATGCAAGAATGGTACATTGAATTCTGGTACTATTTAACTTATGAGAATTCCCAACACACATGGGAAAGCAACATAAAAGAACTTTGAAACTACAAGCACAAAGCTATGTGCTTAGATGAAACATTCTATACAAGTGTGGGTTTGATGGAACGTTCTTACTATGTGTCACTAAGGACCAACAGTGGTGATTGTTGGAAGAATTTTACAATTAGGCATGCGATGGCCACTTTTCATCAAAGGTTACTACATATAAAATCTTGTGAGCATTGTTCTATTAGCCAACTTTGTTTCATGATACATATGACTGGGTTTACAAATGTCAATTGTGCCAACAATTTGTTAGCAAACTCAAGCTATCAACGCTTCCACTAAGGCTAGTGATAATAGATGATCCATTCTTGCAATGGGGCATAGACTTCATAGGGCCCATCAACCAACATTCTAGTAAAGGACATGTTTATGTTCTTACAGCGACAAATTACTTCACCAAATTGGTTGTGGTGATCCCTACAAAGCAAGCTACTTTTGAAGTAGTGTGCAACTTCCTCAAAGAGAACATCATTACATGCTTCAGAGTACCAGAGAGGATCATGTAGTTAGGGTATGTGCAGGATCATGATGGAAAAACCAGGCCCTTAAGTGGCAAAAAAATTAGAAAAATTAGAGTTAGACAACTTGATGTAAAAATTTGAATAATTTATCTATATTATTTCAAAAATATGTAAAAATAGAATCTGTAGAAAATTGAATATAGTTTCTAAACTACTAGGTTTTATTTTATTTATTTTTAAATCTAATAGGTGGAAATTTGAAATTTCAATGTAGTAGAACTTAAATTTTAGGGAAAAATAAGGTGTCTATCCAACCACCCTAACCACAATAAAATGATAATATTTTTTTATAAGATTTTATTGATAAGTAGAGGACTCATGTACCAATGTGATACATATTTTTTTTGTAATTTTTTTCCAAGTAAATAATTAATTATGAATTTTTTATTACAACCTTAAAAAAGTATAAAAACTCATGTGTCTAATGAGCTTCGCTTGGTCAAAAATTCATGAAATTCATTTTTCTTTTTTTTTAATCTTATAGTATGCGAAACATAGAATGTGACACATATTTCAGATTCAAAAAATGTGATACCGTTTGAAAGCTATAGATCTTTTTCAATCACCCTATCAATCAAGAATTTAGTCATAATTCAAATAGAAAATGGATAATAATTATTTATTAAATTCAAAGTCAAGCATAATTTATATTGGTGGAAAGCTAAGAATCTCCTTTAAAAATCTTTTTGATTTCATCAATTTTGGGTAAAAAGAATTCATCAACCACATACCCTACACATACCTATCATATCACCACTTTTTGGCCCATCATGATCCTACACATACCCACTAGCAACACTACAAACTTCTTGTTAGAGGAGTTAGTAGAATTTTGTTTTGACTATGGGTACGTGCAGAATCGTCATGGAAAAAACAGGCCCTTAAGTGGTGAAAATTCAAAAAAATTAGAGTAGGCAACTTGACATAAAAATTTAAATAAGTTACCTAATATTATTTGAAAAATATGTAAGAATAGAATCTGTAGAAAATTTAGTGTAGTTTCTAAATTGCTAGGTTCATTTTTAAAAAAATATATTTGGTGAAAATTTGAAATTTCAATGCAACAGTACTTAAATTTTAGGTAAAAAATAAGTAGGTGTCTATCTGACCACCATAACCACAATAAAATGATAATTAATATTTTTTCATAAGATTTTAGATATAAGTAGAGCACTCATGTCCCAATGTGACGCATTTTTATTTGTAAATTTTTTCCAAGTAAATGATTAATTATGAATTTTTATTACGACTTTTAAAAAATATAAAAACTCATATGTCTGACAACCTTAACTTGGTCAAAACTTCATGAAATTCATTTTTTTCTTTTTAATCAGACTAAAGTATACAAAGAATACAATGTGAAAAATGTATCTAATTCAAAAAAAGTGATACCATTTGAAAGTTATAGATGTTTTTCAATCAAACTATCAACTAGGACTTTAGTCATAATTCAAATAGAAAATGAATAATAATTGTTTATTAAATTCAAAGTAAAGAATAATTTATATTGGTGGAAAGCTGAGAATCTCCTTTAAAAACCATTTTCGTTTCATCAATTTTGGGTAAATAAGGTCATCAGCCACATGGGCCATCATATCACTTACATATCACTACTTTTGGCCCATCATGATCTTGCACATACCCCTACCTCATCCTATTGTGCTACTCATCAAATTACTATCCACACGGCAATGAACAAGCCAATTTATCAAATAAGAACATTATCACAATTGTGCGCAAGATGGTTATTCCAGTCAATGGGCTTGGGACACAAAGTTGTATGACACTCTCTAGGCTAATGAGATTACGCCCAAGAGACCTATTCGAACTTCCCCCTTCACTATCCTATATGAAACAAAGGATGTATTTCCTATCACTCTAGAGTTGTCCACCTTATAGCTGTCATCCATAATAGAGGATAAGGCATTCATAGATCCCATTGAGAAATGTATCATGTGCCTGATGAAGCTACAACAGGAGAGGGTGGAGGTAGTTGATAAAATCACTCAACATCAAGAGTGAGTGAAGAAGATCTTCAAAAAGAGGGCTTGAAATGAGACTTTGAAATTGGAGATAAGTTCCTATTATAGGACAAGAGACATGATCCAAAGGGAATGCATGAAAAATTTGACTCCCTTTGGCTAGGGTCATTCTTGATCCATGATGTTGTAGGAGAGAATTCCTATATTCTCTCACATTTAGATGGAAGGCTCTTTCCACTGCCCTACAAAGAGCATTATTTAAAAAATTTCATCCCTTCGGGAATGGGGTGTTTTCTTTGTAAATAATTTTCCCTTTCTTTAACGTTATGTTGTTATGTGTTTCCCCATTTTGTATAGTATTGTCATGTTTTAGGTTATTTCGTAGGTAGTCTTGTTTTATGTGAATAAATAAGAGAACTCTAAGTATTAGATGATTTAGGAAATAAGTCCTGACTCCATGCCCAACTAATAAGAATACTTGTCTATGAATTTGAGATTCTTGGCTCTTCTATGCCGTAGGTATTTTACATGGTCACAAGACGGAGCCTAATGTTGTACCCAAAATAATTTTTTAATTTTTCTTAATTTGAGCTAAATCATGTAAAAATTCCATGAAAATTCTATTTTAGGTCAGACCAAACATAGGGTTTTTGTGGGTTTCTATCGAGGAACATATGTGTAAAATTTTGAAACTTAAAAATTAGGGTTTCAAATCCCTATTTTTAGGAAAATTCCCTAAAAATAGGACCTTCCTAGAAATTGATGAAAATGATTTTGATAGGATTAATTAACTTCACGATCACACTGGTTAAGTCAAAATCATCAAAAACATGTTTAACTCTGGTGGGTCTATTTTCATTTTTCAAAATGAAAGTTAGGAGCTCCACAACCATTAATGGTAGATTGTCTAGTACCAAGTGCTAAAAGTTAAGCTTCAAAAGCTTCAATGAAGAAGCCATGGTAGAAAAGGATAAAAATGATGTTGTTTGATGGAGGAGATTTTCAAAACTAGAAAAGGTCAAAATTTGGCTCTCTAGAAGTGCTACCAAGGAGACTCGTAGTCAAAACTGTGCTAAAAGTGACCCTACTGAAGAAAGGCACCCTTAGATATTAGGGGTCAAATGTAGTCACCAGATTTGTCTAAGGTAGTCATCATCTTCACATTCCTATCGGCTTTACAACAAATCATTCAACAAGATCATCTGATTCAGAGATCACTGGCGAACATCAATGTAGTATGAAGAGGTTGTTGGAAAGAACCATCCAAAATGGCGGTTAAACATGAAAAAGGTGCCCCTAGTGAAGAAAAGAACCCTTGAATAAGATGATGAAGATGTCACTTCCTAGGAATTGTTGTGTTTGTGAGATCTCTCCAGCTTTGATCTAGCTTCCAAATGAACTAGTCAGCAAGCCTATAAGACAAATCAGACAACAACACCAGTTGATCGTTAGAGCATGTAGATTGAAGGATAAATGAGTGAGCTTCAAGGTAAAAGCACCCCTATTGGCCAGGGGCGTCCTTCTTTTTGACATGTACCTGATGAAGTTATCAACAACTATTATGTATAAAGCATTTTTTCAACTCCCTCTCAGCCTCTCAATCAATCTAACATGTTCATCAAACCTGTCAAGTAGTCAAAGGTAGTGATCAAGAAAAAAAATCTAGAGATGGAGACTAAATGAAGAACATTGAAAAATGTGCTAAGTGTCCAGAAAAAGTGCCCCTGCTAAAGAAAGGTGCCATTGCCTTTGGGAATGAAGATGTAGTCTTTTTACTGAGTGACCTCCAGGATGACCTTCTCCATTTTGATTGATCTAGACAAGAAAACAATCAATGAAGACATCCAACAAAGCTATCATCTGATGGCAGAGATGAAACTGGGGTTGTTTACAACATCAAAATAACTAGTGGAAAGGTCAAAAATGCCCCTACTAAAGAAATTTTCCCTTGCTTTTGAGGGCCTGAAACTGACTTTCAAGAGCTGAGAAACTAGTCAACCTTTCTAGGACTAAGCTGCTTATCAAATGAATCATCAAGCAAGATCATTAGACTCATTAGTCAATAGAGATATCAAATAGAAGCACAAAGAGTCTAAATGGAAGAATTGAAGAATAGTCATGAAAATTGACTAAATCAAGTGAAAAAGTGCCCTTGTTGAAGAAAGGAATAGGCAGTCTTTTAGAGACTTAGATTTAATTTTCATGCTTAACATCTTCTAGGCACATCTCTTCAGCATGGTTCTAGCTCAACAATGAATCTATTAGTAGCTGCTCAGGATCAACTGATCAACAAAGAGTGAAGAACTAATAGAGGTTGTTCACTATGGAAAAATAATGAAAAAGATGATCAAATTCATAAAGGATGCAAAAATTGTTCAAATCAAGATTTGTTGACTAGGTTAGAGATTTTGGAGGAAAAGTTGGTTCAAACAACCCACAATTAGTGGAAATCAGTTTTGGGAACTCCAAATCATGAGTTGGCACCCAATCTTGAAGGATTCAAACTTGAATCACTATAAAGCAACACTATTCATCCCATTCTCATTATTTCTTTTGTAGGTTGAAGATAAAAATAGCTATTTTCTCTCCAAAGGCTTATTTTCAAGATCTAAAGAATGTTTTTATTGTTCTTCATTATTTTTTGAAGATGGGTGGCACAAAATGTTTTCTTCTCAGAGGTTACATCTAGAAGAATATATTTTCCAAGAGGGCAACAATAACTTCCAATATTCCTCTTATATTCTTCCTATGTTCTGTCTTAAAATTCTTGGATGTCATAGAAAATAGAAGGATATCACAGATGTGACCAACTAGGTGTGATCAACACAGTTTTTCAGAGAAACCCATCTCTTGAAATTTTTCAAACTTAGCAAAGTTTTCACCCTTATTTTAGGTATTTTTTCAAAAAATCACAAATTCAAAAATCCAACGAATTGGGTTTGTTTAGCTTTGAAGCACGAACAAAACACGTGTCAAAATTTTTCCAAAAAAAAAACTTCTTCACAGGCGATGCTATTTTTAAGGATTTTCAAGAGTTTTCAGAACTAAGTCATGTATACAATCATTCTTTATGTTCTTCAAGCTATAGTACTCTCAAGTACAATACAAGACCAAAAGGATCTTGTACCATGATTTCCTAAAAATGACAAACACCAACCTACATCAAATGAACCTAGAGGTTGATTTAGAGAACTTGGAATGAATAGACCATATCACTCTATAGAACATCAAGCAATTTGAATTGCTTGAGGAAACATCTATCCCCATCATGTTACAGAGCATGGAGCTTGTAATTGCTTACATTAAGCATTACAATATGACCACATGAGAAATATGATCAATAGGTAGAGTGATTTGTAGTCTCAAACCTAAAGATATAGAAAAGTGCTTTTCTATTCCACCATGTTCCAAAAGAGGGGTCATATCTGTGAAAGAATGTGAGAGAGCATTCGAAGCTTCAAAGGAAAAGTTCCAAAAGAGAATGCAGAAAAATGGTTAAAATTGCAGAAAGCCAGCTTGCCCAAGAATCTAGGGCATGGAGAATTCTGAGATGAGTACGCTGTAATGATCACACTACTCAACCAGATCATTGGTCAGGAGGAAGGGAACCAATTTCAGCCATGGATTTATTACATCATAGCTAAAATTGTTAGCAATAGGGAGCACAACGACTAGTCCTCTCACATGAGTGATTCACTCCACCAACAAATAAAAGGGTTCTTAGAGATCCACAGATTCCATATGTGCTCATACTTAGTAAACCTAATAGCCTTCGAAGGCCAGTTTAGAGCACTGAATATTGTGGGAACCTTAGGCATGTAGAAGGTCTATTATCATTTTTCGCGCCTTGAGTTTACACTCAAGGAAAGGAAATTCAAGAAAATCAATGACCTTTTCACAATGTATGTCATTGGAGATCTTGACCATGAGATGCGTATATGCATTTCACTAACAGCCAAGGAGGCAATGGTGGATTGGGTTGATTAGTTTATCCAAGTCCCCACATTCATCTATATACACCTATATGGATATATTGGTCACCTTGCTATGTTACCCCGCTACCCTTCAGATCAAGTAGTTTTCATGGAATTCTTGCAGCAATTGGTCGAGGTTCATGCTCACCTCCACCTAAAGAAGAAGCTAGCTACAAACTTTCATATTCAAATGGGTCTCTATAGATGCAAAAAAACAACAGATGCCAAGCTTATTTTCCAAAGGATGATGAGACTCAATCTTAAATACCTCATTGAGAGAAGGTCTTATGATCCAAGGGGCCTATATCTTGCACACCTAAAACAATGCTCATCACATATGTATTCCATGGAAGACAACTGGGTCAATTGTGATGATGAGTATGATGTACAAAGAAGGAACTACATCCATTTCAGACTTCCACATATTGTTTATTTCATGTCAGCATATGTGGAAGGATTTTTTGACGATGATGGGGAAGTCATTCTCCCCTCATTCTTCATAGACCAAGTGGATTCATAGCTACTTAGAAGGGTGGATGGGTACACAAAAGAGAACACATTCATAGAGGAAAGGACGAGTAGAGTTGTGAGGAATAGCCAACTCTATTTGGATAGCAAGAAGATAAGGATGGTAGTAATTCCCCAAACAGAGCCACCACAGGTTGATCCATCACTACCTTCCATGTCTAGAAAGAAGCCAAGATGGAAACAATGGAGTAACCCTCCCAAAGGCATGAGAATGTCATGTTACACAATGGGAAGAAATAAGAGTGTGGAGGAAAGTCAGTAGCAAGAACATGTGGAGACAGCCACAGGCATTACCTAAAGTGCTCATGGAAACCATTGTAGCTAAGCTAGTGATTGAGGCAATCACAGTTGAGATAGAACAAATGATGGAAGATACTGCAATAGATGTTGCACTTGTAGTAGAAATAGAGTCTCCCAATTCACCACAACCATAGCCTTCACCATAGTTGCAACCTTCACTAGTCTATGTTGATATGGATTCACCACCACAAGATATCATTACAAAACCATATTGTCCATCAATTGTTCATGGATCCAATGTTCCTCCTTTCAGAGAGGCTATCCATAACCCTTGGCTTGAACATCTGCTAGGAAGGAAGAGAGACATGCCCTCCTATTATTTGGACTTCATATAATTCACTCATATCCATCAAGACATGTCTGTTAAGAAGATGAAGAAACAAGTCCACATAGGAAAGAACACTAATAATGAGTTCATCATAGAGGTAGCTACCCCACCTGAGAATATAAATGTACATGAGGTTGAATTTCATGACTTCACCTTGTCATAGGTAAAACTTGGCAAGACCCCTCACCAGGTGGATGTAGACCTTCTCAGAATAGCATCAATTCATGTTCAAGAGAGAATGGTGAAGGATGGCAGAGACAAAGTAGCCTTAAGGCTGAAAAACAACAACTAAGGCTGTAAATATCCAATTTGATACATGGCACACAAAACATCTCTACTTTACCACAAGAGATGTTGGACCTCCCGATAGAGTGAAACCATCACCAACTGATGACATATGGAAAACACTTGAGAGATCAAGTGGAGGAATTTATTGTCAGGGGAAGATGTACACTGGTAGAACTATATCAATTGAGGGATAGACCTCATGGAGTCCACACATATATTCAACAATCAAAGTTAAAGATTGGAGAGAAGTGGCCAGTGATGAGATGACAATTGTGGATTTACAATCAACATAACAATTAGTGACCACTACAAAGAACAAGCATCATCTATTTTCTTGGAAAGAACAACTGGCATACAAAGTGAAAGCCTATGATGCCAATTCTATTGAGATGATTGAGTACCACTGGATTGTAGCAAATATTATCAACTTTGGAAGAATGTTGGTAATATACATCCCTTGACTCTACATGTATCAAGGTGGAGCATACATTGAGTTAGAGACAGTGCAAAAATAGTTCCAATATTTGATCTATGGCACTTTTTGTAGTGACCCTACTAGTTGTCAGTTGAGAAAGATTGCTAACCTCTCCACCAAGTTGGATGATGTGGTTGCAAAATGAATTTAGTATCAGTAGCAACTTGTGCATGGAGAGGAGATGGTGCATCACCACATCATTATTCTACAGAGCATTGACTGTTTGGAGGTGGAAGAAGTCAACACATGGATTGAGGAGTTGATGACCAGAAGTGGTGAGGTGTAAAATGACACCTAGGTTGAGACGTCTTAGTCTCTATGATGGCATTTATGATTAACAATTAGTTAACTTGATTCCTCTTTCCAAGTTAACTAACTCACTCTAAGTCATGCATGCCTATGATCTCTATTTATGGGGGATGTTTTTTTTGACTTCCATTGATTTTGGATGTTTGTTTTGACTCCACTAGTCATGTATGACTTATCTCCATAAATCATGGATGTCTATCTTAGAGACACCTAATGTACTACAAGTTCTCTTGTAGTTTAGTGTCAGTTAATTGAAGGTGTCTTCTCGTTGACTAATGGATTTCCCACTTTCTAGGAATAAATCTTGCTAATTAGTTGGCAATTGATCTTTTTTCACTCAAGGAGATTTTGGGGTTTCCCACTCCTCTAAGCTCTATAAATAAGAGCCTTGTGATCATTATTTGTTAACCATTATTTACTATGAAAAATTGTTGCACCATTGTTGCCTAAAGTTTTCAAGTGCTTATTTGTTCACTCTTGGATGAGAGTTAATTGGTTTGATGAGCAATTATGCATGATTTCGTGCCTTTGCATGTCCCAATTTATTATAATTTATTGAAAAATTTTGAAGAAGAAAATTAGAAAGCACATGCATTTTGAACCAGATATTTGAGTTCATTCAACATCTCATTATTATAATTTGTTGTTTCAATCTCCTCCTTGGATAGGTTTTCCTCCTCCTCGGATATTTTTTATTAGTAAGTTATCATGTGATGTTTAATGAATCATCTTTCAACCTATACTTCAAATAGGGGTTCCTCCTCCTTAGCAAGTTCGTTAGTTAGATCATCGCAATTTGTTGTTTCTAGTAAGCTGTTTCCCAGCCTATACCATGGATAGGGGTTCCTCCTCCTTGGCAAGTCAGAGATTTATCTTACCGTAAGAGTGATTATTTGCATAAATCCTTATTCCAGCATAAGCCTTAGAGTTCATATCCTCGATCACATTCTGGCAAGACGATCGGACCAAGTAATCCAACCCACTCATTCTGCTCCTATTCACTTATGCTTTGTTAATCTTGAGGAGATAGGATAGATTAAAAGATATTTTAGTCATAGTTAAATATTTGCAAAAACTAGAGAAAACCTTAGCTACGGTGCATTGTGTTTATGCACCCTTGTGTCCTACTACTGAGTAAAAAAGATAGGAACCTTAGTTTACTGTTCTTTTTACATTCAAAATCAGCAAAGAGGGATGTTCCTCTATAATATTGAAGGAGTAGTTACTAAAACACTTGCAATAGTTGTCTATTTCCAATCACCGCTCCAGAGCTGCTAATTGAAACACCAACACTCTCCAAAAATTCAATGAAACTTTCTGCATTTTCAACAACACCTAAAATCTATTTCTCCTTTAGATCCATTTCAATCTTTTTCAAATACAAGATAATATCTAATTTTTAACAAATATCAAATTTCTCTCAAAAATATTTAATATAACTCTTTTATTTTGAAAACCAATTTATATTTTTTTGATAAACAATAAACCTTCTATATATATATAACTCATTTAATATTTACAATAAAAATATAAAAAAATATCTTAAAAAATCTTTAAAAATTTCATTTTAATTTCAAATATCCATTTTATCATTCCAAATGTATTTTAACATTTCATCCGTCTATTTTTCTAAAAACCAACCAACACGTATTAAATAATAATAAAAAATTAAAAATACATAAATGTCAATATACCTTTTTACTCAATTACACCTAAAACAACTAAAATGTACACACAACACTCAATGTGAAAATCATAGATTTTAATAATCCTTTTAAACCAATTTCCTCTAAAACAACCAAAATTCACGTACAATAGATCAATCTCAAAATAAATTTAAATGCAGAATGCAGTTGATCTTCAATGGTACCACCTGTATTTCATATCCTTCAAAAGTCTCCCACTTAATCAGATAAAATAGAGTCGGTCAAGGCTCCTCCAATACTTGTGGGGTTTCCCGTAATGGCTCCAACTAGCAAATTTACCAGAAACTTATTGCGGTCCTTTTTTCTATGATGGTGAGGCACCTCTGTCTGTAATATGAAAAAAATGATAAAAGTGAATTTTCGTACAATAAAATTTTTTAACACCTATTTACATAAAGATTCTATTCACTTACAATAACTGTTAGTGTAGGTTTTTTATTTTCCTTATGTTTGGGGTATTTATTTTTTCCTACACATATTATTTAAGCTTGCTTAGGTTTATTAGGTGTGGTTAATATGAGGACACATGGTGAAATACATTAGCTACATGTGTCACTCTCTCCCCACACATGGGTAGTTGAGTTACACATCCTCTTTTGGCTTATTGTGCCACCTCTCATAGCCACTATTTTGTTTTTAATTAAGTAGTTTATGGGGTAGTTGGGTTTCTCACCCTCTTTTGGATTTATGTGCCACCTCTCTCCTGTCTTCACTTGAGGAGGTTATGCCACATGTCTTGTCATTTACCAAGTAGGTGATAACCTCCCACCTTTTATGGGTAGTAGGAGTTAATGCACCTCTTGGATGTATCTACCCTTATTCTTCTATATATTGAGCACTCTCCTCTCACCTTCACTAGTTCAGCCGATTCAGCTAGTTTGGTGATCGTTCTATGAGAGTGACGAGAGTCTTCTCAAAATTCTCTTGCAGTGTTGTCTCTATTTTCTCTCTTTCAGATTTCTTCTCCATTCTACTATTTTGATTTTCAATCACTTGTTGAGTGGAGTGCATATGATCTACTACCGACAATAGATCCTGTCTCGGTTAGTACAGAATCCAACATGGTATCAGAGCAGATTTGTTTGGTATAGCTCATTATTTTTTTTGAATTTGTTTTGAGAGATTTGAGACTAATATATTAGTGAAGTTTTCCTCAAAACTAAGTATGCTCTTCTCCTGCATCCACAAATGACCTGGAGAATCATAACAGTTTAAAGGAAAATCAACAACTATTTAATCTGGTTTATATATGCATGTGTTCCTATGAGATCTGGGTGATTGCAGCTTTTTGGTAATATTGGAGGCTTTTTCAGCATTTCCAAAGTGTCAAGAAGGCTTTAGAAAGTCAATATTGACTTTTACTTCACCAAAATCAGAGATTGGAGGACACAATAAAAATTAGAGTAATTTTTTTCTAATTTTTTTTGAAGCCATTTTCATTTTGGCTTCAAAATTCTAGCTTTCACTCATTTGCAGATAAAACGATTTTTGGGTTTTATTTCCAGGATCAAAAAACCATCTGGGTAGTCATTATTTTTGCAAGATGTTGATAAATTTTGCAGAAATCAAGTAAAAAACAGGCATGAGTCGTTTATGACGGGCAGATTTTGCACTATTCTTCAAAGTTGCATAACTTTTGCCTCGGGTGTCAGATTTTTGCAAACGAGTACTTTACGGAAACCTGAAAAGGAGAAATTTTCATTCATAAAGGTATTGATAAGAAAAATTGCATCTTTCTATCAGATATTACAGGTTGAATCTGCTGCATTTTTTTACCTTCAGTAAATCATATCTTTCACTTTTGTAATCTATTTTTCAAAAATTAATAGGTGTAAGAAAGATATTGAAGGGTAAATCACAGCTACAAGGCTTTCCTTTTCAGATTTGATTTCAAAATTAATTTGTATCATATATTGTAATTTTGGCTATAAAGAGCCTTATAAGCTTTGTAATCTGGAAAAGCCTTGTAAAAGCACTAATCATAAAGTGCCAACATTGTAATATTTGGGGGGGGTGATTTTTGATACTAGTGGAAAGGGGGGGTGTCTCGTGTGTCTTCTTTCTTCACACTTTTCTTTCTTCTTTGCAATCTTCTTTTCTGCTCTCATGGATGCATCTACACTTCTAGTTTTAACTCCATATAACTATTTTGAATGGAAATCTAAGATGATAATACATCTGAAAAGACATGGATATCATAGTGTTACAATTGGACTTGAAACTGAACCAAAAGATGATGCAGAAAAGAACAAATGTGATGAAGCCTTTGGTACTCTATGCATGTCAGTCTCTCCTGATCTTCTTTTTCACATTGAATCTGCCACTACACCAAATGAGGTGTGGACTAAATTGGAAAGCCTCTTTGGTAAGCAAGATGAGTTAAGAGGTCATCAGTTAGAGAATGAACTCATAGGGTTAAGTCCTAGCAGTTTTGACACTATACAAGAATTCTTCACAAAATTGAAGGCCATTAGATTGTAGTTTGAATAGTGTGGAATCAAGAAAGATGATAAGCAATTGATCTCGAGTATTCTTTCTAAGCTTGGTCCTAATTATTCTGTATTTGTTTCTACATTCTATGCTACAAAATGTGCCCTAGGTTCAACCTATAAAATTCCTTCTCTAGATGAATTTGCTGCAGAGCTCACTAGGGAGCAAGAAAAATTGGTTCTAATGGGTACAATTAAGCCCTCTAAGTCACATGCCTTAGCTGTCAATCAAGGCACAAAAGAACAGAAAGGGCCTAGTAAGCAAGATAAGAAACAAAAGAACCATGGAGAGAAGAAGAAAGATCAAAAAGTTGCTACTTCAAAAGCAGACAATCAAACCTCTTCATCAAAAGGTGATCAACCTAAGAAGGAGAAGGTCAAGTGTTCTTACTATAAGAGGCCTAGTCATGATGAACATAAGTGTTTAAAGAAGCAAATTGATCACCTTTCTCATCTTCTAGAAAAGAACAATATCAAGGTGCCTGATTCAGTTAAACAAAGTTCATCAAAAGGGTATTCTAAGAACACATACAGAAGTAAGGGGAAAGGAAAAGGTAAGGCCTAGTTGTTGTTGTTTCACAACCAGAGTCTTGGATCATTGACTCGAGTGCTTCACACCACATGGCCTCATCAAAGGATAATTTTACCTCTTTGGAGCCATGTTCTATGCCTACCATATTAATGGGTGATGACACTCCTGTTGAAGTGCATGGGAAAAGGGTCTATTGATGTGGGTGAAGGGACATTTGAGGATGTTCTTTGTGTTCCATCTTTGTCAACTAATCTCCTATCTATGTATCAAATCACTCACACTGGTACTAGCAAGCGAATTGAATTCACTCCAGATAAAGTGGTAATCAGTGAAATGCATAATGGGTCTATAGTTGCTATGGGAAAAGTAGATCATCAATCTAGACTATATCAGTTTTCTCACTTTGTTACTGACTCTCCTTCGACAGTCTTACTCACTCATGCAAATGAGGTGAGTTGTTTGTGGCATCAACGGTTTGGCCACTTGAACTACCGTTACTTGCAACAACTTAGTCAACAAGATATGGTTACAGGGTTGCCTTCTATTCAATTTTCTGATGGTGCTTTCCAGGGATGCATTCTTGTTAAGCATCCCAAGGAGAAATATGATAAAGGCAAAGCTTAGAGGGCTATGCAGCTATTAGAGTTGGTACACAGTGACTTGGCAGGACCATTTCCACAACCATCTTTTAGTAGGGCTAGATATGTCTTGACATTTATTGATGACTTTTCCAGATACACTTGGGTTTACTTTCTCAAACAAAAGTCTGAGGTCTTTGAGCATTTTCAGGATTTCAAAGCTTTTACAGAGAAATAGTTTGGGAAGTTCGTCAAGATTCTACGTACAGATAATGGGGGTGAATATGTTAATTATCAATTTGAACAGTTTTGTGCTTTAGAAGGTATCAACATGCAGCACATAGTTCCATAAAGTCCTCAACAGAATGGTGTCACAGAACGCAAGAATAGGTCCTTAAAAGAGATGGCTAATTGTATGATTCACTCCAAAACTTTGGCACCTCAATATTGGGTAGAACCCATCAACTGTGCATGTTACATCGAGAATAGAGTTCCTCACAAAAATATAAAGGGGGTAACTCCTTTTCAAGCTTGGACTGGTCGAAAACCCACAGTTAAGCACTTTAGAGTGTTTGGCTCTCTTGCATGGGCCCACATTCCAACAGAGAAACGCAAGGCTATGGATCCACAGAGAAAGCCTTGCATATTTGTTGGGTATCCAGATGATGTCAAAGGCTATAGGCTTCTCCATCCTACCACTCATGAGTTGTTCATTGAGAGAAGTGTTCATTTTGAGGAGAGCCCTTCGAGTTCTTCTCTTACCACTTCTCCATCCACTATTAGATTGGAGCCTCTACATAATCATGATAGTTCTTTAGAGGATCTTAATCCTCCTAATCCTGATGAGGAGTCTTCTTCCTCCACTTCAGATGATGACAATGATGATGTAGATTCACATTCTTCTCCTAGTCATCATTCAGAGGGTGATGATTCTCCTCTAGAATCTCCATCTCTAGCACCTTTGTGGACTCGTCAAACATTGGAATCAACAGGTGATTGGGTTGGTGATCCATCAGATACTAGAAGAACTAGGTCACAGTTTCAAGAGGCTCCTCATCTCTTTGTTGCTTCAGCTTCTGATCCACAGTCTTTTCAAGAAGCTTTAGGTATTCCTGAGTGGGATGTTGCAATGCAGGAAGAGTTCAATTCCTTAGAGAGGAATCACACATGGGATTTAGTCCCTCTTCCTAAAGGAAGGAAAATTGTTCGATGCAAGTGGATCTATCAAAAAAAATTTGTAGCAGATGGGTCAGTTGATAAGTATAAGGCTCGCTTGGTTGCAAAAGGATTCTCCCAAGTTCCCGGGATTGACTACTCTGAGACTTTTGCACCAGTTGCTAAGATGAATTCCATCTGACTTATCCTTGCTATAGCTACAGCCCATCATTGGGAAGTTCATTAGATGGATGTGAAGAGTGCCTTTCTTCATGGTGACCTTCAGGAGGAAATCTACATGGAGCAGCCATAGGGGTTCATCCAGGATCCTTCACTTGTGTGTCATCTTCGAAAGTCTCTCTATGGCCTTAAACAAGCCCCTCGAGCTTGGTATGCCAAGATGGACTCATTTCTTCTGACAGTTGGGTTCACTCGATGCCATTTTGATTTGAACGTCTACATTCTTCAGCAGGATGACACTCTCACATTTTTGGTTCTATATGTTGATGACCTGTTGATCACTAGGGGTCACTCGTTTATCATCAAGGCAGTGAAAACTGCTCTACATGATAGATTTTTTATGTCAGACTTGGGTCTCTTGCATTATTTCTTGGGGATTGAGATCACTCAGTCATCTTTAGGTATCTTCCTTGGACAACCCAATTATGCACTTGACATGCTCTCCTGATTTTGCTTGGCTGACTGTAAGCCTACATTGATTCCATTTTTGTTTGGGGTCAAACTTGAGGCTAAGTGTTCTTCACCTTTGGTTGATGGCACTTGATGGTCTCAAGATTCATGCAGAAGCCACATGAGTTGCATTGGAAGGTAGTTAAACAGATCCTTCACTACATTAAGGGTACTCACAGCTTTGGGATTCACTATGCAGTGGGTGTGGATATTGACTTGGTGGGACATACAGATTCAAATTGGGTAGGCAATTCTCAAGATCGTAAGTCTACTTCTGGGTACTGCTTCTCTCTTGGTTCAGGTCCAATTTGTTGGTCGAGTAAGAAGCATTTTGCAATTGCTCTTTCATCAACAGAGGCTGAGTATAGAGGGGTAGTTAATGCCACCACTGAGGCTATTTGGCTTCAGAATATTCTCACTAAGTTTGACATTACATTCAAAAAGCCTATAGTCATCTTTTGTGATAATTAGAGTGCTATACAAATCTCAAGGAATCTAGTTCATCACCAGAGGACAAAACACATTGAGATACATATGCACTACATTAGGGAGTTGATTCAAGAAGGCATCATTGATCTTAAGTATTGTTCTACATCGGAGCAGACTGCAGACATCTTCACCAAACCCTTCATAGAGAGCAAGTTCCTTCATCTGCGAGCTTTGCTCAGGGTGCAACAAGTGTCTACTTCAGGAGGGGCTATTCCTTTTGATGGGGGGGGCTTCTTCTTTTGGGCGGGATATCTATGTACATGGGTACCTAACATGGCCTCATTTGTCGAGACCCATCTTTTCACCCACCTAAGCTACGCTTAAGGGGGGGTGTTAGTGTAGGTTTTTTATTTTCCTTATCTTTGGGGTATTTATTTTTTCCTACACATATTATTTAAGCTTGCTTAGGTTTATTAGGTGTGGTTAATATGAGGACACGTGGCAAAATACATTAGCTACATGTGTCACTCTCCTCCCACACATGGGTAGTTGAGTTACACATCCTATTTTGGCTTATTGTGCCACCTCTTATAACCACTATTTTGTTTTTACCTCAGTAGTTTATGGGGTAGTTGGGTTTCTCACCCTCTTTTGGATTTATGTGCCACCTCTCTCCTGTCTTCACTTGAGGAGGTTATGCCACATGTCTTGTCATTTACCAAGTAGGTGATAACCTCCCACCTTGTATGGGTAGTAGGAGTTAATGTACCTCTTGAATGTATCTACCCTTATTCTTCTATATATTGAGCACTCTCCTCTCACCTTCACTAGTTTAGCTAATTCAGCTAGTTCGGTGATCGTTTTGTGAGAGTGACGAGAGTCTTCTCAAATTTCTCTTGCAATGTTGTCTCTATTTTCTCTTTCAGATTTCTTCTCCATTCTACTATTTTGATTTTCAATCACTTGTTGAGTGGAGTGCATATGATCTACTACCGACAACAGATCATGTCTTGGTTATTACAGAATCCAATAATAACTAGTAGACGTGTGCACAACATGCAATAATCAGCCAATAGGGGTGCACCACAAGAGGCTATCTTGCGGACAAGTGGCAAGAACCTTTTTTGTGGAAAGGGAAGAGAGATAGAAGAAATCTATAATATTTAGAATTGTTAACTAATTAGTTAGTAGGAAATAACATGAGGTCAGTTCATACCTCATTGGTTATGAGAGGGATGGTATGAACGAATCTAATTAGTTACAAAGTATCCATTAATTTTAAATTTAAACAAGTAATCATCAACAATTTTTATTTTATTAATATGTAATATTTGATAATTTTAATTACAATAGTTAAATTTTTATTGTAATATAAATACAAGCATTGAAATCATGCACGATTTTAAATAAGAAACGAATGTCGAGACTTATGAGACAAATCTTTGTTTGTAAATATGGTAAAAAAATTTATGATTTCCTCTTGGCCAACTCAACTCCATGCAAGTTGATTTTGAAAAGCATGCAATCCTCCTCCAAAATGTTTTTCCAACCCAAAATTGATTTTACTTAATAATGTTAATAATATGGTAAATTAATTGTCAACAAATAGAATTTTTTAATAAATTCGTTCTTTAAAAATCATAAGTGAAAAATATAAATTAAATTAAAATTTTTAAATAATTTTTTTTCTAACAATAATAGTTTCCGGCCAAAATTTAAGGTATGAGATAATTTTATCTCTATTTTAGTTTTATATTTATTAGCCTTGTATGCACATGTATATTTTATCTTTTTGTCTAGGTTATTCAATCAATGAATTAATTATTATTTAATTATGTTAAGATACATATGTATAGAAATAGAAGGTAGAATTTTTAAACAATTATTACCCATGCCTTTAATTACTAATATTGCATTTAAAAGTATTTTTTAAGAAAGGTAGTCGATAACTTTGGGTATGACATATTTTTGAAGAATATTGAATACTTTTTATAATTACTATTTAGTGCATAATTTTATAAATTAAAGTTTTCATATGCATGTGTGTTTTGGGTTATTAGTAGTAAAATAAAATGGGGACAAGTATAAAGGATTAAAAAGTAGTCAATTACAAGGAAATTTGGAATAAAAATTTCAATTGTTAATGAATTACTTCACAGTGCAATTGAAGACTCTATTAGACCATTTTTTATCAAAAACAAATAAACGAACCTCACTAAGAGAAGAGTGTGATGACACAATACGGTTTATTTTTATTCTTGGAGTAAATGAATAAAATATTACACATGTATCTATGCAAGAACAAACATATGGCGTTAAAAGAAAAAACACAAAACCCATGCTCATTGTCTGCCTTGCCATATTGGCATCATAGAGCCTCGGGGATTCTAGCCAAACCCCCGAGCAAGAAAAGCATGAAAAATCCATGAGAAATTTTGTGCAGTTCCATTATACATCACACAATATCAAAGTTGACCAAAATCTAGTGTTTTCATATATCATCTATCATATTCAAGTGTTTTTTTGCTGTAGTAATTCTATAAAAATCAAGCATCGTGATTTTGGAGCGCTCTTGTATGCTTTAGCCTAGTACTTGCAAATAGAAGAGAGGGGTATGTTAGGGGATGGGAAAGAAAGATCAAGAACAAACCATAACAAATCAGTAACTATATAGGTAAAATCAATATAAACAATCTGAAACTTGAAATAATAAATAATATTTATAATTGGTTCATTGAATCTATTTATTGATCATGGAAAATTTTTGCACTTATATGTATTGTTGATAGTGTTTTATAAGCATGAGCAACATTGGATTCAGTTGTTGGAGCATTAAACAATCTGAAATACACAATTTAAAGTGCACTATTTTTTTTGGATGCTTATTGTATTTGTGCAACATTATAAAGGAAACCATACAAATCTACAATAAAACAAGTTAGACATATACATTTACATTTACATGTCTATATACATACATATACATATACATATACATATACATATATACATATACATATATACACATATACATAGATATACATATACATATACATATACATATATACATATACATATATACACATATACATAGATATACATATACATATACATATATACACATATACATACATGTACATATATTATTTTTAGTTGAATTCTCATTGGAGGGTTTGAACATAGATGTGCTCCAAAATGTGCAAGAAAATATATTGATTAAGTTGTATATTTGTTGAAAGAGCCATTGTGGTCTTCATTCTAAAGAAGACTATAGTAAAAAACATTACTGGCTATTGGTTGTTATATGTGCCCATGTTTTACAAATATATTTTTCCATACACATCTTAGTCATGGAATGTAGATAAAGTCATTTTGCATGGGTATTTTACATAGATGATTAATTTATTGTTCATGTCTTCTTATTATAATTTTCTATCTTCAACGTTACACCCATTTTATAGACTTGAAAGAGATTATCGTTGTCTTTTGGATGGAAAAATTTGCAATTAAAATGAGAGATTGTTGTATTTTTTTTTTCCCTTGGTTTATTGTTTTAGTTTTCTTTGTGCATCTTTATGCACCCTTTCTAGTCATTATATAGTCTTTATAGTGTGGAAAATGAAGCTTTGTGGATGGCTTTGTAGTTGAGATAGATGATAAAAAAGGAATATCATGTAACATATTGATACAAGATTCAAGCTATGTTCTTTGGCAATAAATATCAAAGACAAGTAGAGAAATCGTATAAGAGGTGTTAGAATGACTAATCTATTGTTCATGTACTTTTCTCACTGCTTATTATTCCTTGTTATATGTTTGTATCTTTGATGTTATACCAATTTTGGAGACTTCAAAGAGATTATGCCTCTGTATGGATGTTGAAATTACACCTAAATCTTCTTTCTTTCGTAAAAAATAAAATGGTCAAGGTTAGTAATTTTTTCGCCCTTCGTTTATAGTTATCTCTACGCACCTTTGAAATTATACCCATTAGCATAGTAGCAATTGCAGATTAGCATAGGAGTAATTGCATGTGTGTGTGTGTGTGTGTGTGTGTGTGTGTGTGTGTGTGTGTGTCTATGTGTGTGTGTGTGTGTAGGGAGCTAGTATGAAAGTATAAACATTTTGGAGATAAAAATAGTTTAGTGGATATTAAGTGTTACTCTAATAGCTCTTTTACAATTTCTCTATTCTCCTATAATATTTTGTTGCAAGTAATACAAATCAAATTTTCAATTAAGTCTGTGGCATTAATACCCATTTTGTGTAGGGTATTAGAGCCATTGGATTTACCACTTCTATTTAATGTGGGTTGACTGCCAAAGAATGTAGCTAAAAATTTCAATTGATAGCTCAACTGTTACATAGACTTGTTATGTTGTATTGATATGTTTAATGTGGGTTTTTGATCACGTGCCATCTACCTGTGATTCTCAAGTGTTTTTCTAATAGTTCTTTTACAATTCCTATATTGTGTCTATAATATCCAGTGCCAAATAATGTAGCTTGAAGTTTAAACTGAGGATTCGACTGTTACATAGATTGCTTGTGTTGTATCAATATCCACTTTCTCATAACAAATTGTTAATTATTGTAGGTCACTTGTTCTATTCTCTATGGTGTTAAGGTCTATTTAATATGGGTTTATGACCATCTATTCTTTTCTCATTATTATTGTCTTTCCACTTATATAATAGGTATTAGAATGGCACTTATCTAGTGCTAAATATTATAGAGAGAAACCAATTAAATATAATTTTAAAATATGCAACATATAAGAGGCAAACAATGAAAATGAACAATTTGTTATGGATATGTGGAAAGAAGAGTACCATGAAGAACAATTTGACATGGAAAACTTCAAATACATGAAGTGAAATAAATATCATGGAACATATTGATAGAACACATATCTATAACATGTTTCATCCAAACAAAATAACCATGACAATTAATAGTTTGTTATAAGGAGCTTGAAACATATGAGGGAAAAATAGTATCATCAAATATATTGGTAGAAGACAAGCAACCTATGTAGGAGTTGCAAGATGTATTAGAATAACACTTTAGAATCACACATTAATGGGATTGGAGTAGGAACCATTTTCCTTTTTCCAATTTTTTTGGCCTATGTATGTTTTCCTACCTCTCTTAAACTTGTATTTGATGTGGGTTTTTTGACCATCTGTCATTTACCTCTGATTCTCAAGTGTTTTTGTAACAGCTATTTTAGAGTCTCTTAAATGGAAAATCATCTAAAATATATTTTATATGGAAGTTTAACATATGGAGAGTATAAGCTGCAAACCATAGATATGGATAGTTTGTTATATAGAGTTTTTATTGTACAAAATTCATATAGCAGTAAGGATGAACACAAATAATAAAAATAATAGGTAGAGGGCACAGAGCATACGTAGGCCAAAAAAGAAGAAACCGGTCAAAAGGTATAGGTCAATCTTATGTTTAATGAAGAATAGAACAAGTAAACTACAACAATAAACACCTTGTCATATGAAGCTTCAAAGAGATGAGAGAAAGAGAATATCATGAAACATATTAATACAAAACAAGCAATCTATGAGATAGTTGGAATTTACCTATTAGATATTTGTTTGAAATTTCCACTAGGGTTTCCATCAAAGCAGGCATGGTTAGAATTTCTCAGCGCATCTAGCTTTTTTTTTATTAGTTGAAAACAAAACTATATGAACATGGGCAAATGTAATGTATACAATAGACAATGTTTATTGTAGTCAAGTGCATGTAATAATCTATGCATGAATGCATATATATAGAAACAAATAAATGGAGGCTATCTAGCCATGGAGGAAGAAAATGGTTGAATGTATAGCTCAGGAAAATACAAATCTATAAAACAAACCTTCTCTATGCTTACAACTATGGTTATCTTTCAAGTATCAATTCTCTGACACATGGGCTTCATATCTTGTTCTCCATCTATGTTTTCTTCGAGCCCAATATAATTTTGTTGCAAAGAAACATTTTGTTTGAACATATTAAAATATGTGACTTTTCTTAGATGCATATAGAATGGAAAAAAGGCATTGCAAAATGACTTAGAACAACAATAGAAGGTGAAACATTGTAGATTGTGTGCTAGAGTGGTTGGGAAGCTCTCCAATCTAGTATCTAATGGAGGTGGATGGAACCTTTGTTGATTAGTCTGGTATGAAATGGACACCACAATGTGTTATTTTAGAATACAAGTAAAACAATAGACATCCTTATATTATAACAAAGAATATTACATGTAATCCCTTATGTGGAATTAAGCAACAATTCCATGTTGTATTAACCCTGAGGGAACTGAAAACCTACCATTTTGTTTATGTTGAACAGGGTGGCCAACCCCATGACCAAAAAACCACCCGGTTATCAAACTCAATTATCGTTGTCAACAGGGCCAAGCAACTTGTCGCAAATAGTATAGAGTTTTATCATAATTAAGAAAACCAAAAAATTGATGTAGAAAGGACTATTTATTTCTAAATGCAATATACAAGAAGAGTAAAATAGTGAAATGATGAAAAAGAGAATTTTGTAGATAAAAATTTGAAGCTATTCTAGTGAAATAAACCTAATAGAAAAGCTAACAATTAGACATAAGAATTTGTGGAAGCAAAGCATGAAGCACAAATGTCAAAACTCAAGGTATATAGGTAGGGAAAATAGAAAACACAACATGGTTGGAGAATTTTTAATTTATTAGTCAAATGAAACACAATTTTTTTAGAACGTTTCTAGAGTATGTGCATATATAGTTTAATATACTAAAACATTCAAAACATGTTATTGGCTTATAGAAGTTTTGGTCTCTACTTATTGCTAGTTGCAATCTCTATACATGTTGGAAACTTGAAGTTGTTTGTATCTACTATGTATCAATTTGTCATAGCTACAACTATATGTTTGGAGTACTACATGTTAAAATCAGTTGAAAGAGAATTGTAGGTATGCTGATAAAGAATTGATATCATGCAATTTAAAAACATTTGGACAAACATGGATAGGTGGAATATACAAAAGAGTGTATTCTTTTGAATTCCATTTACAAAAAGTATGACACAACAAAATGTTGAAATGAGAAGTCAAAAAATTAATATTTATGGATGTATATATGCATATTGAATTTAACAAAAACTGTATTTTTGAAGGAAAAGAAGATAGTAAACATGAAAACAATTATCTTTAATGTGTAAAGCTAAAGAGGATGCAAAGCATTGAATAAATGGGGGAAATTTAATGCGATAGTCAAACATAGAGTATATAGGCACATAAAATGGGAAAGAGATCATAGGTGCTTAATTTAAAATGAATCAGTGAAATACAATAGAATATTGTTGGACAAGTTTGTGGAATACTTGAATATATACTTTAATAGAATCAAATAATCAAAACATGCCACTGGCTTGTACAAGTGGTGTCCTTTACTTATTGTTGCCTACTATCTTTGTCCATGTTTGGCATTATACCCATTTTGAATATATTATTAGATGGTATGGTTCTGTAAAATTTAGCTTAGAAATCCTTGAAAGGAAGATGGTATACAGTTTCAACCAAATGCAAGAATAATTATTCTAGAGCATTTTCTATAAGCTGGTGCATGAGCTGGGGGAAAAAGAATTTGGAAAGGGCTGGAGTTGTTCTAATCGCACCTCTTTTCTATGACATCAAGCAATGTATTTTTTGTTGCTAAGTGATGGAGTATCTTTCTAATGAAAATGTTGGATAAATAAAGAGTCTTTCAATTGATTTAACATGAGAGATAGTTGTAAAAGTCAACCCTTTCCTCTCTTTGCTACCTATGTTTATCGTTGCTCTATCTAATGTTAAGCCTTGTGATTTATGTATTGTGATTCCCCATGCCATGGTGAGTGGGATTTGTGTTCTAATACGTCGAGTTATAGCTGGGATGGGGATGCCTCTTCGGTTTTCTTAGTCCCATGGTGGACCAATGTAATTTTGGAAGCGAATAACAACATAGTCAGGAAGATCTGGCAGTTTACAATGTGCATTGTACACAATAGCTATAACAATACCAAGGGATCCATTGACTAGGCTAGCTTGAATCCATAAATTTATTGATAGCATCACCTATTCACCAACACAAAGTAGCAGTTCTAGTAGAAGTTGGTCATCATCTCTGGAATGATTGGATGTTTATTGTTGTGCTATTCAAGCAATGCTAATGGCTATGGGCAAGTTTAACTGCTTGATCATTTTCTTCTTGTGGAATACAAATGTGTAGCAATATCAAATTGTTCTATTTATGTGGCTGAGAGCATTTTCTATGTTTGTTTCATAAGTTCTTCCCACTCGTCATGAAGAGCCTCACCATTTCTAATATGGAGAAGGATTTCCCAAAAAATTTGTTGTGAAGGGCTATCTCCTTTTTGGTGGAAAATAGTGTCCAATGTGACTGATACTGTGAAAGTGTGCCATAAGGCTACCACCGATGACCGTGAAGCATAAATAGGGGTATCCATGACAGGTGGAAACTAGGCAAGATCACCAACGAGGATGATGGAGACACCACCGAATGGATCCATTTGGTTATTAGGGAATTCTTGGCATAATCAACTAACTATTTTTAGCAGCAACTTTGGGCCTAGAAAACTCATTTCATCTATCAAAATGTATTGAATATATTTAAATTATTCTTGGAATATTGTCAATTCCTAACCTTACAAAGGATTCATATCATTTATGGGAATATGGAGGGTGTATGGATTGTGTAGGCACATATGTTGTATGTAGCAACACCTATGGGGGCCAATGTGAGCAACAATCTATTGGATCTAGTAGTAGATGTGTTTATTTTTTGCCTAATACAATTTATCAAAAAGGATTTGTCAATGCCAGCTATCCTTTAAATGATCATGCAGAGAGGGTCTTTGGGGGAAGGTTTCATGCGATGGGATTGGATGATTTGAAGAGCCAATTGTTGTTTTGGTGAAAGCTGATGGGATGATGTATTTACACAAAAAAATTGTATCATAGCTTGCTCATGCTGTGCCTCGGCTAATGGGATGAAACAAAGCAATATTATGCAATTGTTTAGGCACATGGTTTGTATTCCATGAATGGTTCATATCAAGGTCCTACCTACCCGGAAACTAGAGTTGATTTATACTAAAGTTAGAAGTTGCACCAAGACGAGAGAAAACTTCCCATTCATATTCATCCATAGAATGCCGATGGTTCAAATCATCAATATCACTACCATGTTCTTCAATTGTGGATACAACTAGAAGTATATTAACATGCCAAGGATGATAACCAACTATTTTAAAACTTTCTAATTTTGTATGATCTCTTGTTTGGAAAGACTTTGATATTTTTCTATATGTTTTAGAAAGATTTGTATAACATAAGTTCAATTCAAAAAAAATTCTCAAATATTTATGTATCCTTAATGGGAATAGTCCTGAACAGTAGTTACACAAGGAAAATTGAAGGTTGTTGTCTTGATTTCCATTTACCCTTTTTATGTTGCTCTGAATGTGTATATAAGCGGACCTAGTCAAATAGGGATACACTAGATAGCTTTGGAGGCCTTTGCATATAGCAATGAATATAATTTGTTGGTAGGTATTCATCAACATAATCTTTATTTATATGAAACCATGCTTTTTTTACCAATATTCAAATGAACATATTATCAGCTTGAAATGAGAAGAGCTAATTTCTATAACATATGACATGACTCCTGTGCAAAGATGTCATGCTCGAAAAAAATATTCATCATGAATTTTTGATATGCAAGAAGTTCTATATCCTCAACTATATTTGAATTTGCAAGTCTTTCAACATATCAAGATAATTTTCTAATTTCTTCTCAGATTTAGCTACATATGTAGAAATATAATTTAAAACAATTTTCCTAGAAACAACTAGTTGGTAGTCAACATTGGCATGCCAAATTGCAAGAATGGGTGGGCTATGAATATTTAGGTGATCATCATTTCTTGTTGGCTTGTAGGATTTTTTATACTCAACATCAGATGTCAATGTAAAGGTAAGTTGTTTTTGTCGAGGTGCTTTATACCGACATTGTAATTGCTCTCCCTTTTTCCTTAAACAAGTATATTCAGAGCATTTTTTGTTCCTTTGAACTATATTTAGCAACTCTTCATAATCTATGATTGGATCCTTGGAAAGAATCTAGCTCATGGAAAGTAAGCATGGATTTTCTTTAGAACAATAATCCATTCTGAGGAATCTTTATGTAGGGAAATGTGGATTCCAAACTAATACATATCTAACAAAAAAGTGCCTTGCCATGCTAAGATCATGGTGATTGGACCAATCTAGAGTGTCCATGTTGGGGACTTTTGGAATCCATAAAAAATTATGCACATGTGTAGAGCCACGATGCTACCATTCATATCTATACCAATAATATTTTTCATACTAAAGCTTTTCAATCACCTCTTCATGGAAAATTGAGAATCTATTATGGAGATATAAAGATGTTATATGTGGATTTTAATAACACTATCTATTAGATTCTTTTTTGAGGGATCCATTTCCAATCGAGCCACAAAAGAGAAATTTTTTTGTAGATTAGCCCATTTTGTGTCTACACAACTTAAAGTGAAAAAAAGGGTAGGTATACCAAGTTATTCAATCCTTGCAGATAGTTGGGCCCAACCAGAGTTCCAAAAAGAATGGGTCTCACGTAATGATGCACCAAAATGCATCAACTACTTAGCTATCTGGCCATCAAAAGAAAATTGAAGACATTCCTGCAATGCAAACAATGACTTGGGGATTTTTTCTTCTAGATCCACTCTAACAAAGATAGAAACAGTTTGTTGGTTGTAATGTCTCATTATCAAGTTCTAGAGGAAATACCTAAACCTGACATGTTTACCAAATCTATGGTCAAAATATCTCATTAAGTGGAGGGAATATTCATGAAAATGAATTCACACATTCCTTGGTTGGAGGGGGAGTGATGTTCTAGTGGGAAATAATTTTAGAAAGGCCATTGTGAATAAACCTTCGGTGTTGTATTCATTAACAGGAGAAGAGCTAATTTCAAGACAACACAAAATAATTTTCTCTTTTTTTTCAATTTGTAATACCTATTTGATTACTTGGAGCTCTCATTTAGCATTTGGAAAGGAAGGGATAAATGATGAAAATTTTGAAGAGCCATTTTCTTCTTGAGCAACATTTGTTGAGCTAGTTGATGGAATTAGGTCTTCATCGGAAACTTTCTTTATTGTATGCAAGAAATTGGAGACATCAAAAACAACATCAGGTAACATATTAAGAGCCTCAACATCAATCTCAACATTATTTTAATATTTTTCATATTGAATTTTTTATTTCAATACATCCATCACATGATGTTTATTAACATAGCAATCATAATTACCACCTTCAATAGTGGTTTGACATACGATTGCAACCTCAAGGTCATGCAATTGGTGCGGAAATTGTTTTTCTATGCTTGATATATCTTGAGGAAATCTTATTGTGTGACCACTGTATTTAAATTGACCTCCTCTAGAGTGGGATGCATCCAAAAATGGACCCACCCTAGCAATAAAAATTTCTTCAACCTGTGTTCTCTTTCTTAGCAATAATGGTTGTGGGCCTAGGTCCATGCCATTTGCACAACTAAAGTGGTGGGTTCCTTTTTCATAATAGCATCTTACACATGTTGTTGCTAACCCTGACATTTGAGTGCACAACCCTATGTAGCTTTCTCTACATTTGTGACAAACAGAAAGGTTTGAAAGTGCATCTATGTTGCGTCAACACCACTTTACCATAGAAAGGTAGCAATCATTAATATTTCATTCAAGCGTTGTTGATGTGAAAGTCCAATAGGGGGGTTTCTTTGGGATTTTATATAAGGGGTGGCATCTACCATTTCCAATGGGCACCATAAGGGAACATTGATAACAGGAAGAGCCACAGTTGTACATGGTGCAGTTAGCATTTTTTCCATGTATTTTGTATGCCACTTCACACAAATTTACTCTCTATGTTGGCTATAATACTGTGAGAGGTAAAATCTACATAAATCCAAGATTGACAAATATGGGGAAATCTGTCAACATTGAATAAATGAGATAATCACTCTCCCTATGAAATCATTGAGAAAATGTAAAGGGAACAATAACATCACCAAACTAACATGAAATTATAAATGAAATAAGCATGAAATCTTTTCCTAAATTACTCAAACATCGTCTCATAGGGGGATTGGTGCTATTTTGATATGGAAAATAGCCCTTTCCCAACCCCTTTAGATAAGCTAAATGGTAAAACTTCCTTGAAGATGATATGGATTCAAATGATAATGATGCATTTGTGCATGAGATTGTGGAGGATTTGATGATGAAAGAAGCCTTCCATTTATAGAATATTTTGATGAGAGAAATAGCCAAATGGATGAATGTGGGACAAAGATTGGATCAATGAGATGAGGCCACTTGTCAACTTGTGAGTGGTTGAGTAATGTGCAAGTTTTGGCCAATGTGCCCAAGAGGGGGAGATTCAAATTTGAATTTGTGAATTAAATGTTGAGAGGGGGACATGAAAGAGAGAATTAATTGCAATGTTGGAAGGGATAAGTCAACTTGTCTTCATATTCAAACTTGAGGGAATATTCCTAAAAGGTGCTTTGTTGAGGGAAAATGATGATTTTATAAATGAATTAAAATGATTTATTGGTGCAAGTGGGAAAAGCTAGAGGATGTGATGGGTGGTTTAGGTTAGGTTAATCAGGATTAGATTAGCTTAATGATAATTAGATGCTTTGACCCATTTGACTTGAATATTTTGATTTATTTAAATCCAAAGGGGGTGAAAGGTGATTTTAGACTTAATTAAATAAAGGTTTGATTTATTTAATCAAGGAGGGTGATGTTAGGATCAAGTTGATTTATTTAAATTGATGAATTTAGGAGATTGATAAATAAACTTGATTTATTTGATGAATGGATGAATATGCATAATGCTAATTTCACATGTCTACATTTTTTCCCTCTTTGAAGCAATGTACTTGTTGTGTTGGTTCAAAGAATAAACTTGTCATTATCAAAATTCAAAAAAAATCTTATTTTTCAAATGCCCCAGCGGAAAGAAGTACACTAGTACATTGCCCCCTCAAGAGATCGAGCGAAAAGATTCAATTTGAGGGTCGATCTCACGATAAAGAGGTTCAAAATGGATGGTTATGGATGATGATGCAAATGAGATGGTTTTAAGATTCTTAGAATAACAAATCTATATTATCTTAAACAACTTAAATGATGGCATGATGTGATGATGGATGAGATGGATGATGTGATATGCTATGATTATACAAATATATGATTTATGAGATGCTTAGACTAACAGATCTATATTATGATGATGAACATGCATGTTAGATGATATGTAGGATGCTGATGGTTTGTGGATGCAAGATGGATGCATTAGTGATGATGATTAACTATTCATGAAGTGATGTTAGTGTAGAAAAGAAGACATTAGATGATGGCTAGAGGATCCAGCAAGCCAACTTTATGAGAGATGATGATGAGAAACAAATGATGATGATTTGATTATCAAGGATTGGAATTTTAAAAGGGCTACTTACCTTATGTTTGATAACACACATAGATACGATGCATCAAGGTATAAAGAACCAGGATGGCGTTATACCTAGTGTGACGGACTTTGACTCGACAAAAATATAGGAGTATTCTTGTTCACACTTGACATATGGAAACCTTGCTAGGACGTACCTAACAAAGCAAGTATTCGCCAAGTTATATTACAAGAACATTCAACAAGCACAATAGACAAAAGGATAATGATCGTTGCCCCATTCCTATCCCTCTAAATCCTTCATTCGGATATCATTGAGAGGTCCTTGGAATGAGCACAATAAGATAAATAAAAAGAAAATATCAAGTATGCAAATAAGCCAATGTTCTTCATATCTCCAGCCAAAGATATTTGTTTTTATAGGATAAGAATCCAAAGTGATATCCAAAATGATGCCCATTGTTGGAACGATATATCCTAGGACATGCATTGTATAGGATGATGATGGGTTGATAAGTTGATTGATAGGCTATTGATATAAGGTTGATTGAAATGTTTGCAAATGATCAAGATTTTGATTTTGTGTTTAAAGGTTTGTTGTTTTGATTTTGATTTTACGTTTGGAGTTTGCTTTTGCTGATTGTTGTTGTTGTTTATGTTTGTTTTTCCAAAGGATGAAGGTGATGATCAGTTTATTATGGATGATTGATTATTTCAAGTGAAAGTGAGATGAGACAGATGGATTTTTTCAAATATTTGGATGTTTTTGATGTTTTTGAAATGTTTTGATCCTGTTTTTGGGTTTTCGGATTTTTCAAATGTTTTGATTTTTTTATTTTTTCAAATATTTTTGGATTTTGATGTTTCAAACATTTTTTGGATTTTGTGTTTTTGAATGTTTTTGGATTTTGATGTCTCAGGGGTTGATCAAAGATGAGCCTTGCCTACGTTTAAGCTTAGAGACGACGTAGTTCGGATTCCAATGTTTTCGATATTTTTTATAATTTTTTGAGTGTTTTTTATTTTTTGATATGATTTTAGATGTTTTTGGATTTTTGCATGATTTTGACGATTTGGATATGGACATGTGTGATGATATTAGTGCTCTGTTTGGGATTTTGTTGAAACCAAGCTAAGGTTAATTGATCTAATCAATGGATTAACGATGTTGATAACATTGTTGAGGATACACAACAATTCAATGTTTTGATTGATCAGGATTGATGATGATAATATTGTTGAGGATGCACAACAATGCAAGGATTGTTGATCAAGATTGATGATGATAACATTGTTGAGGATGCATAACAATGCAAGGATAGTGTTAAGCAACATAATGACTAGGAATGATATCCCGAGATAATGATGGGTTGATTGGATTTGATTGATCATGATTGATGAAGCTTGATTTGGAACAAAATTTTTTTGAATGATTTGATGTAACACTTGAAGGGTGCATTAGATGTGACTAATAGTGATTACTTGGATTGATTTTCGATGAAAGATGAAGACTGATAAGGAATGTCTTCTCTCCAAAATATGCCATGGGCTAGTGATTCAATTTTTTATGCTCACAGGTGGTTTGACCAATTTGATTTCACATTTGCCAATGTTCAGATCACCACATAAGTTGGAGTATATAGATCAAGATTTATTCTCGAAGCAAGATGCAAATATCTACCCCCAGTGTCTAGCAATGTACAAAATGCGATGGATGGATGCTTGGATAGGTGTATGGATGGATGGATATGGAAAGCATGCAAAGGATACCAAGGATTATCTTGTGATAAGATAAGGTGTTCAAATAAAGAATACTCATTGGATAATGCTCCATGGCTCAGATAACACTAGGTAGGATAGGATCAATGAAAACAACCCATGTCAACATGTTTACCAATAAGCAAGTGTAAAGTGTGCCCCAAACTTTCATCAAGATCAAGAGAACTTGGATGATGGATGTAGATGGATGAAAATGGATTGGATCAATGGTTTACGGATGAATGGATTTATTATGGATAAGATGGATGGAATGCTCGATTTATTATGGATGGGATGAGATGCTTTCACCTGAAGTGGCACACGTAGATGCTCGATTCTACACATGATGCCTATTTTCTAGGTTTTTGTCATGGTCTTGCCCAAAGCGCCGCCCATGCGGTTTTCACTAGAGGACAATTTTTTTTCTTTACTATTTTCAATCCTTTTTCTTTTTTTTTGGATTTTCATATCTTTTGATTTTTTTGATTTTTTTGAAAGATTTTAAGCTCATGCTAAATCACAAGGTGTTTCTGATGTAGATTCACCTATCATAATGTGCCATCGATATCCTTCCTAAAGAAGTTGTTTAGCTAAGATACGTGCACTTGAATGCAACTTTTGAGATTCCTGATCTACTTCGTCGATACCGGAGATGACTTTGCCTTTGTGCACACATCGCGATAGAGTTCCTTTGAAATACTTATGATGAAGGGTCTTTCCCAATACATGGTCAATTTGAGAATTGGATATCATGCGTGGAGGCGTGGATGGAGTGTGTTTAGGGATAAAAGATGGATTGGTTGATAGTTTGGAATCTTTGACTCTCTAAACTTGGGAAGATGAGCAATGATGGGTGGATACAAAAGTGTGTGTAGGATTAGGACCAACTGCTTGATATACTTTGTACATCGCTTGAAAAGTCTATTTTTTCTTGTGTGGACATCTTTGATGGATACTTTTCCCTTTTTTTATTTTTTCCCCATAGTTTCTTTGACTAATGGAGTTTGATAGGGATGATCTTTCTTTGTATCTTTTGGTATCCATTTGTATTTGATTTGTCCATTATGCTTTCCAACTTCTTTTTCTTTGATAATGTTCTTCATACTTTGATTCAATTCTTTCTTTTGACATTGGTCCCAATTCGTGGATGGGGTGATGGGTGGATGAAGATTCATGACATGACTGGTTGTAGTATTGGTATCAATTTAATCATAAGGATTCTTCATGCTCCCTATGTTGACGTTTGTTTGAGAGGAAGTTTCCCCCAGTATGGTGGTAGTAGTACCTTCATGCTTTGATTCCACCTATTCTGAGAGCTCTTGTTTAGAATGCATTCTCTGATAAATGACCACTAGAGATGATGTTGTTTTGATTGGATGTTATGCTGACTTTGGAATATACTATTATGCCTAACTAAATTCCTTGAGTGGATAATATTTGATATCCTCATCCCTGATGTCCTCAATTTGAATTTTGGATATATCTGATCTTGATGTTCACAACTCAATAAACTTCTCTTTTTGTGTAATAATGTCAGGAGTAAAGGAATTCTATTCTGAATGAAGATCATCTACGTGTCTATCCATAGACATCATCTCATGGGTAGATGGAGGAGTATGTGCTATGTGGATATGATCATTTTGTATAGATAGGAGAGTTCCATTAGATTATTGTAGTAGCTCAGAGATACAAACTCTTGATCTTGAATGATTTTAGAATTGCTTTTGACATGCTTTGGATCAAATTCTTGACATGGGTCAGTTTCAAAGGATGGATTGCTTATAAAGGGTTCTTGGATGTCATCATTAGACATGGTAAGTGGTTCAATATCTTCGAGTGTCAAGTTTAGGGTTCCTTCAGTATCTTTAACCATGAGGTCGAAGGATGTCAACATGTCTTGGAAAGGACCATTGCTAGACTTTGGTGAAAGATTTTGATCATGCTTTGGAATAAACTTTTGAGATATGTCCCCTAACTCATAAGGCGATGTAGAGACATTTTTAATATGATCATTGGTCAATGGATCATGCATTATGTCAATAGAATCAAATAATTCTAACACTCCTTGAAATAGATCACTAAAAAGTGGCTCTTGATGTATGGTGAGTTAATCATCGAATGGGGTGGTAGCATCTTCAAGGTGCTCATCGATGGAGAGATCTTGATCATTGTTTTCCAAAATTGTGGTGGAGGGATTTCCAATGTCTTCAACCATAGGTTCAAATGATGTTGACATTTCTTGAATTGGATCATTGTTGGGTGGTGGATTTTGATCATGATTGAAAAATGACTCTTGACATATATTGATTTGATCTTCGGACAAGATAAAAATATCTTCAATGTGCTCTTTGATGGATAGATCTTGATCATTGTTTTTAGCAATTATGGTGGGGAGATTTTCAATGCTATCACCAGTGGTTGAATGTTCATTGCTATCCCCAATAGTTATCATTTTTCATGTTTGTGCTTCTGTTTGTTGGGTAGCCTAAAAGGCTTAAGCATCTTGAGAGGCTTGTTGCACTTGTTGAGCTTGTGTTGTTTGTTGCATGGATAGATATTGTTGGATGGCCTTTTGGTAGGCCTCGTGAGCTTTTAGTGAAATGTTATATTGTCTTGCTGCATTTGGTTTTGGTGGTAGTGGTGGTGGGATTGGAATCGTGTTGGATGCGGTGGCAAGTCATTGAGATACATTTGGAGTGATCGTGAGGGTTTCAGATATGATGCATGTGATAGGGGTGGATGGAGTGATCAAGGTGATAGGAATGGTCAAAATGACCAAGGTGATAGGTCCTTGGGAGACCATATTTTGATTTGTTGAGATTGATGTTGAAATTTGATTAGATACAATCTGTTGGTGCGATGTCAATGGTATATTCAAAGGATTTGATGTGATGGCTTGATTGGTGTTAGGTGGATTGATTTGGATGGAGTGATTGGTGCTAGGTAAAGGGGGAAGCTCTAAACCAAGGAATGATGTTGATATGGGTAATGGTGGTGGAGATGTCTCTTGGCGCAATGACTCAACTATTTTGGTAATTATAGCAATTTGATCTCACAAAATTCGATCTTTATTTCAATCTTGACTCCCTTGATATAGTTGATTTGATTTTTGTTCAAGAAAATATGGGATGCATACTTGTGTTTTTTGAATGGGATCATGGAAAAATTGATTTTGGACAATGTTTTGATTTGGATGATGTTCATATTTGGCATGATAGGTTGAAATTGAACATTGTTGTTGTTGGGAATCACATTGCCTTGATTTAGGTAACTTTGATTTTGCATGGTGTTACCTTGACTTGGAGTCGTTAACATCTTGTTTTGATTTTGAACAATATTCGTATGATTTGTAAACATATTTATGATCCCAAAGTTTTCTAGATTCATGTTTAGAAAACTTGTACTTGGTACATTCTCATTTGGCATGTAGGGATTTATTGGGATGACATTGTTCATTTGAAGGCTCATGCATTGATTGTTCGGTTGAAATACTTGTAGGTTTGGATTTAGAACTACCATCGGGAAAGGTGTCCCAATATTTTATTTGGGAATACTCACATTTGTTGTACCATTGAGGTTTGTGGGAGATAATGATCCCATGTACGGATTGTATAGATGTGAGTGTTGATAATCAATCGACATTAAAAGGTTTTGAAATTTAATTGATTTGGATTACTTATGATGTATGGATCAGGGTTATATTCCATGTTCCTCTTGTGTTTTGACCTTGTTGTAAAAGTGACCTCTAAGGTTCTTAGGACTAATGACAAGATGGAGGATGAAAGAGGGGTGAATGATATGAGTGTCGAACATTTAGGGACTTTGTATCAATGCTAGACTTAGGGTTTGTGATGAGGGCGCAACCCGAGACTTAGAAAATAACCCACAAACAAGAGAATGTTTTTTTTATTCAAAAAATGGAGCTTCTTACATCCAGAGGATCTCAAATCCCCAAGTTCTATAGCACATGCAAGTTACAAAAAGCTACAAAATCACCCTTTCGCAATATGTGAGCTTGTCCCCAAAAAGTTACCCAAAAATTAGAAACCCGCCCATATATAGAGCTCCTCTTTAGTTTGGAGCCAAAAAAACATTCAAATTTGAGTTTAGCCAATTTGGTGCCAAAAAATTACAACTTGAAGTTCAAATTTCAAAAGAACATTTGCAATTGTATCTTCTAGAAAGTGAGCCAACTTCTCGGGGCCATAACTTTTGATCCAGGACTTCGATTCGCAAACCGTTTGAACAGTTGGAAAGGTCTTAAAGTCAATAACGCGCTTGAAATCGCTACGCCGATTTCAGAAAGTTTCGGGGCCATTCCAAGAACTCTAAGTGCCTCAAATCTAACTCAGAATATTTTCAGGTGCAAATCTGGGAAACTAAAACTACAATATCTTTCAATCCAGGAATAGAAAACAAAAACCGTAAATTGGGAATTTCATTATGATGAAAAGGATATCAAAAAATGTAATAACATCTAAAAATTGAGAAACTTGAAATTTAACTATTTTTGGGAGATGCAAGATTGCCCCTTACACCACTAGATGCTCCTGCATCAGACACCCAGGGTAATTTGAGAAGTGACCCGTCACATCTCAGATGGTTGAGGAAAACCCAACCAGTCAACCACTGCCTTAGATAGCCAGGATGAATCTTCCACAGGCCTTCCTCTACATTTCACCAAATATTCTTCATACTGCTTATTTCTGGTACTCCTTCCCACATGACTATCCAAGATTGCTTCAATCTCCTCCCTTTCTAAAGTAGGTTTTGGAATGCCATACTGCCCTATTACTGGTGCTTCCTCCATTCCACCTTCATGATACTCTGTCAAATCTGAAATGTTGAACCCAAGGGAAATGTTGATTCCATTAGGCAACTCTACCTCATATGCATTCCCTAAATTGTGCTTTTTCAAAATCTTATAGGGACAAAATTTCTTCATCTTCAATTTGTTATAGGTTCCCACGGGAAACCTTTCTTTCCTCAAGTGGACCATTACTTCATCGCTAGTCTGAAACTTCTTATTCCTCCTTTTCTGATCTACCTTAGCCTTATATTGCATATTCATCTTATTAATGTGTTCTCATACCTTCTCATGTATATTCTTGATGTGCTTTGCAAAATCTTCAGCTTCAGCACTTATTTTCTTCTCTTGGTCCATCTTCCTCAATTTTGGAGTTGTTTTGGGGTTACCTCCATACACAATCTGGAACGGTGATCTACCAGTGCTTCTGTTGATAGAATTGTTGTAGGAAAATTTAGCCTGGGGTAAGATCAAGTCTCATCCCTTGGGTTTATTTCCTACCAAATATCTCAATAGGTTACCGAAACTCCTGTTAACAACCTATGTCTACCCATCTGTTTGTGGATGGTGTGCAGAACTGAACTTCCACTCTGTCTTCAACTTCTTCCACAAGGTCCTTTAAAATTACCTGACAAATTTGGTGTCATGACCTGAAACAATACTCTTTGGTAGACCATGTAGCCTCACCACCTCTTTGAAGAACAAGTCAGCAATGTGGACTACATTATGGCTCTTCTGACATGGAATGAAATGTGCCATCTTTGAAAACCTATCAACCACCACAAAGACTGAATCATTCCCTCGTTATGTCCTTGGCAAACCAAGAACAAAGTCCATACTTATATCCTCCCATGGGCTCTCTGGTACAGGTAGGAGCTGGTATAAGCCTGTATTTTGGCTCACTCCTTTAGCCATCTGACATACCCTGCAGCTTTGTACAAACTTCTTCACATCCTGTGACAACTGAGGCCAATAATAATGCTCACTGATAATGGCAATGGTCTTATCCCAACCAAAATGTCCTACCATTCCTCCACTATGCTTCTCCTTTATTAGGTTCTCCCTCATGGAACTCCTCGGGATACACAATTGATTTTCCTTAAATAACATGTCATCCTAGATTATGAAATCCAGCCACCTTGTCCTATCCACTGTAATAGGTTCCTTGCAAGCTTTCCAAGCCTCTGCGAAATCATGATCTTCTATATACAGTGTCTTAAGTTCATTGAACCCAACCACTTCAATCTGCATCTTTGTCATCAATGTATGCCTCCTACTTAAGGCATCTGCAACCCTATTTTACTTCCCACTCCTATGTTTCAAAACAAAGGTATAACTCTACAAAAACTCTACCCATTTCATATGCCTCTGATTTAATTTTTCCTGACTATTTAGGTACTGCAAGGCCTGATGATCAGTATATAGAACAAATTCCTTCAGCAATAAATAATGTCTCCATTTCTTTAATGCTTGAACTATTACATAAAATTCCTGATTATATACAACATACTTTCTCTTGGAATCATTTAACTTTTCACTGAAATAGGCAATGGGCTTACCTTCTTGGCTCAACACTGTTCCAATGGCACAACCACTAGCATCAAAATCCACCTGAAACACCTTGTTGAAATCTGGGAGGGCTAGAATAGGTTGCTCTGTTACCTTCTGCTTCAACAGTTCAAAACCCTTTGCCACTCTAGTGCTCCACTTGAATTCTTTTATATCCCCTCTCATTGTTTCAATCAGGGGTCCACAAATACTACTAAAGTTTCTGATGAATTTTCTATAAAAACTAGACAAACCATGGAAAGATCTCCCCTCGGTAGCAGTTCTTGGGGTAGGCCATTTTAGAATAGCCTTCACCTTCTCTGGGTCCATCTTGAGACCTTCTGCTGAGACAACAAACCCCAAGTACACTAACTCCCTCTTCACAAAACTGCACTTCTTCAGATTAATCAACAATTTCTCTTCTCTTAACTTCTCAAAGGCTCTTGAATATGCATCAGATGCTCATCCAACATCTTACTAAAAGTAAAAATATCATCCAAATACACAATAACAAAACTTCCAGAAATTCTTTTAGTACCTCGTTCATGAGCCGCATGAATGTGCTTGGTGCATTGGTTAGCCCAAAAGGCATGACTAACCACTCGTGCAGGCCCTCTTTGGTCTTGAAGGTAGTCTTCCATTCATCTCCCTCTCGAATCTGGATCTAGTGATATCCACTCTTTAGATCAATCTTTGTGAAGTACTGAGCTCCACTAAAACAGTCCATTAGGTCATCCATCCTTGGCAGGGGAAATCTGTACTTGATTGTTATCTTGTTTATGGCCTAGGAATCTGTACACATCCTTCACTCCCCATCCTTCTTTGGTGCTAGTACTACAGGTACTGCACATGGACTCAAACTCTCCCATATCAAAACCTTTCTCAACAACTCTTGAACTTGTCTGTTCAACTCCTCATTTTCTGCTGGAGTCATTCTATGAGCTGCCTTATTTGGCAAACTAGATCCAGGAATCAAGTCAATATGATGACTGATCTTCCTTATTGGTGGTAAACCCTTAGGTACATTATCAGAAACAATATCCTAAAACTCATCCAATATCCCAAAAATTTCTTCTGGAACCTTCTCACTATCCTCCTTACTCACTCTAGGAATCAATGCATAACACATGCGCTCATGCTTCATACCTTCTAAAAATTTTCTTCCATCTACATAACAAATTCTAGCACTACTGCATACCTTTTCTTCGGTCTCCTTTAGGGGTTTCAACTTGTGATGAACCCCACTTTTTGTCAAGGAATAAGTGTTTGCATGGCCATCATGTATAGCTCGCCTCTTGAACTGCCACGACCTCTCCAACAACATGTGACATGCATCCATGGGGATGATATCACAGAGTACCTCATCATGGTAGCTCCCGATCTTGAACTTTATTAGGCACTGCTCATTGACCAAAACTTTGTGGTCTTTTTGCAACTAGGCAATATGATACGGATGCAGGTGTCTTTCCCTCTTCAGCTTCAACTTTGTGACCATCTCTTCTGACACCAGATTATCGATGCTCCCATTGTCAATAATGACATCAAAACATTTTCCTTCACACTTGCACCTTGTGCAAAATAGATTCTTCCTCTGTTCTAGTTCCTTTTCCTCAGTCACCAGGACTCTCCTAATCACTAGGGCTTCTCCCCTTTCACCATCATCTAAATGTTCAAATGGGCCTCCTTATCTGCATGCACAACCCTTCTATGACCTTTTGGCCTTTTGTCTGCCCTTCCTTGGTGTTGTGGACATTCATAGGCTCGATGCCCTTCTTCACCACACTAGAAACACATTCCTTTGAAACCACCTCTTCCAAATCCTTTTCCATATCTCCCTCATCCTCTACCTCTTTGATCACCATTTTTTTGATCACGAGGGTGGTAGAAGTTGTCATTCCTTTGGTTTCAGCTAGTACCCACATCTTCACTTTTCTTTTCATTATCATTTTGGCTTCCTAAAGGTCTTCCACTGCCCCTTCCACTTTGACCTCCTCATCCTTTTTGCTTGCCATCAAATCTTTTGTTTAGCTTCTCTTCCACCTTCAAAGCAAACTGATACACATCCTCAATGGTGGTCATTCTAACTAGGCTTAACTCCTCCTCAATGCTCGGTCGTAACCCATTAAGATATCAGGCTACCTTCTCCTTATTGGCCTCTGTGTGGCCCATTCTGATGATTATCTTGTGAAAATATTTAGTATATTCTTTCACATATCTACTTTCTTGCTTCAACCCTTACAATTTCTTCAATAGATCTAACTCGTAGTCCACTGGTATGAACTACTTCTTCAGTTTCTCTACCATGCAATCCCATCTGGTGATATTTCCTTTTCCTCTTTGATTTCTTTCCAATTGGACCTCCTTCCACCAAACACTGGCATGGCCCTTCAGCTTCATTTTTGCAAACTTAACCCGATCTGGTTCCTCTAATTCCTCATACTCAAAATATTCTTCTAGCTCGTTGATCCAGTCGATCAACTCTTCCGGGTTCAGACTTCCGGAATAACTGGGGACTTATGCTCTGGGTCTTTTCCCGATATTTGAAATGGCCCTTATTAGCCGCATTTGGTCTTGATAAATTACTTCTTCTTCCTCTTCTACATTTGAACCTTATTCCTCTCCTTCATCCTCACTTTCCTCCCTTAGGTTTAACCCTCTTCTCAACTGCTCTTGTAACGCATCAATCTGTTTTTGGAGGGATGCTAGTGCATCTGTTCCACTAGCATTTCTGCTGCCTTGACCACCTCTGGAACCACCATGCCTACCATACATCACTCTTCGAGGCATCTTTCTTGACCTCGACCCACAACCATGGTCCTGGTGCGAACTGCCTCATGATCGGCGATCTGTCCACATGCTCAAGAAAACCCGCTCTGATACCACTTGATGAGGGCGCAGCCTGAGACTTAGAAAATAACCCACAATCAAGAAAATAATTTTTTTATTCAAAAAATGGAGCTTCTTACATGTAGAGGATCTCAAATCCCCAAGTTCTATAGCACATACAAGTTACAGAAAGCTATAGAATCACCCTTTCGCAATATGCGAGCTTGTCCCCAAAAAGTTACCTAAAAATTAGAAACCCGCCCATAAATAGAGCTCATCTTTAATTTGCAGCCAAAAAAACATTCAAATTTGAGTTTAGGCAGTTTGGCGCCAAAAAATTACAACTTGAAGTTCAAATTTCAAAAGAACATTTGCAATTGTATCTTCTAGAAAGTGCGCCAACTTCCCGGGGCCATAACTTTTGATCCGGGACTCCGATTTGCAAACCGTTTGAACCGTTGGAAAGGTCTTGAAGTCAATAACGTGCTCAAAGTCTGCTATGTTGATTTTGGAAAGTTTTGGGGCCATTCCGGGAACTCTAAGTGCCTCAAATCAAACTTAGAATATTTTCAAGTGCAAATATGGGAAACTAAAACTGCAATATCTTTCAACCTAGGAATAAAAAATGAAAACCATAAATTGAAAATTTTATTATGACGAAAAGGGTATCAAAAAATGTAAAAACATCTAAAAACTGAGAAACTTGAAATTTAACTATTTTTGGGTGATGCAAGATTGCCCCTTACACCACTGGATGCTCCTGCATCAGTTTGATTTTGGTTGGTTTAACTTGGATAATGAACTTGTAAACCCTAAGATGTTAGATGTGATCTTAGCATGAATTTGTTCAAAGGATTGCTAATTCAATTAAATTTATGAGAAAGGATGCATTCCCATACACCTAACTAAACAAGATGATTTTGATTTTGAGGATTTACCCAAGTCTAGAGTGATGTTTTCAAAGCTCTAAAGTTGTTTGTGGGATTAATTTTGATAGATGTTTGGATGGATGAAGTGTTCAAGATTTTGATCCTAAATGAATCTAGGAAAGACTTGTTTACAAGACCAAGATAGTAAAGAACATTCTTTTCTCTAAGAGTAATTCAAAATCAAAAGACCAATATTTGCATGAAAACCATATGACCAAAAGATGCCAAGCACATATGTGGGATCCAATTGATTTAATCTTTTCTTAATAGATTCTTTTTACCACAAACACGTATTGATTAGCTTTTGAAACTAGATGTCCAATGTCCTAATTTTCTTTCATCCCACAAAATGCATTATGTAGAAATCAAGGAAATCAAGGCAAAGGCTACCTAATGTTGACCTTAGTAGGAGAAAATTGAGATGAAATCCAAATGTTTAGAAGCCTCTAAGGATACAAATCCCAAGGGAAAGCAATAACATGTGAATTTGTTCAAGGATATTTGCTTCTCCTAAAGGGTTTGAGATTTGATGCTCATGTTGAATGTTGGTTTTGATGTTTTGGATACAAGCACTATGTTTTCAAACTGACTCACAAGCAATAAAACATCCTAGCTCAATTGGTACATTTTTTTTGGTGGGCTTGCCTCATGCCCTTCATAGTAGAAGAGATGATTTTACATGCAACCAAGGAAAAAATATAAAGGTATGTTAAGAATGAACTCTTAACCTCTATATTTCAACCAAGATCAGACATGGCAAGTAACTTCTTGGAATCTAAGTTCCAATGCACCACTTTGATAAACTCATTGGATGGACTAGTTGGCTGCTATAAACAAAGGTTTTAGTTTGGACTTTCCATTCATGGAGATTGACCCATACGGCAAGAGTTCCCTTTTGGATCCATCTCATCATAATCAATTGCATGATATTGGCGTTTATATCCCGGTTGGAAATACTCTTGGCTTTAGAGTGTTAGCGGTTGAGTCGTTGCCTTGGGTGAGTACTCTCTCCCCAAGGTAGGCCCTCTAAGATAGACAAAAGTGAATGAACTTATTCATAGTTCCATCGACCCTTGTTTAGAAACAAAGGGAGAACACATGCAATAAATTTATTCACACTCGCACAAGATTTTGTTCAATTTTTAAACCCAAACTAAAGTGTGGAGGCAATCCTTTATGCAACTTAATGTCATCAAAAAGGCTTTTGATTCTCAATATTGTCGTGAAGCACGAGAGAAGTGCATTTTCCTTTTAGATGAGATTACTTTGCATAAGAGATTATGAAACACAAAAAAAACATGTTCATTTTAAGCCTCAAAGCAATGATGAATTCGTTTTAAGCATCAAAAAATGAAGTGTGAAGTTGCTTGTTCAATTTTAGCCAAATCGAAAAGCTGGTGAGTTTCTAGGGTTCAGTTTTATCCCAGCTTTGAAAAAATAAAAACAATGATTGATTTTACACCCAAATCAGAAGTGAGTTGGCATAAAAGAGAAAAAAAAATTAGTACTTAGTGAATGCTCGTGACCACTGCAATAAGCATTTAAAAATGCTTTTTCAAGTTTAATTCTCAGTTCTCCAATTTAAATCTGCTTGTTATTCTTTCATATTTGTTTCTCATGCAAGAGAGACGAACACTGCTTCTTGGTGTAATCCTACAAACATTACAAAGCTATCAAAAATAAAAATTTATTTCAAATTTTGCAAGATAATAAAAACATAAAAAACATTCATATGTTAGAGCTTTTATACCACTAGATTATAGAACCACTTATAATAGTGAGCAAAGAATGATAACCAAATGAATGACAATAAACCCCTTTATGTTTAATCTACAAAAGAGTCACTAAGTTACACATTCATATTCATCAGCCTTAAGCATAGTATGCTAAGTCCAGTTGGATAATGAAGCTACAATTTTTGATTAAATCTAATGCCAAAGTACTTGTATCAGCTATTCAATGCATGCAATAAAATTTAAGTAAATAGCATTAGAAGTCAAATTTGAGATTTGAACACTCAAAAAGGAATAATGGAATTTAGTGCCGCTCCAAAGATGGTATGCACACCAAACGATAAATCAGATTATAGAGCACACAGTTGATGTTAGCAAATTATAAGTAATGATCAATATTGGAAAAATAAGTAAAAAGAACACTTTGAATCAGACCTTTGTAGGTCACACTAAATACCATAGTCACACATAAATGATGGTCAAATTAATGTCTTAATTGGTCTTTGAATTGGGCACATTAACCTTGAATGGATCACTTGCACTTTTGAAATGATTAAAACTCCTTCACGTTTTTACCCATGCAGCCCAAATGATAAAAACAAAAATATTAATAGAAAAAATAGTGATCACCAGTTGCAAGTGTACATATATGTTAAAAGTAAAACCTTGAGAATGGTGAACGCCTATAGATGCGAGTAGCCATACAAATAGTCTAAAAAATATTCATATAAAAAACTATTTTCAAATTGAGATCTACATCCAGAGTTAGAAAATTATTGTGCTTGATCTACTGCAGGAGATGTCTACTCTATCAAGTCAAGAGTAAATTCATCCCACCGGCATAACCCTACACAAACCACAAACAAAAGTTTCCAAGAAACACTGTTGAGCACGTAAATCTAAAGATTCTGCATCATTAAGATAAACTAGAAGTACACCAGGAACAATTACAAATGCATCAGCAAGCTGTAGTCACAATTTTAATACATAAATCAACAGGTTAACAAATATATTTCAAATTTGAAAGAAAATATACCATGGGGGCCCCTACGAACCAAATAAAGCTTAAAAAAGAAGCAACATGTCCAAAAAAATTAGAATGATAATCAAGAATAGAAGCAACGGGCTCCAGTACATCCTTTGCATCACATGGAAATTCCAAATATAGCTGGGATGTTTACACCTTTAGATCTATGTGATAAACCATCATCAAGTACAGAGATATCACCTCAAGCCCTTCAAATCTTGGGACCACATATTAGTGGCATGCTTAATTCTTTAGGAATAATTTCACCTGTACAACCTGGATCAATTGGCATTCCTTCATTGCAAGGCCCCAGTAGCCTACCACTGGGTGCTAATTTAGTGGCTTCATTATTTGCATTAAATATAGCAGGAGCATCAATAGATATGCAACGATTTTCATCAGTAGGACCTATTTTTGTTAAAATGGATGAGCAACAACAACGAATGCAACAGTATAATCAAATGATTGCCGCAAGAAACTTGCAGACCCCAGGTGTTTCCATGCCACCAAATCTTTCAATGGATCAAGAGATTCTATGCAGATGCTAATCTAAGCTTGTAATTTCCTGTGAGGTAATCTGCAAAGAAACAACATTGAAGGTAGGTATACTTTGACAGATAGGAGCTTATGGACACCGCTAATAGGAGACTGTGCATCTGATATTCTTATCACCAAATATGGGCCACTTATTTGACATTAAATTCATTCAGATTTGGGGATATTTTATCTCTTGAGAACATAACTATAGACAACTATAGTTAGTGTAGAAGATCACCAATATCTCAAATAAATGTGGATGTGAACTACAATAAATGTGAAAGTATAGTGTTTATAACAGAAATTCAAAATCATGATCGCCATATTCATACCTGTCAACTAAAATAAAAAACATTCATAGTAATTTTTTCATTAGGCCCAAGATGGAGGAATAAAGAAGGGACGCGAGCTATTTGATAGAATGCACTCGAGGAAAAAGCATTTTAGGGAATGCTTTATCAATTTCCTCTCCGCCTACTGTCAGTATGGGAGCTTCGAAACAACGAATGAATATTCATACAAGCATGAAGGATAGTGGATTTTTGCTCGATGTCGTATTTGCAATCACCATCTTATGTCAAATGTTGAAGGCGACTTGGAAAATCTATGAGTATAGCGATGCTAATGATGGGACAGCGAATGCCTTGCCTCATAAATGTGCTCCCACTGTCAAAAGTACATGCTACAAATATACAGTCTACTGTTGTTCGAGATCTTAACCCTCTTTACTCCTAGCTAAGGAAGACATCATTACTCTAAAAAAAAAAAATGCAATCCTTAAGCATTAGATCTATCGCCACTTTCACAGATTCAAAAAAAAAGGATAATAAAAAAAATCAGTTAAATAAATGATAGTGCATTAAATCTAATACAATAGGAGAGAAAGCCATGTTATATTCTACTAATGAGGTACTTCTCCATCTGGCATCGATTCATTGTGACATCAAAATATTTTATTACACTCATCAACGTGCGTGCAATCAAATACAAAAGAGAAGTTAATTACAGTCTGACATAGAATCAATCAATCTTTGAAACTTTCAATGAGCACAATTCTCCCATTTGAAAGCTATATGCCATACTAATGCCATCTTAACAATAGTAAAGTAATGCAATCTCAGTAATTTCAAATCACTTGAATGCCTTTTTAATCATTATTAAACAATGCGCATTGGATGAGGGGCTGGGCATTTTTTTTGCTATGTGAGGCCTGGCGTGTTACTCACCTTCTCAATATGAGCAGTTTAGATGAGTAAACTTTTGACATTATCGAGCTTTGATTAAAGAAGTGCTATTACTAGCTTGATAATTAATACTAGTTGGATGATATCCTGTAAGCTTGGTCGAACTCTTTTCAAAATGATAGTTGGGCCCATTTCATGAACAAGGCATATAATTACAGCCCAAATTTGTACATTAGTTCTTGTCCCCAATAGCCTTTGACTTGGGTGTGCAACTATAATCCATTCAAACATTTTGTGTTGTGTGAGGGGAGGATGAGTTGAGAGGAGAGGAAAATTTGGTCCATCATGTGGAAGCTATGTACAGAGCTTATACTGTTAAGTCTTGTGCGGATGAGTAGCTCGGGTGATGTGAGCTTGGACGGGTTGAAAATGAATGCAAGAAGATTCATGAAGCTACTGTAGGAGATGGGATGACATTGCAAGTTATGGTTAAAGGCTCCAGTGACACAGACCTACTTAACACTTCATTAATGCCTATCACATCATTAGTGCAAGCACCAAAGTTATTTAATGGTACTTTGCAAGAATACCAACTAAAGGGTCTCTAGTGGCTTATCAATAGTTGTGAGTAGGGATTGAATGACATCCTGGCTGATGAGATGGGGTTGGGTAAAAAAATAGACCAGGCGATGCCATTCTTGGCTCATTTAGCTGAAACATAAAAATAACAATAAAAATGGGTATATTAAAATAATTTCTAATTATCTGACTACATTAAATGTATCAAAAGAAATAAGACTTTACAAAAGCAAAAACTTTACAGCCCCGTCTAAAGCATGAAATCAAAAATTTATGTTCAGAAAACTGTGATCACGGTGGGCACCAAAATGTGAGGTAAAATATACATAAATCCAAGATTGACAAATATGGGGAAATCTGTCAACATTGAATAAATGAGATAATCACTCTCCCTATGTGATCGTTGAGAAAATCTAAAGGGAACAATAACATCACCAAACTAACATGAAATTATAAATGAAATAAGCATGAAATCTATTCCTAAATTACTCAAACATCATCTCATAGGGGGATCGGTGCTATTTTTATATGGAAAATAGCCCTTTCCCAACCCCTTTAGATAAGCTAAATGATAAAATTGCCTTGAATATGATATGGATTAAAATGATAATGATGCATTTGTGCATGAGATTGTGGAGGATTTGATGATGAAAGAAACCTTCCATTTATAGAATATTTTGATGAGAGAAATAGCCAAATGGATGAATGTGGGACAAAGATTGGACCAATGAAATGACGCCACTTGTCAACTTGTGAGTGGTTGAGGAATGTGCAAGTTTTGGCCAATGTGCCCAAGAGGGGGAGATTCAAATTTGAATTTGTGAATTAAATGTTGAGAGGGGGACATGAAAGAGAGAATTAATTACAATGTTGGAAGGGACAAGTCAACTTGTCTTCATATTCAAACTTGAGGGAATATTCCAAAAAGATGCTTTGTTGAGGGAAAATGATGATTTTATAAATGAATTAAAATGATTTATTGGTGCAAGTGGGAAAAGCTAGAGGATGTGATGGGTGGTTTAGGTTAGGCTAATTAGGATTATATTAGCTTAATGATGATTAGATGCTTTGACCCATTTGACTTGAATATTTTGATTTATTTAAATCAAAAGGGGGTGAAAGGTGATTTTAGACTTAATTAAATAAAGGTTTGATTTATTTAGTCAAGAAGGGTGATGTTAGGATCAAGTTGATTTATTTAAATTGATGACTTTAGGAGATTGATAAATAAACTTGATTTATTTGATGAATGGATGAATATGCATAATGCTAATTTCACGTGTCTACAAGTACAAATGGTTTCTATGTTGTTATTTACCCTTTTTAAATTCAACAAGTGATTGGGCTATGGGACTTGAATCTACTCGCACGGCCTAGGAGTAGACAAACAAGATCAACTATATTAGCATATATGAATATACATGTATAACCATTGATATATTTAAAGTAGTAATTACACATAAAATGCAAAAATATATATGTGTATCCATGTGTATATAAATGTATATCTATGGATGATCACAAAATGAGTGAAAATACAACTTAATCAAATTATACTTTCCCACACTGTAACATTCAACATTGCATTTTTCTCAACCACCGCCATCGCATAATAGTAACAGAATGCATCAACCCTCATCCCAACAAACACTTTCCATTAAGCTTCTGCATATACATATGCACATACATACACATACACATACATATACATATACATATTCATATACATATACATATACATATACATATACATATACATATATATATACATTTACACATACAACAATGACAAGATGCATTAACCCTAGTGTGAGAAAATACTCACCATTAAACCTCCCCATATCAAGGCCACCAACTCTAGCACTACCAACCCATGTAATTATGAAGCTCCATGCTGCCATTAAAAAATTAGGTCAAGTCGCCACCGGCTGAGACATGTACATATACATATAACTATACATATACATACACATATGCATATACATACACATACATGTACATATACATATACATATACATATACATATACATATACATATACATACATATACATACAAACATACATATACATACACATATGCATATACACATACATATACATACACATATGCATATACATATACATATACAAGATAGGGATGTTTTTATATATTGGAAAATATCAATGTGTATCTCCCTACACATCTATATGCTTTGTTAGGTTCACCCATGTGTGTATACACCTTAATGAAAAGAAAAATGGAAACAAGAATTTGCAACAAGTATTAAAAAAAAGGAAATTTATACTTACAAAAACAAGATCTAAAGGCCAATGGTTCATGCCCTCAGAGCCAGACTCCACAACAGGAATAGTGGCAGATGTCAACAAACTAGTAATGGGGGGCTTTGGGGACCCATCCACGAAACTTGATTCTGTAGACATAGTTCTTGGAACTTGTTCTAGGGAAAAAATATTATAATCTGAGTTGAGTAATTGATAGCTCTATTTCATAATAAAAATAAAATATTAATGTACTACAACATCCTAGTGGCAATTGGTAGATAACTTAGAAATATGGATCTATAACCATTACACTTCTAAAACTGATCAAGCAACACGAGATACAAGAGTAAGAATAGAAATGCACTTTTAATACTATTGAAACACTGAGGGATACATGAAAACGAATAAAAATGATAAATGCATATGGATATACCCCTACATGTATCTGTTTATCTTTGAGGTGGCTTATATATGGATCCATGCAGTTTTTTATTATTTTACTATATTTCTACATATAGCTATATGCAGATATTTGTATACATTGCTAGCTGGTCTGTTCACCCTTTCTTAATGAAACTGTAGGCTATAAAGCAATAAGAATAGAAATTATTAAGTACATATATGCATTGAATCTCCCCTTTGTCTCTAAATTTAAAAACACACACATATAACTAGATATATATGTCCATATGTACATATGTATATATCTATTTATAAACACACTACTATATCTAAATAGGTGTGTATAGCTTACTTTTTCCTCACTATGCAACTCCTCCCCTTGAAATTTATGAAGAGAGCAAACATTGAGATTCAATTATCCATCAATTGTCTAGTTAAGAAGGGTACGAATTCAAACCTTTTGTTGCCTATAGGATATTGTCCACTCCAAAGTAAGGAATTACTATAGGGAACAAAAGGTTTGAATTCGTGGGCTTCTCAGCCAGTCAATTGAGGTAAAATCTAGTGTGGATGTTTTTTGTCTACATAAATTTCAAGGGAAGGAGTTAATGGGTATAATGCCAAAGAGGCACATCATTGGCATTATGTGGGATTTACACAATGCGCAAAGTGAAGAGCAAGGAAAGGGAAAAATTTATGTAAGCCAACAACATGTTTTTAACTTCAGACCTTATTAAAATATGTAATCCATAGGGAGACTCTTGGCCACCTTCGAACACAAAAGCAGAATGGGAAATGATTTCTTGTGGTGCTAGACAATGGCAGTGAAGATGGCGACACCAAGCCAATGCAAGCTACACTATTTTAGGTGTTTTTTGAATGCATTCAGTTTCAATAGAGACATTCACTACCAAGGCACAATCAATTTTACAAACCATTAAATGCTCTATTATTAACATCTCAATGCTATATCATTTAATGCGATGGTTGTATTTACATAGGAATTTTCTCAAAAGCTAAACAATACTTACATATGCTATTTTCAACTCTTTTCAAATCAAAGTCTACATAAATACAAATAAAGATAGCATACATAATTGTTTAGATATACATGTGCATATATAAATTTTTGTTGCATTCTCAAACGAGACACTATGGTCTTGGTCTATATATCGATATATATTTTTGCCTATATGTATTTTTTAAAATATGGAATGGGGGATTCAAACATATATATAGACATAAATTTGAGCTACATTGTTTGCCACTAAATATTATAAAAATAAATAAATTGTAAAATGGCTATTAGATGACAAATCCTATTCACAGTTGAGCTGATGAAAATCCTAATGGAAACTTCAAACAAAAACCATATTTGCTAAAACTATAAAGTTGAACAGATAAAAGAGCTATTAGAATAACACTTAAAAGCCACAAAACTATTTTTTTGTCCACGCTTATACAAATATCTTTTCAACTTTCCAAATCAATTATTTAAACCCAGTTTTTTATCACCATACCCATTTTCTCTAGGCCATCACAACAATGAAATGATGCAAAAATCACTGGAAAATGCATATAATGCCACTGACTTAATTGTGAATTTTAGCTACATTGCTTGCCATTAAATATTATAGAGAAATCATTTATGCAACATACCCATGTAAAATGAATTGTAGCAAATAATTGTCATTCTAACACCTCTTATAGAATTTCTCTATTTCTCTTCAATATTTATTAACAAAAACATAGCTCGAATTTTCTATCAATATGTTTCATGATATTCTTTTTTCCTAATCTGCTTGAAGCACCCTGAAACAAAATACCCAGGTTTGTTTATGTAAGGAGTGGAGCTTGGTAATTATGTGGGCTATCAATTTCTTATATCAATATGTTTTATTATATTCTTTGTTCCTTATCTATTTCAACTTCCCCACAACAAAATATTCTTCATGATATTTTTTTTCTAGTTCCCCATAACAAACTATTCATTATCATAGTTTTCCTATTCTATTCTCCATATTTTACACTTCTATTTAATGTGGGTTCTATAACATCTATCATTTTTCTGTGATTCTTAAATCTTTTCCTAATAGCTCTTTTCCAATTTTGTTTGTTCTCTTATACCAATATGTTTCATGATATTATTTTTTTCTCAAATTAAAAATGTAAATGTGAAAAAATAAAAGAGCTATTAGAATAACACTCAAAAGCCATCAACTATTTTTCCCTCCACACTTATACACATATCTTTTTAGCTTGCCAAAAAAAATTATTGAAACCCAATTCTTTATCATGATACCTATTGTCTTTAGTCTATCACAATAATTATATGATGCAACAATATCTAGAAAATGTGTATAGCACGACAGGATTTATTTTAAATTTGAGCTACATTGCTTGGCATTAAATACTGTAGACAAATCATTTATGCAAAATACCCATGTAAAATGACTTGTAGCAAATAATTTTTATTCTAACACCTCTTATACAATTTCTCTATTTTTTTTCAATAATTATTAACAAAGAACATAACTCGAATCGTGTATCAATATGTTTCATGGTATTCTCTTTTTCTTGATAGAATTGAGTTTGCAGCATATTCCTGCTTACCTGAACTTCTATTACTATCTAGACAAGGTGTAAAAAAAAAATTTATGTAACAGTTGGCTTCCCAATTCAAAATTCAAGCTACATAATTTTCCACTAAATATTATAGACAAAATAGGAAAATTTTAAAACAACTATTAGAAAAACACTTAAGAATCATATGCCAATCAAAGGTGATTGAAAACCCCCACTAAACATATTCATACAAGACAATCAATTGTGTAAGAGTTGGATTGTCAATTCAAAAATTGAGCTACATTCTTTGGCACCAAAACCACATTAAACACAACTCGTAAAACTAATGAGCAGCAATAACCTATACAAAATTCCTATGATGCTACACACTCAATCGATAATTCAAGCCACATTTCCTGGCACTAAATATTCTAGACAAATAGAGAAAGTGTAAAAGATCTATTATAGGACAAATCCTATTCATGGTTGAGCTGACAGAAAATCCCATTGGAAACTTTAAGAAAATAAATTGAACAGATAAAAGATATTATAAAAAATAACACTTAACACCCACCAAACTAATTTTATCTCCAACAAGTTTTTTCTTTCATACTAACCCTCTACGTATATATACATATGCAATCACTCCTATGTTAATCTATAATTGGTCCTATGTTAATGGGTGTAATGACAAAGATACACAAAGATAACTAAAATAATAAGTGGAGGACAATAAAATTACTAACCCTAATGATATTTTTTTACCAAAGAAATAATATTTAACTAAAATTTCTCTTATGGTAATGAGTATAAGGCCACATATATGCAATCACTCCTATGTTAATCTAGAATTGGTCCTATGTTAATTGTTCTATGGGAAAAGATGCACAGAGATAACTAAAACAACAAATGAAGGGTGATAAAATTACTAACTCTAACCATATTTTTTGACCAAAGAAACAAGATTTAACTACAATTCCTTCTATCATAATAGGTATAAGGCCAAAGATGCACAAAGAAAATAACAAACAATAAAAAAGGGATGAAAAAATTATAACCCTATCCATATTTTTTGATGAAAGAAAGAAGATTTTAAGTGCAATTTCTCCATCCATACAAAACCATAATGCCAAACACCCATGTAAAACGACTTACAGATTCAAACAAAAACAATTTTAACATAAACAATAAATAAATCATTTATGCAAAACAACCATGTAAAATGACTTACAGATTGTGCACAACAATAGTTTTAAAACCCTCCAATTTCCTATATAATGGAGCTGAAACCATTAGTTTTTACAATAGTCTCCTATCAAATGAACCACGGAACCGAAGCCGAGGATTTTTAGAATAGTCTGCTATCAAACCAACACCATAATGGCTCTTTTGACAATACAACATCAATATATTTTCTTGCACGTTTTGGACTTTACTTTCCCACACTGCAACACCCATGTAAAATAACTTATAGATTCCAAAGAACAATAGTATTAACAAAAAAAATCAATAAATCATTTATGCAAAACACCCATGTAAAATAACTTATAGATTGTGGAGAAAAATAGTTTTAAAACCCTCCAATATACTATGAAATTGACCACGAAGCCAAAGGCGACAATTTTTACAATAGTTTTCTATGAAACCAACATTGCAATGGTTGTTTCAAGAATACAACCTAAACAAAGTATACTTTCCCACACTTCAACACTCAATAGTGCATTTACTTCATTCGCTCACATTTACCTCATCCACCCCCATCGTACAACAATGACAAAATGAATGAACATTCCCATGAGTAAACACTTACGATTTAGCTTTCGCATATCGAGGACCCCAACTCCACCACCACCAACCCACATAATTACCAAGCTCCACATCACCACAAAAAACCCATCCAGTTTTCCACTGGCCAGAATATCTCTGATGCCGACAAATCCAATTCATGGCTAGACTAATGAAAATCTCGGCAGAAACATCAAACAAAATATCCTATCAGCTAATTATGTTCTTTAAGAGTGTTGTGTAAAAATTTGTATTTTATTTATATATAAATTTATATATAGGTGGACAAATATTATGTATGAAGAAAATATAAGGTATTGCTTTTAATAGGATTACAATGATTTTTTTAAATATATGGATCACTTTATGTGTGTATGTATATATTTTATATTTGAACAACATATCTAAGGATGAATCTAATACAATTTAGTTTAAAAATAAAATATTTTTTAGTAAATTTGTGTTTTTAATTTACATGCTTATTTTTAGAGCTTCCCTTGTTTAACAAAACAAGGCACATAATCTTTGTTAACAAGTCTATCAAGCAAATCATTTATTTGATATGATCAACTTTAAAAAGTGATAACAGATTTAAGGTTCTTTCAAAAGTGTATTATATTGCAAGAGCTTTTCTAGGAAGAAACATTTTGATGTTGGTTCATTAGTCACTTTGACCTCATCCATTCATTGCTATTATGTTCACTTTCAAACTAAAAATGTTGGTAGAATGCCATCTCATATTTTAACCATCTCTAAAATTTATTGTCAGTGAAATAAATGTTTTCCATTTGTTTTCTCCAATCGTTGTCTTCCATGATGTTTCAATTAAATTTTTCATTATTTTGGTGACAAAATCTACCATTAGGGTTTTTTTGAAGGGAAAATGATCTCTATGAAAAGATTTCTATGCAAAATTTCATAATACTTTTTATGTACGAATATTTAATTTTTTTAACCATGTCATAGAAGATAATTTTTTTTAAATGGTGTAAAACATAGTCTTCTCTTCACTAGATTTTATTTTGTTTAGTTCTATGCATTGTTTGTAGATCTTGTGAATTTATGATTGTGTTGTGTTTGTATTAATTTTATTGTAGGAATGTTTGAATGCATTTGTAGAGAATAAAAGAGATTTCAATATATATTCCATGGCACTGTGTTTTATCTATTTTATCATTTTTCACCTTTCACCTTAAGAATCTATTTATGCTAGTGGAGTACATCCTTATGTGCATATTTTGCTAAAGTTTATTGTTTCTTTTTGCACTATGTAGAGTGACCTTCAACAACTTTCATCTCATGAATCTTATTTTTACAAGAACTTGCACCCATAGGAGGTTCAAGGATAAGCCAATAGGAAATTAAATTTAAAATTAAATATGTTTTAATATTGAATTAAATGAATTTCTACACTCATTGCACATATATCTAAGAAAAAAATTCTTAGAAGGCAGAAATTTGTGTTCCCTCTATAGATGGAATAGTTGATCTTTAGATTAAAACAATTTAGAAGGGATAGAGGCATTAACAACTCCACAAATTGCCATGCTTTTGAAGAAGTAAAAACTAAACTCATTGGCATGCTTGCAAAAGAATTATATAAGCTATAGTTCAATCAAGATGCTAAGGAAAATAGTTAAGAGGTTATTCAAAATGTAATATTCAAACATGAGATGATAAATATGAATGTAATATAGCATGCAATATAAATCAATTTTTTTTAAAATAAATTATTGAATCTTCTCTATTTATACTGTCAAGAATCCCAGACCTCTAATTTAGGAATTTTGAAAAGCCTTTGGGATGGCAAGATACTTGGTTTTTGAGGTTCTTCTTTTGTTATCTTGTAGGGATTGACTTTGGAGTTAATATGTAGGTCATTAGTTATTTTAGAATGTAGAAAGATCCTCTGTTGAAGCTTTCACATCATCCTTGTGATTTCTATCTTCACTGGATTTATTAGTCGATAGGCTATTGGTGTGAACTTTGGTCAAAATTTTCAGTAGCCTCGCCATTTTTTCAGCCTTATGGCGGCCATGAAAAGGATGGCAAACAATTTTTTCTAATTTAATTGCTAATTTAAACAAGTGCTCATAATTTTTTTCAACCTTCCTATTTTTTGAGCTTTTCGGCATTGGGGAAAAGGTGGTGGAATGCTTTTTTATTTTTAAATAAAAATTGTTTGGTGCTGTGATAGAGAAGGCTAGAAAAATGGAATCAACATTAATTGTTTTATGGTTTTTGTGTAGTGGTGGTGGTTGTAAGTAACACCTACATTTAATATCCTCGATAAACATAGCAAATGTATGCACAATTTTTTATAAGGCATTCTTGGGTGCAATTTTGTGGGTTTACCTTGTTGTTCAAGATAGCTATGAGCGCATGTCTACGTAATTTTCAATTGTTCAAGATAGTTTTGAGTGAGGAGGGTAAGCTTCTATAAAGGTGCAATTGTGATTGAATTGGCTATGGAATTTTTGTGAAGGTGGTTGGAGGTTATTTTGTGTTTGGAAAAGTAGTACAAAAGTCTCGATTGTGATATATTGTTTTCCCCCTTTTTGTAGATGGGGGAGAAAGAAGGGAGCAGAAAGAAAGCAAGCACAAAGAGGTGTGGGAAGAGGTTCATATTAGAAAAACCGTTTCTTGAGTATTTTGAAAATAGTTTATGTTATTTTCCAAAGGGCATTGTTTATTGTTGTTCTCTAGCTTAGTCTATATTGTTTGGTTTATTGTTTTCATTTAGTCATGATGGGTGGAAGGCAATAATTTTTTTTTTTAGTTGGTTTGTTACTATGAACTCGTGTGTTTTTTGTGGGTTTTTGCATTTGGGTGACCTTTGATACCAACATTGTTTATGTTCTCCATGTAGTTGCAGTGTGTGGTAGGAAATGTTTTTTGTTTGTGTGTTGGTTTGTTACTATGAATTCATGTGTTTTTTGTATGTTTTGTCACCTAGACCAATGTTGGAAAGAATATTGTTCCATTCTGTTAATTGTGTTTTGTGGGTTTTCACATATGGGTGACTGTCGATACAAATATTATGTGATTTATGGCTTTTGTTTTGTGGGTATGGTTGCAACTCTCTAGCTTAGGCTATATTGTTTCATTTATGGCTTTCATTTTGTGTGAATGGTTGTAAAATAGTTTGTGGTGAAGTTTTTGAATCAGTCTGTTATTGTGAGCTTCATGTGTCTTATGGGTTTTCCATGTGGGTCACTATTGAAAATAATATTTTATGGTGATGATTGCAATGCAATGAAATAGTTAATGTTATATAGGTTGTGTTGGTTTTTTGTAGGGAAGTGTTGATTTTTGTTCTCTAGGTTAGGGTATATTGTTTCCTTTTTGATAAGGTTTTGTTGAAAAAGGACTATGTACTGTGTTGAAACCAATATTGTTTGATTTATGGTTCGACTTTTGTGGTGATGGTTTTGCAGGGGTTTATTACTATGATTTTTAGTGTTTTGTGGGTTTCCCCATCTAGGTGACTGTTGGCACCAATATTGTTTCATTTATGGCTTTCTTTTTGTGGTGATGATTGCAATGCAATGAAATAGTCAATGTTATACATTTCATGTTGTTTTGCATAAGGTATTGTTGACCCCAGTTTTTAAGCCTTCTGACTCTTAGATTGTAGTTGGGAAAAGGGTGGTGGATTTTTATTTTTATTTTTAAATAAAAAGCATTTGGCCCATCGATAGAGGAGGCTAGCGAAATGGCATTAGCTTTAATTTTCATATGGTTTCGATGTAGTGGTGATGGTTGTAAGTAACACTACCTTTTAAAAGTTTGGAAAATATAGCAAATGTCTGCACAATTTTTGATAGGGCATTGGCCTATGGGTATATTGTTTCTTTTTCTCATAAGGTCCTATTGAAAAAAAGAATTGTCTAGGTTGGTGTTGGAACCATTATTGTTTCATTTAAGGCTTGTGTTTTGTGGTTATAGTTGCAATGCTATATAGTTTATGTTTTTTTCCATAAGACATTGTTGACCATTGTTCTCTAGCTTTGGTTATATCCAGAAAAAAAAAATTCATAAAGAGAAACTCACAAAAAAAACATAGTAAAAAACCCATGCAAAAATATGCTCTTTTCTCAACAAAACCTTATCAGAAATTGAAACAATGAAGCCTTTTTAACCTAATTTTCTAAAAAGACATTGTTGGGTGTCATTCTATGGGTTTACCTTGTTGTTCAACTAATAATTTTATTCAGTCAAAACCATAGCCACAAAACAGAAGGCATAAATTAGACAATTTTGGTTTGACTGACCATATATATATATATATATATATATATATATATATATATATATATATATATATATATATATATATATATATATATATATATATTATTGAAACAATATAGCCTAAGGTAGATAACAACATCGAACAATTCCTTATATAAAACAACATGAATGAAATAGCATTAAATATTTCATTACCTTATCAAAAATTGAAACAATATAGCCTCTTTATGTAGGCTTCCTTCTTTCCCAAAGCTGGAAAAAATTGCATAACCTAAACAATTTCATATTGTTGAAAACATAGGAAAAAAATGGAAGCCATAAAGAGAAACATGCAAAAAATCACAGTAACAAACCCATGCAAATCCATGGACACAAGACCTTAACCAAAAATGAAATAGAGTTTGTTTTGACAAACAATATAGTCTTTTCTCAATAGCAGGGGGCTAATATTGCAACATGTAAAGCTCTCTTGCTGACGTATGCAATAAGCTTTTTATAGCTTCATCAAAAGTAGTAGCTTACAAAAAATATGTTTTTTTCTCAATAGAACCTTACCAAAAATTAAAACAATACAGGCTTTTCAACAACACCTTATCGCAATTTGATGCAATATAGCTTAAGCTAGAGAACAATAATCAACAATGCTTGATGGAATCAAACATAGACAATATAACATTAACTATTTTGTTCCATTGCAATGATAGACACAAGACAGAAGCCATAAATCAAACAAGATTAGTTTTAACAGCATCCCAGTTGTAGAAACCCAAAAATCTCACCTTTGTCGCCTTACATCTCTAGTTGCAATAAATATTTAAAGTCACAATTAGCTATTGTTGTCTTAGATTTAGGGAAGAACCACGTATTTTGGATGGGATCTTCACATTTTATCTTTCCATTGTCTATCATTTCCCTGCAAGGGACATGGAGCGCAATTGAATGGGAAAGGCATACCATAAATCAGACAATATTGGCTTCAACAAACAATATAGTCTTTTATAGAGTGTGATCAACAATGTGTATTTATGTGCATATAACTCCAGATATATATATATATACACACACATATACATATATATATACATAGATACATATATATATATATATATATACATATATATATATGTATATATATTTATGTATATATATGTATATGTGCATATATATATATAGAGATTATATATATACGTATGTATGTATATAAATGTATGTATGTATATATATAATGCATGTATGTATATATACACACACAATATAGACTAAGCTAGAGAACAATAATCAACAATACGTTATCAAATCAAACATAGATTGTATAACATGAACTATTTTATTTTGATGGACCCATAACCACCAAAAAAAAGAAATAAATCAAACAATATTTGTTTCAATAATGAGCCACAGTATTACTTTCAACAAACAATATAGTATTTTCTTGGAAGTTCCTTTTTGAGAATGAAACAATATAGCCCATGATACAGAACAACAACCAACAAAAAACTACATAATGTTAACAATTTTATTTTGTTCCAAACACAACCAGAAAATGGAAGCCATAAAGAGAAACCCACAAATATTCACAGTAACAAACCCAAGTAAAAATATACTCATTTGTCAACAAAACCTTATAAAAAATTGAAACAATACAGTCTTCTCAACAACACCGTTGTGAAAATTAACAGTGGAAAACCCATCCAAAAACACACTCCTTTTTTAACAGAACCTAATAAAAAATTGAAACAATATAGCCTTGTCAATAGCACCTTATTGAAAATGATACAATATAGCCTAAGACAGAGAACAATAATCAACAATACCTAATCTAACCAAACATGAAGTGAACAACATTAACTATTTTATTTCATTCTAGCCAAAACCACAAAAAAATATACTCATTTCTCAACAAAAGCTTGTCAAAACTTGAAGCAATATAGCCTTCTCAATAACAACCTCTTGAAAATTAACAATGAAAAACCCATCCAAAAATATACTCTTTTCTGAATGGAACCTCATCAAAAATTGAAACAGTATAGCCTTTTCAACAACACCTTATTGAAAATGAAACATTATAGCCCAAGACAGAGAACAATAATCAATAATACCTAATGTAAGCAAACATGTAGTGTACAACATTAACTATTTTACTACGTTCCAACCATAACCACAAAATGGAAGCAATAAATCAACAAACATTGGCTTCAATGACGAATTAGGCAGAGAAATCCACAAAATCGTAGCTAGAAAACCCATGCAAAATGATAGCCACATAAGGAAACTATAAACAAAATAATATTTCATTTAATAGACAATATAGTTGTTGGTATGTGGCGACTGATCATGTTATATTGTATAGCCCATGGTATACTATACACCCCAGCCCCTTGACCGAAAAAGGGAAAAATCAATGAAAAAGGAAAAATTCGATTATGTAGAACCCAAAAATCTGGAAGCTTCTAAGCTTGGTAAAATGGGGTTTGGATGGGTATTACTGCATGAAGAAAAACACGATTATTCATGAGATTGTAATAGGTTTTTCACTAGATAATAAAAGTATTGGATGGCTGCGGTTTGGTGGATGTAGCCCAGATTGGGTGAACCACGTTAAATTATGTGTTATGATTTATTATGTGTATGTTTTAGTTTCTCTGTTTTGTTTATTAAATCTGCATTTTAATTGTTAGATCTTCCATCTCTAATCCTAACAAGTGGTATCAGAGCAGGTTGTGTTTCAATTATTGTCTGTGTGAAGATCTCGCGTATGAGCGGGAGTCTCACGGTTGAGTGGGAGCAATGGCAGACGAGGGTAAGAAGGTTGAGAAGTTTAATGGGCAGAACTATCAGTTATGGAAGATGCAGATGGAGGACTATCTCTATCAGAAGGATTTATGGCGGCAATTGGAAGGGAAAACCAAGAAACCTGCAGCAATGTCAGATGAGGACTGGGAGATCTTGGATAGAAAGGCTCTTGGCAGTATTCGTTTGTGCCTAGCACAAACAATGGCGTTTAATATTACAAAAGCAAAGACAACTCAAGAGTTGATGGAAACCCTGGAAACATTATATGAAAATCCTTCCGATTCGAATAAGGTATTTCTTATGAAGCGTTTATTTAATATGAAAATGGTAGAAGGTGGGTCAGTTACTGATCATTTAAATGAGTTTAATATGGTCACCAGTCAAATAACTTCTGTAAAAGTAAACTTTAATGAAGAAGTTAGGGCTCTTTTGATTCTGTGTTCTTTGCCTGAAAGCTAGAATAGCTTGGTAATGGTTGTTAGCAATTCTGTTTCTGGTTCGAATACATTGAAGTTTGATGATGTTGTTGGTGTTATTTTGAGCGAAGAAATCCGTAGGAAAAGCTCAGGTGGAACATCCACATCAGGCATTGTTTTGAATGCAGAAAGTAGAGGCAGAACAAAGGAGAGAGGAAACAATTTCAAAAATCGTGGGAAGTCACGAGGAAAATCAAAGGGCAAAAGGTCTCAATCTAGAGACAAGAGGGATTGCTGGTACTGTGGTAAGCCGGGTCATCTGAAGAAAGATTGCTGGTCTCGGAAAAAAAAAAGGAGACAGAAAGGAAGGAAGTAAAGAGGAAAATGTGGTAAGTAATAAATATGATGAGGATGCTTTGATTCTTTCCCTTGATAATGCTGATGATTCTTGGGTATTAGATTCAGGGGCTTCATTTCATGCTACCCCCCATAGAAGTTATTTTCTTGATTATGTCCAAGGGGACTTTGGGCTGGTTTATTTAGGAGATAACGAACCCTGTCAAATTGTTGGAAAGGGAAGAATCAAGATTAAGTTGCAGAATGGGAATCATTGGCTACTACATGAGGTAAGGCATGTTCCAAAGTTAAGCAGAAATTGAATTTCAGCAGGGCAACTAGATGATGAAGGTTGTGTTGTTATTTTTAGTGATAAAAACTAGAGGGTCACAAAGGGTGCCTTAGTGGTAGCAAAAGGTGCAAAAGTAGGCACTTTATATCTTTGTACAGGTCATACTGTTCCTTCTACTTTAATTATTATAGAAAAAGGTCAATGTTCAGGAACAGTTGCTGCAATTCAGCAGGTAGAAGATCATACAGTTGCTATGGACTCTGAATCAGCACTGTGGCATAGACTTGGGCATATGAGTGCAAAAGGTATGAAATTACTTCATTCAAATAATGTTTTACCAGGTCTAAAATGTGTTAATATGGATTTCTGTGAAAGTTGTGTGTATGGAAAACAAAAGAGAGTTAGTTTTCTCAAGGATGGGAAGCAAAAGAAAGATGAGAAATTGGAGCTTGTGCATACAGATGTATGGGGACCGATCGTATCTTCTCTCGGTGGCTCAGATTATGTTACATTCATTGATGATGCAACTAGGAAAGGTATGGATTTATTTCCTTAGGCATAAATGATGTATTTGAAACTTTTAAAAAATGGAGAAGCTTGGTTGAGAATGAGACAGGTAAAAAGATAAAATGTCTTAGATTTGATAATGGTGGTGAGTATTGCAGTAAAGAGTTTGAAGATTATTGTTCCTCTAATGGTATTCGTAGGTAGAAAATGGTTCCAAGGACTCCACAGGAAAATGGAGTGGCTGAGCACATGAATAGGACAATAATGGAGTGTGCACAGACTATGAGATTGCATGCTGGGCTGCCTTTAAAAATGTGGGTAGAGACTGTAAACGCTGCTATTTATTTAATCAATAGAGGTCCTTCTAATCCTCTGGGTTGTGGTATTGCAAAGGAAGCATGGAAAGGTAAGAAGGTGAGTTATTCTTTTCTTAAAACCTTCGGTTGCGAAGCATTTGCACATGTAGATTCTGAAAATAGAACCAAGCTTGATGCAAAATCAAAGAAATGTGTATTTGTTAGATATGGCATTGATGAATTTGGTTATAGGCTTTGGGATTTTGAAAATAAAAAGATTGTGAGAAGCAAGGATGTCATATTCAATGAAAAAGTGTTGTACAAAGATCTGTTGCTATAGCATGAGAAGAAAGAAAAAGATTATGTAGTGTTGGATGATACTCCAAACAATGATGTTTCAGTGGTTCCTCATGCTGATCAACAATAGCAACAACAATTACCACAAACTCCTGTGAATGTTAGATGATCTTCAAGGTTAAGTAGACCTCCAGAAAGATTATCTCCCTCTTTGTATACTATTCTGTTAACTGATGCTGGTGAACCAGAATATTATGATGAAGCTATGCAGGTGGATACCAAGGTTCAATGGGAGCATGGAATGAAAGAAGAAATGGACTCCTTGCTAGAAAATCAGACTTGGGATTTATGCAAGTTGCCTGCAGGTAAAAAGGCTTTACCAAACAAATGGATTTATAGGATGAAAGAGGAGGATGGAGGTAAGAAAATTTTAAAGCCAGATTAGTTGTAAAGGGATTTGCACAGAAAAAGGGTATTGATTTTGATGAGATTTTTTCTCCTATTGTTAAAATGACTTCTATTCGTATTATTTTAAGTATTGTGGCTGCTGAAGATTTGCATTTAGAACAGCTTGATGTTAAAACAACCTTTCTCCATGGTGATTTGGAAGAGAAAATTTATATGGAACAGCCACAAGGATTTGAGGTCAAAGGTAAGGAGAAACTAGTGTGCAAATTGAAGAAAAGTTTATATGGCTTGAAGCAAGCACCCTCGGCAATGGTATTTGAAATTTGGTAGTTTTATGGCTGAGCAAGGCTACAGCAGTGTAATTCTGACCATTGTGTTTATTTTAAGAAGTTGGATAATGACAACTACATTATTTTGTGTTTATATGTTGATGATATGCTTGTAGCGGGTATAAGAGAGTTGAAACAACAATTAGCAAAATCTTTTGCTATGAAGGATTTGGGGGCAAAAAAAGCAAATCCTTGGTATGAAAATTTGTAGAGATAGGAAAAATAGAAAATTGTTTTTATCTCAGGCTAATTATGTTGAAAAGGTGTTGCAGAGATTTCATATGGAGAATGCAAAAGCTGTCAGCACACCTTTGCCTAGTCATGTTAAATTGATTAAGGATATGTGTCCAAAGACACAAGAGGAGGAAGAAAAAATGTCCAAGGTACCATATGCTTCAGCTGTAGGCAGTTTAATGTATGCCATGGTATGCACTAGACCGGATATTGCACATGCTGTAGGAGTTGTTAGCAGGTATTTGAGTCATCCCGGAGTTGAGCATTGGAATGCAGTAAAATGGATTCTCGTGTATTTGAGAGGTACATCCAATAATTGTTTATGTTTTGGGGGCTCTAATACTGATTTAAAAGGCTATGTTGACTCAGATTTAGCATGATATAGATACCAAGCGAGTACCAAAGGTTATGTATTTATAGTTGGTGGACAGAGTGAGTTGGATTTCTCGCTGCAGAAGGTGGTTGCTTTATCCACCACAGAGGCAGAGTATGTTGCTGCAACAGAGGCGGCAAAGGAGATGATATGGCTGCAACTTTTCATGGAGGAGTTGGGAAAACAATAGGCTGGAAATTACTTGTTTACAGATAGTCAGAGTACTATACATCTTGCAAATAATTTTGCCTTACATTCTAAAATAAAACACATACAGTTGAGATATCATTTCATTTGGTCAGTGTTGGAGGATGGACAAGTCAAGTTGGACAAGATACACACAGATGTCAATCCAACGGATATATTTACGAAGGCAGTGACAAGGGAGAAGTTGAGCTCCTCTTCAGCTTCAGTTGGTCTTCAAGGTTGAATTCAAGTATAACAGAGCAGTAGGGTCCAAGGTACTTATTTCCAGTGGGAGTTGTAATTGTAGCAGTGTTGTCCAGGATCAGTCTCCAAGTGGGAGGTTGTGATGGTGTGGAGCCTGATCAGTCTCCAAGTGGGAGATTGTTGGTATATGGCGACTGATCATGCTATACTGTATAGCCCATGGTATACTGTACACCCCAGCCCCCTGACCTTACCGGGGTCCATGGCTGGGCCTCGGGTGAGGGTTTAGGGGCAACAGCCCCTGAAAAGCGGGGGTTCAGGGGCGGCAACCCCCGAGAAATATTTTCTTCCTACTTTTTCGCGTGATCACCAAAAAAGGGAAAAATCAATGAAAAAGGAAAAATCTGATTTTGTAGAACCCAAAAATCTGGAAGCTTCTAAGCTTGGTAAAAGGGGGTTTGGATGGGTATTACTGCATGATGAAAAATGCGATTATTCACGAGATTGTAATAGGTTTTTCACTGGATAATAAAAGTATTGGATGGCTGCGGTTTGGTGGATGTAGCCCAGATTGGGTGAACCACATTAAATTCTATGTTATGATTTATTCTGTGTATGTTTTAGTTTCTTTGTTTTGTTTATTAAATCTGCATTTTAATTGTTAGATCTGCCATCTCTAATCCTAACAATAGTGTTTTCTCAACAACAACTTTTCGAAAATTGAAATAATATAGCCTTTTGAATAGCACCTTATCAAAAATGAGACAATCACCAACCCAGATGAAGAAACCCACAAAACATTATAAATCACAATTGCAAACCCATTCAAATTCATTGCCATGAAATGTGAACCTTAAACCAAACAATATTCATTTTCACAAACAATATATTATTTTCTCAATAGCACCTTGAATTTTTTTGAAACAATCAATAGTATCTTACTACAAATAAAATAATATATCCTGCCACAAACTATGAACCACAAATGAAACAATATGACGAATGGTATTTCCGATATGCACCTCTTCATATTTGTGTGACCTTTGGTCAGAATTTTTGTCAGCCTCCCTGGTTTTCTAGCCTTCCAGTGGCTATGCAAAAGATGGCAGATGATTTTTGCTAATTTAAACACTTGCTCAAAATTTTTGTCAGCCTTCCCATTTTTTGACTCTCTATTTGTTCCTCTTTATCTGTTCTTCTCTATCTCCCTATCTCTCTATCTTTATCTCTCCCTCTACCTCTATCTCTCTCTCTATTTGTCTCTCTCTTTACATCTATTTTTGTGTCTCCCCCTCTATCTCTAGACATGTCTCTCCTCTCTCTACCCATCCATCTCTCTCCCTATCTTGGATCTCTCATGCTTGGATCCCTTTAAGTGGATGCATTCTAGGCTGCCTTGTTTCTCCAGGCCTACAAAAAATTGCATAACCTAAATAATATTTTCCTATTGGAAACATACCCAGAAAAAAGAAATGATAAACAAAGAGGCACAAAAAATCACAGTAACAAACCCATGTAGAATGATAGACACAAACACACATGAATCCACAATAACAAACCAATGCAAAAACAACCAATATTGCTATATATATATATATATATATGAAGTTAGATGCACATATATACACATTGTTGATTGCACAAAGCATGAGAAAATGTAGAGTAGCAAACCAATGCAAAAAATATAATCAAAGTCACCCAACAACAATCGACAAAATATGCACCATCTTAACATTTTTATTTTGCTGCAAACATAGACAGAAAAAAAAGCCATTAAAAGAATCCCACAAAAAAAACAATGTAACAAATCGATACAAAATAATATACTCCTTTCTAGACAAAACCTATTCAAAAATTGAGAGAATCTAGCCTTCTCAACAATGCTATTTCAAAAATTGAAATCTAGCTTAGGCTATATGGTTTTATATTTGATAAGGTGCTGCTGAATAGGCTATATAATTATTAATTCAATTTTGGATAGCGTATATTATTTTATCTTCAATAAGGTGTTGGTGTTGAGAAAAAGACTATATATATATATATGAAAAATACAAGCCAAGTTATCCAACAAAACATCAATCAATAACATGCCAAATACCTCACAACCACATATATCTACACAAAACTCTATCAAGATATTGTATGCACTAAGAAAATGTAACACAATATTAGAACAATAGTTTATTAAAAACAACTCACATATGCATATAAATGTTGAACTGTGCATGTATATATGCATATTGTTTCAATTGTGCTTCATGGTTTGTGGTAGGCTATATTGCTTGATTTATGATGGGGTGTTGGTAATACCTCCTTCTAAAAACCTCGAGAAGTGTAGCTTGTGTCTGTACAATTTTTCATAAGGAATTCTTGGGTCTGGTTCTCTGGCTTTATCTTAGTGTTCAAGACAGTTGTGAGTGAGGAGGGCAAGCTCTTGTGTAGGTGCAAGTGTGAACATTGCCTGTGGAATTTCTTGATCATGTTTAGGGTTTTGTTCAAGTTGGATGCCTCAGGTGAAGCTTGCATTCACTATATTTTCCCATGGTAATCTTCTATTTTTAAATATATAAACACACAAAGGTGTGTGTTTGTTTTGTTGTGTTTCCCTTTTTGTTTTGTTATGTGCAGCTATGTATCTATTTGAAATTAGATGTATGCAACATTGATATATATTTTTGGCCATGTTTATTATTTCGGGAATCTAAAATTAAATGCACTGTTTTAGTTGTTCTTTCTTTCAACCTCACAAAAGGATTTGTTGGAATCTTAGTCTATATATTAGGCATAATAAGGCACATTTATTTCACCATTGATCAAAATGGTGGATGATGTATGTTCTTGCTTGAGGGTTTGGTGATAACCAATGCGGCTCCATGGCACAATATGGTAGGGCAAAGAGCAAGCCACAATTTTTTGTGTTTCATTTTATAGTTCCTATGTGTAGGTCTATGTGTTTTTGACATTTGATGTAGACAATATTCATATGCTTGAACTCCACCTATGGATATATATGTGTGTTGTGTATGTATAACTTTACATGCATATGTATTTATATAGATCTTCCTTTCTAAGCATATACGTGGACTATATTATTTCTTTCCATCCATTCCCCAATGCATCATTGTGCCACAACACCAACATGCATTAACCTTTGCATAAGCGAACAATTTCCATTCATGACAGGAGGTATGAACTTGATGCACATAGGCTTTATGAAACAATTAATGCGATTAAAGAGTGGGGTGTCAAGACTACAAAATTGTTTCATGAAGCCTTTGGGAATCAAGCTCATGGCATGTAATTTATAAACATGAAACTATTTATACCTAGTCAACATACTATTTTTGCATATAGAAATCTGGATAATTGTAATCATGGCTTATGCAGTTCATTGGTCAAATATTTGTGAACCACGTATTTCACTTTATTTTTGTGGCTATTCAACAACAATCAAGAATGTGTGTATATGTACATTTAACTTTGGAAACATACATATTGATGTAGATTTTATTTTGTAACTTCAAATGTATGTATTACCTATGTTGGATGTATATGTAGGAATCCGTTGCTTGCAAATATATACATGCAAAAAAGTATGTGCCTCTTTTTCTATGTTTCATTCTTCCTTTTTCCCACATAGATATGTTTGTATCTAAAATTAGATGTGGACAACATTCATGTATACTAATTTCCATGTTTATTTTTTTACAAAGATAGTGTGTAGACAACATTGATATATACTCCTCACCATGCTCATTGTTTTGTAAAGATAGTCGTTATTTTTCTCATCCTCGAAGAAGCATCCTTGAAATAATAGGTTTTATATTAAGTGTAAGAAGGAAGATTAGTTTCACTATCCATTAGAGTGTTACACAATGTTTGTTCTTTCTTGGGTATTTGGAGAGAGCCTATGGGGCTTCATGACCAAATAAGGAACGGTGGTCAACAGGCATTCTTATGCTTTTGGGAATTTTATTTTCCCTATGTACAAATATATATGTTTGTGAAATTAGAGACATACACCATTCATAGCTATGTGGAGATATGTATCTATGTGAAAACAGTTGCAAGAAACATTCAACTATACTCCTTGCTATGCTTATTCTTTTCATGAAATAATTGTAGTATTTATTTGATCTTTGGATTTTCTCTATTCGGAATGGTTGGAAAGTGATTAAATAGTCCATGTTCTACATAGTAAGCTATTTTCCTATGGCTTTTGGGATAATTGTTATTTTTCTAGGCCTCAATATCAATTTGATCAATGTTTCATTTGATACTTAATATACAATCTTCCACTATGAGAAAACCTTATTGAGGTTTAGACAAATAACAACTATGCTTCAAGTAGAACATGAATTATTGCATTACCTTGTAAACATTGCTACCACAAAGGAACCATACAACAATTAATAGTGATGCCAACCAATGTTAAATTTTTCTGGCCTTCTCTACCGATGTGTCAAACACTTTCAATTTGAAATTCAGGAAGCATCTGCCACCTTTCCTCTGGCTAGCACCCCCCCTAGTAACCAGAAGGCTCCAAAACTGGGGGGGCTAACAAAAAATTCAGCCAAAGTTCACACAATAAGGGAAATGCATAGCTATGGAGGTTCCCATAAATTTTCCCTTTGATCTCTATAGTTTTAATATACCATTGATCAAAGTGGTGAATAATGTATGCTCTTCCTTGAGGGTTTGGTGAGATCCCATGGGGCTCCATAGTGCAATATGGTAGGGTGGAGAGTAGGCCTTATTTTGTTGTGTTCCAATATATGCATATGCATATGTATTTCTATATATGCATTTCAAATCAAGAAAAGTCAACTAACAAAGAAACAGTAGTAGAAAGGAATATTATTTTGATGGTTGTTTGGAATTCAAGGAAATATGACAATTATCTCTAGAAAGCCTTGGGTGGTAGGGGTAATTGTAGACACATCTAACAATAATAACTTGTATTCAGCTTCAAAGTTAATTCTAGCAACTCTCACTATTTTTGTTCTAAGCCTTGTCAAGGATGGAAGCAAGGAGGGTACAATGCACAACTATAGGTAGTAGCAGTGTTATAGTGTCCCTTGATGTGTACATTGTACCTTCCATTGCTTTCCACCTCTATCATAAAAAGTGTTATAGTCTCCCTTGAAGTGTACATTGTACCTTCCATTGCTTGTTTCCTCTATCATAAAAATCATTGTATATGAATAGATACATCTACAAATACATTTCATATATGTATGCTTTAATTTTCCTTGATAGGGTGTTGCTGGAAAAGGTATTCTTGTATTTGCAGTTTTTTAGTTTCAAAATCATAATACTACCTTTCCCATCGCCATCGGAAGGCTGGAAAAATTGAGAGGCTGATGAAAATTCTAAATGAAGTTTTCTAAAACAAAAACCCATCTGCCACCTTTTGCATGACCGCCTGGAAGCTAAAAAACTGGGAAGGTTCACACCAACTCCAACCAAAGTACACACAAACAACCTATCTGCTAACAATCTAGGGAGCAACATTTAACACATAGATTGCTCATCACCCTAAGCAATGATAAAATCAATGTTCCTTATTCTACTTACCATACAATCCACCATTGCAATCCCTTTCTTTTAGGCTAAAAGAAATAATAACTAAAAAATATGCATTAAACTAAGAGTTTACCCAAATAATAAACATGGCGAGCAGTGTATATCAATATTGGACCAATGTTACAATTAGAAAAGGCATCTTCCACCTTTTCCACAATGTTTAGAAGGCTCACAAACTCGAGATTCCATTCCATGGAGTTCCCCTCGATAATGCATCACACATGCATATATACATCTATATATACATATGCATATGTGTATGCTTTGATTCTTGCCCATAGGCCATTGTTCAAAAAATTATTGGTGCTAGGTTCTACATTGACTCACATAAACAACATTGGTTCACCATTGATCATAGTGGTGGGAAATGTGTATGTTTTCTTTGGGGTTTGGTGAGAGCCCATGGGGCTCCATGACCCAATATGGTAGGGTAGAGAGAAGTTCTTATTTTGTTGTGTTTCATTTTGTATTTTCTATTTGTTGTTTAGTTGAACTTTGAGTCTTTAATTTGATATTTGCAAGCACATCATTGTCCTCATTGTAGTATATGCATGTGTGCTTGTATATGTGTATATATGCATGTTCAATCAAAATTGTGAGGTTTTATTAGATGGAGGCTAGAATGAAGGAAGGCGCAATGCACAACCATAAGCAAAAATAGTGTTGTACACTCTTCCTTAAAGTGTACATTGCACCTTCAATTCAATCTTTCCCCCTTGTAAAAACATTGCATATACATAAATACATTTGCAAAAGCATTTGCATATGTGTATGCTTCCATTGTTCTTGAAAAGGTTTTCATGTATGTGAGCATTTTTTGTTTTTAATTTTTCTTTTGTCTGCATGGTTTTATATTTCCAATCAACAAATCCCTTCATATGCATCTAATCCATGGTGATGATTGTGACATCTTGGCTATTATACCTACATATGCATCCAACCCATGGTGATCGTTTTATGTCAGTGTCTGCAGGAACTTTATTGTATTCATCATAATATATGCATGCAAGATCAAAAAGGTGTAGTTTTTTAGATGGAGGCTCCAATGTTGAAAAGCACTTGATGCATAACCATAAAAGACAAAAAATTCACAGTTACAAACCCATTAAAAACCATAGCCACAAAACACAAACCTTAAACCAAAGAATATTCATTTTTACAAAGAATATAGTCTTTTCCCAACAATAGCTTTTCAAAATTAGAAGCAAACAACACCTTATTGCAAATCAAACAATATAGCCTACACAAACTACAAGCCACAAATGAAACAATATCACACATAGATCACTCACCACTCTAAGAAATGATAAAATCAATGTTCCTTATTGTACTTACTATCTAGTCCACCATTGCAATCCCTTTCTTTAGGGATGAAACAAATAATAACTAAAAAATTTGCATTAAAATTTAATTTCCCCAAATAATAAACATGGTGAGAAATATATATCAATATTGGACCAACGTTACAATTAAAAAAAATCATCTACCACCTTTTCCATGATCGCTGAAAGGCTCAAAAAATGGCAAGCCCATTCCTTGGAGTCTCCCTCTAAAATGAATCATGGATGAATAGATACATCTACATATACATATGCATATGTATATGCTTTGGTTCTTTCCCATAGGCCATTTTTCAAATAAGAATTGATGCTAGGTTCTACATTGACTCAGATAAACAACATTCATTTCACCATTGATCATAATGGTGGACAATGTCTATGTTTGCTCAGTGGTTTGGTGAGAGCCTATGGGGCTCCATGACCCAATATGGTAGGGTGGAGATCATTTATTGTTTTGTTGTGTTTCATTTTGTATTTTCTATTTGGTGTATAGCTAAACTTTGAGTCTTTAATTTGGTATTTGCAAGCACATCGTTGCCCTCATCATAGTGTGTGCATGTGTATTTTTATATGTATATATGCTTGTGCAATAAAAAAATGTGAAGGTCTTTTAGATGGAGGCTAGAAAGAAGGAAGGCACAATGCACAACCATAGGCAACAACAACATTACACTCTCCCTTGAAGTTTACATTGTACCTTCCATTTGTTCTCACCTCTGTTGTAAAAAATATGTTGCATATGTATAGATACATTTGGAAATGCATTTGCATATATGTATGCTCCCATTGTTATTGATATGGTCTAGATAGAAAAGGTGTTTGTGTGTGTACAACATTTTAGTTTTGTCTTTACCTTTTGGGTATATGGATTTATATTTCCAAGCAACAAATCCCTACACATACATCCAATCTATGGTGCTAATCATGATGTCTTGGCTATTCTACCTTCTAAACCCCAAAAAAATAATTGTTGGAATGCAAACAGATTCAAAACCTCCACAACAAAATGCAAACCATAAATGAAACAATATTGGTTTCAATAGCAAGGCAGATAAAAAAACCCACACAAAAGAGATGATATTAACTAATTTGCAACCATTCACACAAAATGGTGGCCATAAATGAAACAATATAGACTAAGCTAGAGAATTGCAATCATCACCATAGAACGAAAGTCATAAATGAAACAATATTGGTATCAACAGTCACCCAAATGTGAAAATGTGCAAAGATAGTTTTTTGTGTCTCTTTTCCACATTGCAACCAACATTCATCCCTATCTATAGATATGTATGTATCTGAGCTCAGATGCAGAGAAAATTCATATATTCTCTTTCATATGTTTATTGTTTATATAGGGTAGTTACCTTTTTTTTTGGATCTACACACTTAAACTTCTCCACATAAATTAATCACTACTTGCTATCACACAACCTTGTATGTATTTGTTGAGAATTACCGTAAGATCTAACAAAAAAATGGGTGCATATGTTTCAATTGAAATTTGCAGTTTGGTTGTTTGAGACCCCCATCATGTGTTTATTGAAATTGCTTTTGTCAACTAAAACAAGTGGTACTGATTGTTCTATAAAGTAATTGGATCATAGTTAGCATTTTCAAGTTTTGTTTTTTAGAAGAAGAAAAAAAAGTAGAGCATAATCAACATGTGTCAAATTACATTTGCCGACATATGTTTAAAACCTCAAGAAACATAGTGAATGTCTGTGAAATTTTTGATTGGGAATTGTTGTCTCTCATTATGTTGCTATGCTTGCTATCAGAGCCATGAGTGAGGAGAATAAGCTTCTATGAGGGTGTAAGTTTGATGAAATCTTGTCCTACTTATGTGAAGGTGATTGGAGGTTATTTTGTGTTTTTTGCATCAGGCAATTGTTGCAAAAGAAAAAGAAAAGTTTTGCTTGTGATAATTTTTTTCCATCTTAAACAATAGCTACCATTTCAAACCTTTGAAAGAGTAAGTGCACAAAGTTGATTCCATGAAATGTGGAATTTTTTCCCTTAGCTAAAAAATGAAATTGGCATTGCAAAAAGAGGATCCCGATTTTTAAAAATCAAGATCCTATTTAGCTTCAAGATCTCAAGCCTAAATGTAAAATGAGATCCCACTTTTTAAAAATTAGGGTCTCGTTTGTTAAATAGTCCCGAACTGGCAGACATGGAACAAGATCCCCCTTACTACAAAACGGGATTCTGATTTATAAAAATTAGGATCGCGTTTGGTATAAATTGGGAGCCCATTTTCAAACGGTATTTATTTTTTTAAAATGAACAAACCCCCATTTTCTCTATGGACGAGATCCCGATTGAGGTTGGAAACATCGACTCAACAACCACTCTCCAGGTATTCCTCCACCCCCATGTTTTTCCATTTTTTCATTATTTATTTAAATTGTTAATAGAATAATAGGTTTTAGTTGGTTCTTTCTTTAATATTTATTTGACATTTTAAGCCTTTTATTTTTGGTAACAATAGAAATGAGGAATTGTAGAAATAGATGAAAAAATGCAATGAAATATGAATAGAAACAAAAAAATGAACCTTGAATTGTATTTTAGAAATAAAATTTAGGTTTTGAAACTTAAACTCTTCAATCAAACCAAAAAAGATTGGATTTGAAAACCCTAATTGAAAGGAAATAAAAAAATTGCATTTCAAAACCCTAGAAATTGAAATTAAATAAAAAAATTGCATTTGGAAACCCTAATCAAGATTTTAGAAACCTTGAATTCAAATCAAACATAAAAATTGGATTTTAAAACCCTAGCTTGAAATGAAACAAAAAAATTGCATTAAAAACCCTAATTGCTTAGATTGAAACCCTAAATTGAATTGAAACAAAAAAAAAATTCTTAAACCCTAAATTAAAATTAAAAAAATCATTTTTATTTTGAAAACCCTAATTTTGAGCTCAAAAAAATTAACTTGCATTGAGCTTAAATGTAAATAGTACAATATTAAATTAATATATGAATCCAATAGTGAATATATAATCTATGTATCTTATACTCATAATAAGAATGAAATAGATTTCCTTCATTAATGGATTTACTTCAAATATTCATCTTGTTTAGGGATTTAAAGGAATGAATCATATTATTCTTTCTTCCTTGAGTTTAGTCTTCTATGGGTATGTGTCATAGTTACACATCACACTATGTGCCACATTTCATAGATTGAGATGATGTCATCTGTCTAATTGTGAATTACCTACACACTTCTTTTATGCATGTTGGATGTTTTTGATATTGTATTCATGTGTGATTATTACACTTATGTGTGTGTTGCATTGTTATGTATTGTATGTGTTAAGACAAAAAATGTTGGCTTTATTTTTGTATATATTGTCCTTAATAAATTTTGGACATTACAAACATCCATGATCATATTTTTACCAAGTCCATTATTCTATGTGGACCTCTATCCTTTGAATGTTTGAGATATTTAATTTACGTGCATATTTTTTGAATGCTACATAATTTTAGATGCACATTTATTTTATAAGATTCACATGCACATCAAAGTGTAGATAAAATGTAATAGTGAAATGTGCATGCCCAAGTTATTTCCCATTTAGTTATACATGTCTTTTTTGAGGGAGTTCTTTAATATAGATATATTGATAAATGTCATAATTTTGTGAAATGTTAGGTCCCTTTTCCAATTGTATTAACTTTAAATTTCATTTGCATTGTATGGATAAAAAAATGTGTTAAACTTTAATTTCAATGTAAAATTATAATTAGATTAGAAAATCATATGTTAAAGAATAGTTACAATTCATAAATTTTATCAATGAATAAAATGTTAAATAAAATAATATTACAATTCAATTAAAAAGATATCCAGTTAAAATATACATCAAACTCAATCTTAATAATACATAATTATGTGTTTCTATTACAGAAATAGTCAATCTATTCATAAAATCAAAAATATTCATAAACTCTAGGCACTAACTTGCAATTCCATTATTCCAAGGGCAACCCAAACTTCACCCTAAGTTCCCTAAACCCTAAACCCTAAACTCTACAATTTAAACCCTTAACAGTAAAGCATTCATTTTGTCCTAGGACCTTAAAATGAAATTTGGTTGCCTTAGGCAACTCCACCAAATATTATTCCCTTAAGCCATGTAATTTTGTGATAAGAACTTACTACATAGATCCCCTTATGCTATCCTATTACCCTAAACCCTAAACTCTAAACTCTAAACTCTAAATCCTAAACCCTAAATCCATCATTTTTTCTTAGACTCTTAAGGAAATTTGGTTTCCTTGAGCAACTTCACAAATTTTATTCACTTGAGCCATGTGATTTTGTCCTAGGACCTCACTAGACATAGATCCCCTTAAGCCATCATATCACCCTAAACCATAAATCTATCTTAAGGGGTCCTAATATAACATTTCTTAAGGGGATCAAATAAGTTCTCAAAATTTGGTGAATTTTCCCAAGGAAACCAAATTTAACAATAATAAGATCATGCAAGATTGCAATATGAATGAGATTTCATGATCTAGGTTGATCAATTTATTATTTAGGGTGATAGGATGGCTTAAGGGGATCTATGTCTAGTGAGATCTTAGGACAAACTAACATGACTGAAGTGAAGAAAATTTGGTGAAGTTTCCTAGGACCTTAATGAAATTTGGCTACCTTAGGCATCATCACCAAATTTTATTCACTTAAGCCATGTCATTTTGTACTAGGACCTTACTACATAGATCCCCTTAAGCCATCATATTACCCTAAACTCTAAACCATATGAAAACAATATGTTAAAGAATAGTTACAATTCATAAATTTTATCAATGAAAAAAATGTTAAATAAAATAATTTTACAATTCAATTAAAAAGATATCTAGTTAAAATATACATCAAACTCAATCTTAATAATACATAATTATGTGTTTCTATTACATAAATAGTCTATCTATTCATAAAATCCAAAATATTCATAAACTAGGCACTGACTTGCAAGTCCATTATTCCAAGGGCCACACAAACTTCACCCTAAGTTCCCTAAACCCTAAACCCTAAACTCTACAATCTAAACCCTTAACACTAAAGCATTCATTTTGTCCTAGGACCTTAAAATGAAATTTGGTTTCCTTAGGAAACTCCACCAAATTTTATTCCCTTAAGCCATGTAATTTTGTCATAGGACCTTGCTACATAGATCCCCTTATGCTATCCTATTACCCTAAACCACAAACTCTAAACTCTAAACCTTAAACCCTAAATCCATCATTTTTTCTTAGGCTCTTAATGAAATTTGGTTTCCTTGAGAAACTTCACCAAATTTTATTCACTTGAGCCATGAAATTTTGTCCTATGACCTTGCTAGACATAGATCCCCTTAAGCCATCCTATCACCCTAAACTATAAATTGATGTCTTAAGGGGTCCTAATATGAAATTTCTAAAGGGGATCAAATAAGTTCTCAAAATTTGGTGAAGTTGCCCAAGGCAACAAAATTTAACAATAATAAGATCATGCAAGATTATAATATGAATGAGATTTCATGATCAAGGTTGATCGATTTATGGTTTAGGGTGATAGGATGGCTTAAGGGGATCTATGTCTAGTGAGGTCCTTAGACAAATTGACATGACTCATGTGAATTAAATTTAGTGAATTTTCCCAAGGAAACCAAATTTAACAATAATAAGGTCATGCAAGATTATAATATGAATGAGATAAATCATGATCTAGGTTGATCGATTTACAGTTTAGGGTGATAGGATGGCTTAAGGGGATCTATGTCTAGTGAGGTCCTAGGAAAAAATGACATGGCTCAAGTGAATAAAATTTGGCGAAGTTGCCTTGGACCCTAATGAAATTTGGTTGCCTTAGGCATCTTCACCAAAATTTATTTACTTAATCCATGTCATTTTGTACTAGGACCTTACTACTTAGATCCCCTTAAGCCATCCTATTACCCTAAAACCTAAATCCTAAACTCTAAACCATAAACCCAATAGCATTCATAAATTATCCTATATTAATAGTTAATTGTTTTTTCATTCAAGTAACATTCCTTAGACATAAATGAGGCTTACATATTTTATCATTTCTATTCAATTAGGACATTTATATTGAATGGTTTAAGGGTATTTCCTAAACATGTATCTTACATTTTGAAATTAAAAATCTAGTGCAGGTTCACTCATTTCTTAGATATCACAGTGATCAATTGAATAATATTTGCCATTCACCTCTATGCCATCCATATCTGCCACCTCCACCTCCACCTCCACCCACTCTTCCTTATAACCCCCCACCTCCACCACCTGAAATTGATGGTGCTCATTTGCAAGCATGAATCAATGCCAATGTTAGAAGCATCCAAGATCAAAGCAACATTATTCATAATGAAGAATGTGTCACACCACCTATGAGGATGTTTGCATCTAGGATGCAAACCATTTTTTATGTTCTTAGGGCTATGGATGGGATCTTAGATGAACATCGACAATGGCTAGAGGAGAGGAGAACTTCCAAATTTGAAAAGGAAAACACAAATAAATGAAGAGATGTAGTAGAGAGCCACAATAGTTTCTAAATTAAGACAATGATCTTATAGTTATGAATTTATGAATTTAGTTCGATGGATATTTTGTGTGATGAATTTCTAAATTTGGTTGGATGGATATTTTTAGTGACGTGAATTTATGATTTTGGTTCGAGATGGATATTTTTAGTGACATAAATTTATGAATTTGGTGGAATTTATGAAATTTTAAAGATGAATTTATAATAGTATATATTTTATGACTATCTACTAGATCATGATTTGTCCTATTGGATATATATATATATATATATATATATATATATATATATATATATATATATATATATATATATATATATATATTTGTGTGTGTTAGACATTATATGAGGTTTTTGTGAATGTTTCAAGTTTATTTTTTAGTATGTACATGTATTAAAATAGCATAGTTCTAGATCTTAAAATTTGAAATTTGTATGTATGTACATAGTGTAGTTGAATGATATATGCTTTAAAATTATGCATCATGTTTTTTATTTTAAATGTATGTACATGTTAAATTTTGAATTTGTATATTAATTTGAATGTTAAATCAATGTATATGTATGTATGTGTATATTAATTTAAATGTTCAATCAATGTATATGTATGTGTATGCATATGTGCAATATGCACATCCTATTTAAACAAATTTAATTATGTAAGTTTGTATGTTAATTTTGTATAATTTAATGGAGGTGCACTTATATTTGACATCATGGATCAATTTAACATAGATGATATCCTCAATCCACCACCTCAGCCACCTCCACCTCCCCCTCTAGCATGAGTTGCATTTGATGAGGCTTGCTTGCAAGCCCGTATAAATGATCAGGTTGCAACCATTCAAAATCAAATCAATGCTATGTAGATTCAAGCATTGATTCCTCCTCACATTAGACGTTTTGCATCTATGATGCAAAATGTTGTGGATTCCATCAGGACCATTGATTATGATCTCGATAGGCATCGACAAGAGAGGGAGTAGATGCAATAGTATAATGCAGATGGTCTCTCATATAGACAAATTTTAGACCTCAAGATAACAAAATCCCACCTTGCCCCATACTTTCTCGACCCTGTCACTCGGCATACCATTCCTGCCAATAAATCTAGAATATCCATGAGGTGTTGTGTGCATCCCCAGATGAGTGCATAGTTTTGGAATAGATTGTATATGGTTTTTGATAGGCCACCACATGCTAATTGGGAGGTCCCATTGTATTTTTTGAGGAAACTATATGTAGAGTTTGTTATGGGGAAAAAGCCTAATTATATTTATTTCAAATCATTTCAAGGTGTTGGTGGCGACATGCGACAATAGAGGTCAGGGGTAAGAGTTGATCCCCAATTCCTCATGCATTCATAGCCCCTTGTTGCTACTCTTGGTCGTCCCATTTCTGCACCTGTGCATCAGCTTGCGGTGGTCTCCATATTGTGATCCCTTAGAACAGTTGTTGGAGACCTTGATCAACATGCTTTTGTGATTGCAAGTAGGGAGTATCGAGATGAAAATGATGGAGGATTCTATTATGGAGCTGGTCCAAGTAGCACTCTAGGAGTGTCGAGGGCCCCACATGTATGTACTAGTTGCCACCAATTATGCTATGGACCCGATCAGGCCACACCTAGTTCAAGTGGACATCGAGACTCTGGTGGTTTATCTAGTCACCTTAGTTCATTTGTAGAATTTCTTACAATAGACCATCACCCTAAGGACACTGCAACATAGGTATAAATATTCATCTACATGTTGATTTTATAAGAATTTTATTAAATGTATATATCAAAGAAAAGTTTGCAATACATTTTAACAATCAAATTGTTTGATGTATAGATGACACTAACGATGGGGAAATCATTTACTCAATGAGTACATACATCGACACCAGTCCTTATCGACAACCCTTTTTGGGTATTTTGATTTTAATTTTCTAAATTATTTATGAAATGATTTTTAACTTGAGTTTTAAATTTATAATTGAATCATGAACATATGTTTAAAATATTGATATGTTTGTTTAGAGGAGTCAATTAGCTTCCACATCGATTCCACCCAAGGGGTTAACAAGCACTCCTCTAGTATCGAGCATCATAGATTAGGGGTAGGTACATTTATATTGTAAATTGTTTAAGTTACATTAGTCTCTAGTTACAATTATGAATTTTTAATTCACTATTTATCAAATGTGTAAGCACACTTGTAAATATTATAAGCATCAATAATGTCTACATGTATGTGTAGGTCAATACAACAATGAGAATGGGCTTCAGGAAAACCTTAGATGTTGTGGCTAGTCATGAGGCCTCTGATTTGAAAGTTTAAAAAAATTTCTTCACAAAATGTGCAAACTTGAATATATATAGGTTAACCTAATTCAAGTATACATGCTTTAAATTTGATCTTGTAGGAGTATTTTAGTGTGAAAATATTCTCTAACCCAATCATAGCTACACCTCTAGGAGGACATGTAGAGCAGGCTCCAAATATCATGGTAATTTTTTTTTATATTTAAATTCAATTACAAATTAAATATTCTAAATAAATTTTATTTAAAATTTAAAATTGAATACATATATATAATATGAGCTAATACGTGTTTTAAATTCTTTTTCTTTTATAGCATGAGACACATCTTGTAGTTGAGCATGTACAAACATGTACATTGGAGAAGAGGGTGCACAACCTCAGAATACAATACAATTAAAATATGATAAATTATAAATTAAATTGAATTAAATCATTTTTAATTGTAGACTTTCATCTCATTTCAAATTTCTTTGTCTTGTTTATGTAGATTGATTTCGAGAATTTAGAGGTTGTTTCACGTGCACCAGAGAATGCAGACCTAGATATGATGGTAATTTAATTTTATGGTGAATTATAAATTAAATTGTCATTAAATCATTTTTCATCGTCTTACATCTGATTTCATCTTTCTCTTGTACAAAGTGTTACAAGTCATCTACATAGCCCACATGGTGTGAAGAGGTCTCTTGATTATAGAGACAATGCATGACCTAAACATGATTTTATGGGTTATATTTCACTATTTCATTGACTAAACATATTTGGTTTCTCATGTACTCTGTTGGACTTTATATTTCATGGGTCAAGTACTTTGTTGGACTTTAATTCATGGGTTGTACTCTTGTGGACTTTATTTTATGTTTTTAATTTATTCTAGTTTCATGCACTTAATATGTTGTAAATTATGGACTTTATTATTGTCTAAAACTTTAATTTACACATGTACATATATTCATTTTATGTTCATAGTCAAGACACTAATATAGGGCAATAATGTTAAATTAAATATAAATATGAAATTAAAATTGAAATTAATAGGAATTTTTAATATTTGTACTTTACAAATTTAGTGATCCCATACATGATATACATGATATGTACATTCAATAATTAGCGATAATTATTCAATGAACTTATTCAATTCATATCAATCAATAATTAGTCAATAAATCATAATTTACAAATAATAGCATCAAATACTAATTTATAAGTTGTCAAAACAAATAATAGCATCAAATACTAATTTATAAGTTGTCAAAACAAATAATAGCATCAAATACTAATTTATAAGTTATCAAAACAAATAATAGCATCCAACACTAATTTATAAGCTATCAAAACAAATAATATCATCCAATAATAATTTATACTAAGGGGATGTCTTAAGGGTTCCTAATACAATGTCTGAAGGGGATTTATTAAGTGGATGTCTTAAGGGGATGTCTTAAGGGGTCATCTTAAGGGGTTGTCTTAAGGGGATTTCTTAAGGGGTCATCTTAAGGGGATGTCTTAAGGGGATGTCTTAATGGGTCATCTTAAGGGGATGTCTTAAGGGTCGTAATACAACATCTTAAGGATATAATTGATTTAACAATAATTTATGCATGATATTTAGTGATTATACAATCAATTATAAAGTTTCAAAGTATGAAAAACATGTAGATTTAACAAAAAAAAATATAGAATATTGATTTAGATATATAAAAGTACATATAATACATAATTTTGTATGTACATGTATTTGTAATTTATACAAAAAAATTCATTGTGTAAGTATGTACATGTACATATATGTCATCTCAAAACAAGGTTTACAAAATTTGAATATGCCATCTAAAGAACATCTCAAACTTGAGCCCAAAATGTAGTAGGTCTTCATGCCACCTGATATAAAAAATGTACAAGCAATATTAATGAAATCATCAAAACATTCATATTTTAATTTACATAAAACTATCTATATGTAGACAACCCAAGCGCCTGCATTTAAAAGTATTCCACACGTGTGTAGGTTGAATCCAGGCATCCTCTCCTTTTGTTTCAAAGTATGATATATCAATGCAATGACGGCTTAAGGATACAAAAATGGATAATAAATCAATTTTAACTATTAATGTACAAGCAATATCAATATATAATCAAAACATGTATTTGAATATAATTTAACTAATAATTACCTATTTTTACCATGTATTCCATGTTTTCTACAATGAATCTACATGGACTAGATCCTTTTTGTGATTATGGCTTAAGGATCGATAAAAGGAAAATTTAAATAAATTTCAATTAATAACACACTTGACCAATATCAAAACATGTATTTAATCTATTTAAAAGGATAATATAAAACAAAAAATATATTTATGTGTATTTACTTATTCCACTGTACCATTTGCATCCTCTCTTTTTTGCAATGCATCTATGATTGTCTCATAATTTCTTCCATGGGTGATCCCACAATAGTGGTTTACAATTTTTGGCCAAATTAACCACTGAAATAATTTTTTTTAACTAAATCTTCACATTCAAGCACCTATAGCGGCTAAACCGTGAGGAATTTGAAGATGATGCAAACTAGAGTCTCATCACTTTTTTTTTTGTCGATTCTAAAAATATATTTTTCATTTTTTTTTGGAATTAGATTGCACTTCTTTTTCCATCTCCCACGAAAACTTTTTTTTCATAAAACAACATTTTTAAAAAGTGGTGCACCGTATAACGCATAACTTTTTTTCCATGAAGGATAAAATTCGAATTCTTTTGAATTTAGATTTGTTTTTCTGATATCTAGTGCTTCCACTTGGTTAGATAGTTTTTCATTGAATATTTTTTCTTTAATCAAGTTTCAAAGTCAAACCAATTACAATTCAGACATAGGGCGACCATATAACACATAACTTTTTTTGTATATATTGAAATTCAATTTTTCTTTTTTTGTTGGATCAAGGACTTCAATATCTGGTGCACTCATATTTTTCAAAAAAAAAATGATAATCTGCTATTTTTCCACATGTGTAGAATAGAGACCTTCATTTTCAATGAAAAACCTATGTTTAATAAAACTAAAAAAATAAATACATAATAAAACCAAAACATATTAAAATTATATTTGATGGATAGCTCATTCCAAGGACTACCTAATTGCAATAGGGTTTGTGAAGTCTTTTCCATTTTCATCATCAACCTAAGCTTCGAAGGGAAAAAATTTTGGTTTTTTTTTTGTGTCAGAGAGCAAGGAGGTGGGAAAAGGTGGGTTCGCCAGAACCAGGGGGGTTCTAGCAAACCCCCTTTCAAAAAGGGGTTTTCATTATTTTTTTGGTGGGATGGGGTCCACCTTGCATTTAACTAGTTCGCATGAACCAGGGTTCATTTGAACCCCAAATACCAAAATTTTTGGTATGGTGTCATTTTTTGCCACTTTTCCTTCCTCACTCAAATTGTAAACCACTTTTATGGGTTTACCCCCATACAAATTTCCCATAGCACTTTATTTGTAAGTATTCCACAATATTGATCTAGTTTTATATTTGTTGCCACCACCAAATGTGAATAGTGTATAATATTTTTATGTGTTTCATAATATTTGAATGTAAGTAGACCATTCATCCTTGTCGGGTATTTTCATAGCCAAGTGCCAATAACCACCACTGATCCTATTCGAAAACATGAAAATCATCATCAAATAAGTTCTCAAAATTTTCTTAAGGGGATCAAAGACTTGTTCTAAAAAATTTCTAAATGGAATCAAAAACTTGTTATCAAAATTTGCTTGAGGGGATGTTTTAAGGGGACCATCGTACCTGCTGGATAATGATAGCCATCATCATCTTCTTGAGGTGCTATTAACTTATGTTTATTCTCCACACAACGAGCCAACCAATATTTTTTTTTCTCTTCATTCCTCTCAGGTGCAACAACAACATACACATGTCCTGCAAACAAAATTTATTTTAATAACTTCTGCATACCCATATAAATAATTTAGTATTAAAAAATAACTAATAAATTGAAATAAAATGAAATAAATTGAATTAAATTACCTTCTTGCATGAGGTCTGAAACACGGTCACAGTCTTCAGATGAAAACACTTGATCACTTTCCTCAATAGTTCTTTCATATTGATCATGTTCTTGTGCAGGTGTCAACAATCTTTGCTCGCACTGTTCAACCCATTCTATATTTTCATATGCTTCCCAATCTCCTAAGATACAGAACTAACAAAAACATGCAAGATCCCTTGTCCAGATAGTCTATGTGCTTGTTGTCAAACTCCTAAATGAATTCCATTTAGTAGATCCACTGATTGTCTCACAGTCAACTCTAGGTACATTGTTCTCTTCTTCAACCAACAAAAAGAATTGATGAACTATAGAGTAATCACTCAAACTAGGAGCAGATAATCTTGTATTACACCAATCCATAATCCCACGTGCATCTTTAAATTTTACTGCATCCTCAAATTTTATTTTTTTTCTAGCAAGAATTCTTTTGAAACATGCACCAACTCCATCATGTTCTCCTTTACCATGCCCAGCTTCAAAAAAACTCCATACATGTTGGACATTAAGTTCCTTGTGAACCCTACTTAACCAGTAGAACATTCAAGAATTCTTGAACTGTCCCATACAATTATCTAACCATATGAGGTGTTCTTTCATCTAGATTCCTCTTTCTCTTAAATTTCTATAAAATATACTAAAATAGTATTGAACAAACTCAAACGAGTGTAATCAGTTATCACTTAAATAAAAATGATACTCCCTCAAAAATTTCTATCATCCTCAGTGCTATCATCTACATGTTTATAAACAATATGGACAAACATAGCTACTTGCACTAAATTATAATATTGTGATTGAATCCCCTCTTGCGGAGCTATTTTCTGCCAAATCATCCATTGAAAGTATAGTACCAATTGGAAATGTGTTTCTACATGCGCAAAATTGACCATCAAGCCATCGAGCATGTTGAGAGTGTATGACATATTTTGGTACAATCTTATTCTAAAATTCACTCATGAATGCATGCACACTAACTTTTTATGTAACTAAATCACAACGCTTTCCTATTTTTCCATCTTTTTAAGAATATTGAACATTCTTAAATATTTTAACATCTACTAATTGTTGTCAAAAATCAGTATCAACACTTTCATGCATAAAAATTCTTAAGAATGAAAATTTTCCATAGTTAATGCAATGTCCAGAAATACAAGAACTTAAATAAAACAATTTACCATTAGATCTTTCACAAAAAAAAACCTGAAATAAACTCCCTTTTCCTTCAAGTGGCATATTAATACCACATTCCTGTATAATCATGTTAGTATGCAAGGTACAACGTATATATTGAAAAAAATCATAAAAATAATGAAATTGAACATGTGTTTCACAACAACAAGATATTTATTGCTTATTAATTTTTACATACCAGGGTTTACATTTTTCAAAATACCTTTGACTTATTTTAATATTACCATGTAAAACTAAATCACCACAAAATTTTCTATAAAAATTAGTTTGTATTGTATCTAATAGGTGTTTTGGGTGAGGATTGCGAACTTTGGAACCCACCCTTAATTTTAAAACATCTCTAGCATTAGATGAAACCCTAGTATTATCATGCCAATATTTTTTGATCAAAGATTTAATTTCAACATTCAATTTCATATCACAAACCTCAGGAGTTGACCACTAAAACTCCAATATTGGTTGATAGGATCATTTTCTATATTTTATCTTCTTTTTTCTACTCTTAGCAATGTTTTAGGAAGTATTTTGAAAACTTCACTAATATTGCTTACCATTCTTTTATTCAAAGTTGCTTTATTAACTATAGCAGTTGTTATGGTTCTTCTTGTTGTATTTTTATCTTTAGATCGACTATTTTTTCCAATAGATTGAATGGCACTAGCAACAATAGACATACATGTTTTAATGATTGATCTTTTCTTTTTGGTTTAACATAAAAGCCTAACCTTTTCATTATTTTCCTCATTTTTTTCATTCTCATCAATTGCATCATTAGTTGACATTAAAATTCAATATTTTTACAATAAAATAATTTCTTGTATATTCTATTTGCAATGTGTTCTTATTTTCCTCCAAGATATTTGACCAAGAAGATTATAGAAAACACTAGTTTCAATTTTAAAAAAGTATTTTCATTAAATTAAACATCACATTCTAGATTTTCATCTTCATCATCATTTTCATTTTCATTTTCAACTTCAAAATGATTTACATTTTCATCTTCATTTTCATCAACAAAACGATTTTCATTTTCATTTTCATCAACAAAACAATTTTCATTTCCATTTTCAACAAAAGGATCATTGTCATTTGCATTTTCAAGAAAATATTTTGGTTTTTCATTTTCAACATATTCTATAAAAGTTTCATCTCTTTGAACATTATCAATCTCAACATCATTAAGTTCAACATCTTGTAAAACTTCTACATACGAATTTACCATTTCACTAACATGTGGATTTGAAGACGTACCTGGATTTTTGCAAATTGAAACATTCTCCATAGCATTGAAAGAGTGATTTTAAGACATAGTAGGACTTGCTTGTATAATCATATTCTTCTCCAAATTGACTTCTTACAAATTATCTTCATCTGCAACCATGGTCTCCTCAATGTTTAGGGTTTCAATAGTTGTGGAATTGGATGCTCCCCCATCTTTCATTGATTTAATTCTCATTCATCTTTCTTTTTGTCTTTTTCTCTCCTTCTCTTTATTTGCTTCAATTTCTTCAGGAGTCAATGTCTTCCTCCTCTTATTACAAGCCTTATCTCCCATGATTATAAAATTCTCAAGCACAAATGAATGTCAATAGTGAAATTCTTCAAAACATTGAATCCAAATTGAAAGTTGAAGACCTATAAGGACAAAAGTATTCCTCTTGTGTTCCACCTTTGAAAAATTCAATCCATATTAAAATTTGAAGACCTTTTTCTCCTCCAAATAAATGAAAAACTAACACAATTCCACTTCAAAAATGGTTTATATGATGCTTGCCTTGAAAAAATAAATCAAAAATGCACGTTCACCACCTACAAAGACAATAGTTATTGAAAATTTTCCCAATATGTCATACTCTACCGTACATGTGAAGTTGTAGACTTCACAGTAAACTTTGGTAGTAAATTTTAAAATTAGGGTTAAAAACAAACAGGATCCCGTTTTATAGAAAATGAGATCCCATTTTATAATCGGGATCCCCTTCCCTATATTTAATGTGGGTACTATTGACAAAGGAACAGGATCCCATTTCCCTATCAACAGTCACAACATTTAATATTGGGAAATGAGATCCCGCTTTCCAAAATGGGATCCTGCTTTACAAAATGGGATCTCGCTTTACAAAACGGGATCCCGTTTTGTAAAATGGGATCATGTTTCTAAAAATTTCAAATTGAATTTTCTTTGTGGTCTGGTTTATGCCTTGTATTTCTATTTGCGAAAAGATTTGAGAATACAAACCTAGGCCTTTCGCCTAGCTTGACCTGCAAGTTGAAGGTCCTAACAATGGTAGAGAAAAATACCAAGTTTGGACATATGGTTGATGACATTTTTTGCAGAATTGTATGGAAAAATTAAAACCCATTTTAGATGAGACAATGCAGATTCCAAATATGTTTTTTTTTAAATTGGATTATTTTTTCTATTTTTCAATTAATTTCTAATGAAACTAGTCCATGAACTTTAACTATCAAGGGTTTTTACTGTTTTAATAACTTTTGATCAACATAACATTTTGACGAACGTATTGCATGAGAACAAACTCCAGACAATTCTTTTCAATTTTTTAAAAAAATGAAAGAAAATGATAATTTTAGGTCATCTTATACATGTTGTACACCACGATTTTCAAAACGACAAATATGCCTAATAAAAATTTACCAAAAAAAAATTCAATAAAAAAATACAAAAAAATATCGAGAACAAGCTTAAATGAGTCACAAATATTTTCCCAAAAGGATTTAGAAAAATACAATAATTTAGGTCAAAATATGGATGTCATACATGTGCATGGTATGGTAAAAAAAAGTGACTTTTAAAGAGTGGTTTTTAGAAATTCCTATTGAAACTCAATTTGTACAATTTGGGTATTGAAATAAATTAAATATTTGGAAACTAGACTTTGAGTACTACATTTTATGCTTAGTGACATTTTTGAAGATTCCATCTCTAAGTGCTTCAAATTTTAAGCTCAAATGTGTCAAATTCTAAAAATTGGGGAAAACACTTCCACTTTTTTGCCAAAAAGTGGACTCAACTTCTTGCGAGCACCTAAAAACACTGTGCCCACCTCTGACGAGGGTAGGCTTTTGTTAAGCCACATGTGTAATTAACCATCATGGAATTTATGTGAAGGTGGTTGAATGTTATTTTGTGTTATTTGCATGGGACGATGGTTGCAGAAGCTCTACAAAACTGTCAGTTGTGATAATTCTTTGCCAACTTCTTCCAAGTATGAATCTTGTATATAACACATTAAAATATAGTTTATGATTCCAAGAATGTTGCATAAGGTAAACATAGTGATCAATATGTATCAATGGTGTTTGCATCTGCTATGACATACATACATATCTGTACATAGGGGAAATACATTGTCCACCATCATGAACAATGATGACATCAATATTCCATATGGGTATGTGTAGGATCGTCATGGAAAAAATAGGCCCTTAAGTGGCAAAGAATTTAGAAAAATCAAGGTTAGGCAACTTGACGTAAAAATTTGAATAAGTTATCTATATTATTTTAAAAATATGTAAGAATAGAATCTGTAGAAAATTGAATTTAGTTTCTAAACTACTAGTTTTATTTTATTTTAAAAAAATCTATTTGGTGAAATTTTTAAATTTCAATGTAGTAGTACTTAAATTTCTGGGAAAAAATAAGTAGGTGTCTGTCTAACCACCTTAACCATAATAAAATGATAATATTTTTCATAATATTTTAGATATAAGTAGAGGACTCATGTCCCGATGTGATGCATATTTATTTTTAATTTTTTTCTAATTAAATAATTAATTATGAATTTTTAATTACAACTTTTAAAACATATAAAAACTCGTATGTCTGACCACCTTAACATGGTCAAAACTTCATGAAATTCAATTTTTCTTTTTTTAATCCTATAGTATGTGAAGCATAGAATGTGACACATATGTTAGATTAAAAGAATGTGATATTGTTTGAAAGCTATAGATGTTTTTCAATCAACCTATCAATCAAGACTTACTCGTAATTCAAATGGAAAATGAATAATAATTATTTATTAAATTCAAAGTAAAGCATAATTTACATTGGTGGAAATTTGAGAATCTCCTTTAAAAACCCTTTTTGTTTCATCAATTTTGGGTAAGAAAAAAGTTGTCAGCCACATACCCTACAAATACCCATCATATGGCCACTTTTTGGCCCATCATTATCCTGCACATACCCATATAACACTCAGAATATAGCTTACCATTCCAAAAAACTGCCACCATGTATCAATATTGTTCACATCTACTATGACATATATCCTAACGAGCACACTACATTGTTCATCATTGTGGTCAATGGTTGCATCAATGTTCCATATAACAGTTAAAATATAGTTTATCATTGCAACAATGTGCAAACAAAATAAACATATGCAGATCATATCTACACATAGGTGAAATCCATTGTCTATCACTCTGATCAATGGTGTCATCACAGACTTTTCAGTTGTTTTACCAACTATCCCACCATTCAAAAAACACAAAACAAGTGATTTTTATTTTTGTCTATTCACTGTCAATAATGCAAAACTGAGTATTTGGTCCTCATATTATTGTTTATTGTAATGATGATTATGCATTTTAGTTGTCACGTGACCTTTTACTTCCCATCGTCTTCCTATTGTATATATGTAATTCACATACATATATTTCTATACATTTTTTTCTCTATCTATATTTATCTAGCGAACAAACTACAACAAATGCATCCAATGTATGCAATGCCTCTATAGCTGCTCTAAAAGCATAATTTGTATCGATTTATAGGTATGGTTGAGACCATGCCTCATTTTATTCCTATGTTCATCCATGGCCCAATATGTTATGGTAGACAGCAAGGTTGCTTTTGTTGCCTCCCATTTTATTTTGTTTTCACTATTTATAGTTATGTATCTGTGTTATTATTTGTATTAGCCTCAAAAGGCAGTTGTTTGAATGATAGATAGTATACTAAGTGTAATAAGGAACATTGATTTGACCATTCATCAGAATGGTGGACACCCAATATGGTAGGGTTGAGAACAAGCCTCATTTTGTTGTGTTCCATTTTCTATTTGTTATCCCGCAATTCAAATGCTCACTTGAATTAGATTCTTTAACATTATGTGTGGATTTTCCCTTGTATTTTGGTAGATATTGCAAGATACATACCAACAATTACAGTGCACCATGAATCAAACAAGAGGATCATCTCTAGGAATTGTGTTCATTGCTAGCATCATGAAATGTTGCTATCCTTTATGGTAAGTGTACTTGTTCTTTTTCCCTCTTCATTACTATGCATATAGAATCTCCACCATTTCTAAATTTTCTTTCTTATCATTTTTTATATGTGGACTGTAGTTCTGGTGTTACATATATTTTTCTTATAGACTAAACTAATTATTGTTCTCTAGCTTACACTATATTTTTTTTTTTTCATAAGGTGTTGTTGAAAAGCCTATATTCTTTGAAATTTTTGTAAGGCCTATTCAAAGAAGATTTTATTTTTTGCATGGCTTTTTTTTAGAGATCTTCAAAATGCTAAACAACTTTATGATTACATTCTTGCATCATTTATGGCCTTCACCTACATTCGATCTATATACATCGCAGGACTATATATCTTTTGTTGCATTTATTTTTTCATAACTCCATGTCAATTTATTTTAAAATGTATAGCATTGATTTGAACTCAACTAATTTCCTCAGGTGCCAAAGCATTGCTCTCACCATTGATCAAAGTGGTGGACAATTAATGTTTCTACTTAGGGGTTTGGTGGGAATGCATGGTGCTCCATGAGCCAATATGGTAGGGTGGAGAGCAGGCCTTTTTTTTGTGTTCAAACTACAATCCATTGCATGCACAAGGTATTCCTACATTTAATTTAGTTATTTCATTCCACTACAACTGCATTGCATATTATTTGTTATGGATTGTACAAGTCTTTATTTTTTCTTGTTCATTTATAGTGTAGCAATGGCACGTGTTTACTGCACTAAACTTCACATTATCCTTTCATGTTTGTAGCTATAATGAACCCAAAAATTCCTTCTCCATGCACTTGTTCATGTCACTAGATCTTGTATAAAATTAGTAGCGGCCAAAACATTGCTTTCACCATTTATCACTGTGGTGGGAAATTTATTTTTTTTCTTGGGGTTTGGTGAGAGTGCATGATGCTCCATGATACAATATGGTTGGGTGGAGATCAGTCCTTGTTTCCTTTTGTTCATACTGCATTTCGCCACATGCACCAGGTATGCCTAAATTTTATTTTCTTCATTCCTCCCATTACAAGTACATAGCTAATTGTGTATTATAAAATATAGAACTTTGATGTCTCCTAATTTACATATTTTTTATGAATTAGAGATGATCATTGCACTAAAATACACACTTTGTTGTTATTCTTCTAGAGAATACTCCAAGAATAATGGGGATCTTGATGATCTTATATAGAGTCATCACGAGCCAAAACATTGCTTTTACCATTGATGTCACGCCCCGCCGTGCGAACCCCAAAGGAACTAAAACAACGGAACAATTTTTTTAAAAAAAAAGGAATATCATAACATACTAAGTATTATAACATAACAATGTATTAAGAGCACAACTTGTTCCAATGGGTACACGAAGTGACATGACTACACTAACCCATAACACGATAATATAAATAAAACCATAATTAAACAATTATATAAATCTATTCATTCTCGTTTTATCACTAAACTATCCAATGACAATAACCATATTACTACCATAAGCACATAAGACAAAACATGTAATTAGAATGATATAAAGTGATACATATTTCGATAGATACAACATAACATAACCAACTATTACAAATGACCGTTCCTGAATCAAAACATGGCTCGAATATACATTACATCCCAAGAGATAATAAAATACAATTAACTGGAGATACATCTCAATAACTACATAAACCAATTACAACAAGGTCATCCCAACACATGTGGGAGACAATACATCAATGATTACATTACATACATTACAACTGAAGTATATACAACTATCTGGTACATAAGAATAACTGGATCATCAACATCTTCCAAAAGCCCTGCAATAAAGATACCCCTGCAATAGAAAGGGAAACCCAACGGGGTGTGAAGCACGTTCCACCCAACCACCCCCATGCTGAGAGTAGACAAGGAAGGGTCCCCGACCAAGTACGTCTAACAACAGCAAAGACTAACTCCAAGAAGATAACTTAACACCAAAGACCACATAGAAACACAACAATGGCAAATCTAAAAGGCACAACAAACCACTGAAGAACATAACAACCAGACATAATCACAACATCAATGAAACTCGGACATAATATTGAATATTACTTACAACAATAACCAAAGACAAATCATTAAATCACTTCCAGAGGACTTGAGTAAATCAACACAAATAGAATGTTAGACGAGAGTGTCATCGCATGGTTTCACATGGATTCTCCAGACAACCTATTACAAGGTGCCGCCTCCATCTCTACATGGATTCTCCAGACAACCAAGTTAAGGTGCCGCTTCCATCTATGGTTCTCCTAAAAACCTATCTCAAGGTGCCGCTCCATAGGGTTACTCATGCGGAGTCATTGACCTTTCGTGAGGACAAGGTAATGACCTTGCCAACCACGGCCTTCTCAGTCCCCTTTAGTCTATGATAGCACTAACAGGCAGACGAGGCTTCACAATTATCTTATTAGTGTTTAATCCCTACCCGTGGTTTATTACTTAAGTTATCACTGATTAAACTAACTCTATGTGGGTTACCCTGACAGCCCCTTTGTGCGCCGACCCCCACTAGAGCCACTCTCTCTAGACACTCTAGCACAAGAATATCCAACTCACAGGATTGTATCAACAAGGAAAACTAAACCAACAATGGATCAACCGCGAGGCATAACCCTCTTGCCCAAAATCATACATATAACGCTCACATACGGTACAATCCAAATGTACATTAACATCACATCCAAGGCCAATCATAAGAATAACATAAAACCTCAAGATTGAATAAAGATAACAGTAATCACTCCTCTGGAAATCCTAAACACATCTTAGGTTCCTATAACGGGACACACTGATTCTAGAGTTTTCTTACGAGACATAACTCAAACAAAAAGAAAAATCACAATAGGTTCAATGAAGACTCAAGAGTAAGCACACAATGCTACACAATTAATTTCAAACATAATCCATTAACTCAAAAGAATCCAATTTAATTCAACTCACACGACATATTCCTAATTTGCACAACTACATTAGACATTGAAATTTCTCCGGTTCTTATCATGTTAAAATCATCTTTACAACAAATAACTTTATTACACAATGTCCATATATAAAATAATCAATCAATAAAATTAATATAGTCATATTACAAAAATTTATTTTATAAAACAAGTTCAAATAAAATCATATCCGAATAATACAAAATAAAATCAAATTAAAACTCAATATATATGTATATATATATATAGAAAGAATCTACATAGACATTCCATCATAAAGTTGTTCAACCACAATTTCCCTATGTATGAAAGTTCATAATGCACAACTATTATCTCCACGACAAATTGATTCTATGTTGAAATAAAAGTTGACCCATCATCTAGAATTCCTAACTCCCACTCAACCATCTCCCATTGAAATGTTACATTTTAGTAACTATTATTGACCCCCTCTTGTGAAATATGTTCATATAATAATCATATCAACAAAAAGGTTCTATCCCAAAAGGATAAACCGAGTTTTTTCTTAAATCTATGTTATCCTTCACAAATTTAAAAGAACTTTATTCTAATAATCCTGGGGCATTGGTTCTAATAATAGAACTGTTTAAATTTACATTTATAGTTATAAGAGAAGAAGCTTCACAAAGCATCTAAAACATATCACACAAGGTTCTAAGATTCATCATTTGTATGTCATAACTTACATAAGGAAGTTTATGTGTTACTTCAAACCTTACTTTAAATCTGCATGATCTATATTCAAGATTTATCTAAAAATAATAAGATAAAAATTAAAAGATCGATATATATATTTTAGAAAGAAAAAAAGATCGCCTTCACTACTCTCTCGGCTATTGCAATATTTTGGGATGATAAGGCTTAGAGGGATCCACGGGCGTATGGACAGGAAGATAACTCCTATCAAACTTTAAAACTATTTCATGAAACATGATTTTCCCAACTAGCACATTTCAAGTTCTATGTTTAGTCATGCAATTATGCAATGATTTCTAAGATTTGAGGATAAAAACGCAATCTCTCACACCTATACAATTAATATAAAACTTCACATGTTTGGTGACTGCGTGGTGACTACCACGAGATTTGGATTAACCAGATCATGCTTACATTACAGCAATGAAGAGTTTCAATGAAATTTAAAGAATATGCAATTTGGCAGGAGTAAGGCCAAAATTACACAATCTTCCCAGTCTGAAAAGAGGGCTTTGGAGCAAGGAACAACCCATCCATTCGAGTGCATAGCAGTCGGCATGTAATAAGTAGGGGCATAGGATGGGTCTGCGAACCAATGCTCAAATTCAACAAGCAACGAAAGAACACACCTTCTTCAAACGTTCAAGAAACTTATGGGAAGTAAGAGACATAAGCCTAGCATGAGTTTGGTTGAGGAGAATGCATCTAAAACATGGATTCAGGCGTGATCTGATGACAGAATGTCGTGCAGAATGCAATAATGGTGGTATAAGCACACAAGGTTTGATGTAACTGTTCGAGGCACACTTGGAATGGAATTTCCCTATCCTATAATGGCATCATGTTGCCTGAAACTCAAAACCCGACTATCAAAATTGAGTGCAAGGCTTACGAGAATAAGAATGTTGAATAACACATAAGAAACACAAAGAGTTCAGGTCGAATTTCAAGCCAAGAATCCTGAAAGATCGCATGGTTGTCAAGAAACTCCTGATCACTAGAAGCTATCACCAGCCTATAAATCCTTTGACACTCTCTCTATTCGAATGAGGATTAAAATTCCATGCAGCCACCCATAACTCATGAAGTCGAGGAACATTAGAATGATAAACCGCCCAAAAGAAAAACCACCCAGGTAGCATCAAGGAAGAAACTGGATTCATTTTGGGAAAAATAAAGCAAGAAAATCTATACCCAAGGCGCGGACTGGGTTATGACAATGATATCAGCATATTCATTAATCGGGTAATGGTGAATCCATCTACCCAAGGCATTATCGCTAGCAAGACTACCATCTATTGATATAATGCTTCATGGATCCAGCATAACAGAAATTACATTTTGATAAGTTATGATCATGGAAGGAAGTGTGCCACAGGATTTGTCAAAGCATGCCAAAATAAAAATGGAAGGATAGACCAGGCGCAAGGACAATTCATAATAAGCTTCCCTCTGTAAATTCGTATTTACCAGTGAACTTGGTATAACAGATAAATGTTAAGAGATCAATTTAAATACCTGGCTTCTCATGCAAGGCGTCAAGAGTCTTCACAAATTATCCGTGTTGAGAACACCTCCTCCCCCAGCCCATCTTTCATCTGTCGGTTCCCAATTTTATATCAGAACTCACTTCGCCTGAAACATAGTGCTTCTGAGATCCCGTAGTCACATTGCAGTCCCCAAAAATCTCCGTTTTTTCTTTCTTTCTTTGAGAAATAAGTGAGTGAGAGTTATGGTGATTTCCAAATCCAGACCCCCTCCTCATTATCTGGCCTTTTTATTTTTATTTTATTATTTTTTTTATTTTTATTTTTTTTTGCTTTCTTTTCCAAAAAGCCTCTTTTCTTATTGGCCCTTTTTCAGCTTTAAAACTTATCTTCAAAATTTATTTAGAATTATATTAAAACAATTATCTTTTCTTGCCCTTCTAACATTGGCTTAATAATCATTATTTTAGTTCTAATTTTTATTTAAATTATTTCATGCTCAATCTCAATAAAATTAATGAATCACGCAAACCATTAAAATATTATTTTTACCCCGAAATCATTAAACTATGAAAAAAAATACCATAACACTTTTAACAATGAATGAAATGACCACATATCAATCAACTTACTTGGATGCCGAGAAAACCTAAAATGGATGGACACTACATCCTCCCCCCCTAGGTTTCGACTTACTCCAGGAAGTCGAGCTCAAGCATAAACATAATAACACACAATTAATTACAATATCAACATTCATATGACACCAGCTGAGCAAGAGAATCAAATACATTCCAAGAAAATAAATGATACCAAAAACGAAGGAAGAATCACAACAAACCACAAGACAAGATGACGAACTTGGGACGGGGACGCTTCCAAACCTACTCCCTTTTTCAACATTTTTACCCGTTGGGCTAATTTATTGCTCGCCCTGTCCTACCGAAGCAGGTGGAATCGAGACTTAATCCTACAATCCTGCACCCAAACAAACGTCAAGTAGCACATGTATATATAAATATATAATCAACATCCTACCGTGAGAAGGAATTGCAGTGTAACAGGGCACTCGTGAACGAGTGATGCTACACTGTCCTCTCACCTAATCTATTCTAACAATTACAATATCCATAACAACTAACATTTCTAACAAATTGATCGTAAGATAATATTCTAATTAACTACTGCATCATAACTGTTTACTAAACCATTGCATTATAAAGTAACACAGAATTCAAATCACATGATCACCATACGATTATCACATCGACATTTAAAACATTAGAGAGAAAGCATTTCCTAATAAAATAATCCAAACCCTACATATAGAGTATCATAAATCACAATAAAAAAATATCAATTGAAGCAATCAATTAAACTACACAACCACACACACCAAAATGATGAATCAGTCACCATCACAATTCAGTATCACACTAACATATAAAGCAGACAATAGTAGTAAATAGTATCAGAAACAAGGGGGTATTACAATTGATCACAGTGGTTGACAATTTATTTTTTGTCTTGTGGAATTTTTTGAGAGTGCATGGCACTCCATGACCCAATATGGTAGGGTGAAGACTAGGAATTATTTTCTTGTCTTCATACTATAATCCGCCACGTGTGCAAGTATGGATATATTTTATTTATTTCATCCCTTGCATTATAGGTGCATTACATATTATGTATTATAGATTATAGAACTCTTTATATCTCCTAATTTACATATTCTATATCAAATACAGATGACCACCACACTAAACTTCATATTTTTGTTTTATTCTTGCAAAGCATACTTTAGCCATAATGGGGAATTTGATGAACTAATGTGTTATAAATGACCTTTGAGAATAATGATAGTGACTACAAAATTAGTAACAATGGTCAAATAGACAATTAGATCATAATATACTCTATATTGATTGTAATAAGCAATATTCATTTCACCATTGATCAGAGTGGTGCACAGTGTATATTCTTGCTTGGGGGTTTGGTGAGAGTCCATGAGGCTCGATGACCCAATATGGTAGGGTGGAGAGAACGCCTCATTTTCTTGTATTTTATTTTATATTTTCCCTATGTGCAGATCTCTATGTTTTTGAAAGAGGAAAAAATGGGTTTTATAGGGACCCAAAACCACAAAGTTTACAAAATAAAGAAAAAGTCAGAAAAGACCTCGCAGATGGAAAAGTTGTAAAAATAACAACAATAAATGACCACAACAATCAGAAAGCCCAGCGAAGGCCATAGAACCCAAAATCCAGCAAAAAAGCCAACAATAGCTAAATTTGTATCTTTAAAAGATCAGTAGTCTCAGCTTCCAGCTCCTTCATATCCTGAATCCCCCTCCTTAAGATCTAAACCATATGTGTAGTAGGAGGATCTTTCCTTTTAAGATTGGCCTGAGTCCTTTTAGAAATCCCTTGATCCTCATTCTTGCTTTCCTTGTTTGCTTCCAAATCAACAACCAACGAACCCTTTTGCATTTTCTCCAACTTTTCAGACATATCATTGATAATAATGACATTGTGCCTAGCCATTTTATGATTTTGTTCCACCATTGTTTTCAAGTTATTTTTAATTTTAACCATTTCCTCTTCTAGCGACTTGTACTTCTCATTGTCACCTCCTTTCTTACCAATATTATTCTTATTCCATTTCCATTCTTCATTACTGAGAGCAGCCAACTTCAACTTCAGCTCCTCCGATTTACTAAACATAGCCCTATTTCTTTGATTAAGCTCATTTATTTCTTGATAGGCTCATTTCAAGACCTTGAAGATGTCACTGGTGTTGTTTCTAGTAGAGGCCCAAATGTCACCAAACTAAACCTAGTCTAATATGAGGTTAACCTCACTTAGGTTGGGGGAGCTAGGAATTCTAGGACCTTCAAATTTGAAAGAGGCAGGAGGGGAGGAAAAAATTTGCTACTGGCTTCAGGGTTCTCAGCTTTCTCTTCTAAGGAGTTTGCAGAGTAGGAAACCAACTTGTTGGCAGAGGAGCCCTTAAGAACAAGATTCTTTAAGGGGGCAGAGTAGTCAAGGATGGTCTCTAGGTTAGCTTTAGAAAGCTAGGGTTTTTTAGACTAGGTTTTCCTACCAGACATCTCAAAGGGCGAGTGGGTTTCAACAATTCTCTCCTAGTTTGGCTAAATCTCTAAACCCCCACTATCAATGCGATAGTCTTCAGACTGTGCAGAGGCAATAGGGTTAGATAAAGCTGACATGTTCTGATAATGTTCATATATTAACCTAATAAGACCAGGATGAAGAATATGATATCTCCTAGGATTTTTCTTATAGTCCTTTAGGCTATTAGTCAACAAAAATAATAGGTAGTGAGAAATATAAATCTGTACCTTATGGTGAAAGTGGTTAATAATGGAAAAATGGTGCCCATACACTTTGGTAAATCTCTCATCCAGAGTGATATACTCCATGATAACATGAAGTACCTTTCTCCATAGTTCCTTGATAGTGTCAATTTCGAAGTAGTTGTTAGAGATTCTAACTAGTTTTAATTTCTCCTTGTCCTTCTTTGATGACTGCCTCATCAAAAAACCTTCTGTCGTGATAAAACTTCACGCCTTCAGTGGACATTCTAGTAATCTGCCCTATAATTTTCTCATCCAACTTCACCTTCCTACCAAAGAGAATTATTTTGGCATTGTTCTAGTTCTTCTCGAAGTAGTCAGTGGCCATGAAATTAGGCCAATGAAGTTTTTCCAGGTAGGGAACCGGGCCTCCTCTTTCAATCTGCTCCCAAACCTTAACATTCCTAGTATGCACCTCATAGCTTTTAGGCTCAACTCTTTTCCTATCCCCCCCCCCCATTTTCATTTGCTCCTTACTGCTAACTCTACTAGCGCTGAGAACCTATTGTAGAATTATGCAGTTGTTCCAATGCACCCACAAAGTGTGCCACTTTTCCTAACCTTCTAAGTAACATGATGCAGCCCCATAAAATCTATTGATTTCGATGTACCTGTCCCCTTTCTCTTTAATTATTAAATGTAGTTTCCTCTTTCGCGTGCATAATATCATAATCTATCAAGGCCCTGACTTCAGTTCTCAATTCCCTTTGTCATGTGGTGTTCAATCCTTGCTTCCTAACCCCTCCATTCACAAAGTAATTTGCAACACTGTTAGCTTCCCTATAGACGTGTGACACTTTTACTTTTTCATTTTTTTCTAGAATAGACTTTTCTTCATCTATCCAATTCTTAATCGACCAAGAAGGTGGGGTCCTTCCTAAAAGACAATCAATAATATTTTTAGAATCTCCTTCAAGCCATAATTTTTTTATATTCAGATTATGAGCTAAATTTAAAGCTAGTAATGCTCCTATAGCCTCTGCCATATGATTGGTTTGGTGGCCTAGGGATATGGCCACAGCTGCCATAAAATTACTATTTGAATCCTTTAGCACACCTCCACTTCCAGAAATACCCGAGTTGCCCTTCGCAGCTCCATCAAAGTTGAATTTATACCAATCGATTGGTGGGAAGGTCCAGCAAACACCCACCCTAATTCTCTCAGCTCACTTGGAAGTAGATGAAATATCCACTTTAATGTTCCAATATTTTGCTATACTTAAATCGTAGGGGTTGCACACCACAACTTCCATGTTATGAGCCTTTTGAGGAATCACATTAAAATTTTCCTTTATAAGCCTAAAATTTTTCTCAAAAACATTATTCTCCAACATCTCTTTATCCCTAAAAAGTCTATTGTTACATTCTTTCCACACTCCCCAGGAAAAAAAAATGGAATAGGAAATCCCATAACCTTAGAATGTAGGGATTTTGAGTAGGGGATTTCCATTGTAAAAATAAATCTTCAATGGTCTGGGGAAACACCCAAGAGATATTCCAGACAACTAACAATTTTCCCCAGATTAAGGAAACAAATGGACAGTGGAGGAACAAGTGGTTCACTGACTCCTCCTCACTCTTGCAGAGATAGCATCTGTTGGGGATTTGAAATCCCCATTTACAAAGATTGTCCATTGTGAGAACCTTATTTTGAAGCATTATCCAGAAATAGATATTGACTTTAGGAGTCAAGTGTTTAATCTAGGCTTTAGACCAGAAAGGAGGGGGAGCTTGAGAGAGGGACAACAAAGAGACAACCGAAGAGACATAGTAGTTACCTGACGGGTTATCCATCTAGACAAGAGTGTCATCTTGCATATTATGTCCCAAGTTGACAGCCATTAAGGAGGATTGAAGCTGAACCAACTCCTAACTGATCACACATAAGTTTCACACCCAATCTCCTTCACTCCAATAGTCTTTGACAAGTTCCCCAAAAGTAGTTTTACATTGATTTGCCCATCTATTGAATCTTTCAATATTAATAAGGGAATCCTTAAAGAGCCATTTATCCTCCCAAAATATAGCTTGATTTCCACTTCTTATGTGCCATCCCACCCCTGATTCCAAAAATTTTCTCCCAGCAAGTTGAACCACATGGGAGGACAGGAGAATCCAACAGAACTTTGAGGGACATATGGCCAGCCATATATTTACTTCTTAAAATATCTTTCCATTCTCCATTAGACGAGAAAGATCTCCATATTTGTTTGGCTAGAAGAGTCCTATTAATATTTCTTATTTTTCTAAGGCCTAAACCCTCCAGGGTTTTCAGTCTACAAACCAAATCCCATCCTATAAGAGGAATTCTCTTTCTTTCCTCTACTCTAGACCAAAGAAATTTTTTTGGATCTTTTCAATGGCCTTTGCGTATTTAGCAGAGATTTTGAAGAGGCTTAAAGCATAAATTGGGAGGTTCTAAAGAGAAGCTTTGAGAAGCTGAATTTTTCCAGCTTGGCTTAGAAGAGATCCTTTCTAGCCTGCCAACCTCTTTCTGAACCTATCAACCAAAGAGCACCAGAAGAAATCTAGAGGTTTAAGGAATAATGGAAGTCTAAGATATGAAGAGGGTAAGGATTCCACCCTACAATCAAGGATTCTAGCAATCTTGACCTGTCTATGCTTCGGGGTATTGAAGAAAAAGATGGAACTATTCTTTCTATTGACCTTCTGCCCAGATGCCTTCTCATACACATCCAAAGTTTTTTCCAAAGTCTTAGCCTCGTTCGCAGAAGATCTTCCCATAAGCATGGTATCATCAACAAACTATTGGTGAGAGAAAATTAGATTCAAGGAAGAAGGACTGAGACCAACAAGAGACCTTTGATCGATCAATATCTTAAGATTCCTTCCAAGACTTTTAGCCATTATAGTAAAAAGAATAGGAGAGATGGGGTCCCCCTGTCTTAAGCCTCTTGAATTTAGGAAAAATATAGAAGGAGATCCATTCACAATGATAGATGTGGAGACTGTAGTGACCAACTAATTCACCAATTGAATGACTTTGCTACTAAAACCAAACCCCCTTAGAATTTTGGATAAAAACTCCTAGTCAACACTGTCATATGCTTTGGAGATTTCCAGCTTAAGAAGAAACCCTTCAGTTTTAGATTCCACAAGTGAACGAATATTCTCACGGACTATGACTATAGAGTCTAATATTTTCCTTTTGGGGACAAACCCATTATGTTGAGGGGAAATCAACGAAGGAAGGAAAGAAAGGATCCTTGAAGTCAACACCTTAGATATGATTTTATAGAGGGAATTGCAAAAACTAATGGGTCTAAACACCTCAAACTCCATTTCCCATGGTTTCTTAGGAATAAGGACCACAAAAGTAGCATTTAGTTCCTTAAGGAGCCTTCTAGAACCAAAGAATTCCTTAACAGCATTTGCAACATCATTTTCCACAATGTCCCAAAACCTTTGAAAAAAGAACATTGGAAATCCGTTAGGCCTAGGGGCCTTGTTTCCTTCAAAAGAAAAGAAAACTTTCTTGATTTCCTCCATAGAAGGGACTTGTTGGAACATAATAAAATAGTAAATTTTATACACTTTGTGTTAGATTCCATTAGGAATTGTTAATTATTGTTCTCTTGCTTAAGCTATATTATTTCATTTTTGAGAAGGTGCTATTCAAAAGCCTATATTGTTTCAATTTGTGATAAGGTTCTTTTGAGAAAAAGAGTATATTTTTGTATGGGTTTGTTACTGTCAATTTTCTATAGGTACATGTTTATGGCTTGTGTTTTCTAGCTATGCTTGCAATGGGATAAAATTGTTGATGTTGTATAGTTTTTGTTGATTGTTATTGTCTACCTCGGGCTATATTGTCTCATTTTTGAAAAGGTTTTGTTGAAAAGGCTATATTGTTTCAATTTTCTATAGGGTGTTGTTGACAAAAGACTATATTGTTTGTTAAAAGAAATATCATTTTGATTATTGTTGCTTTGCCAAGCTATTGTTTTGCATGGGTTTTGTGGCCACAATTTTGTGGGTTTCTTTGTCTATCTCACTGTTCAAACCAATATTGGTTGATTTATGGCTTCCATTTTGTCATTATGGTTGGAACAGAATAAAGTAGTTAATGTTGAACACTTGATGTTTGGTATAATTTTAAAGATTTATTTGAACATGTATTACATTCATACAACAATCTCTATTTTTAAATCTTTCAATTGTTTTTGGTTGTCCACTACTTGTGCAAATATATACTTATTTGACAATTGTATCTCCAGTTAAAAAAATATATATATAATAACCTTTCAAATAATTCTATTATGTGTGGCATTAGCATACATACAATTCTGTGCATAGGGATAATAAAATATAGCAGCAGAAAATGAATGTTCCAACTAAAAATTACAATATATACTGCCATTTGCTATGTTTGCATATCCAGACACCCTTTCCTCTCTCTTGGATTGCATTATAGCCATTTGTACTTCACTCCACCTATTGGCTCATCATTGCATGCCACTACACACAACTGCTAGTTCAAACTATCTTCTTGGAGATCCTCTATCTGTTCAACTAGTTTTCCTTTTTTCCTATGATATGTTCTTGGAAAGCTACAAAAAATTAATTTACCTATCTATCTTCTAATTCTTCCCATATGATAATTGAATATGTAATCAACTAAGATCTAGAAAATGATTGAAAATCATTAGTCTTTGGCTGAGAAATCAGTTCCCTTTTTGGAAAAATCTTCTGTAACTAATTCATGTCAATTTGTATCTTTAGAAATTATTGTGGTGGAGACTTGAAAGAATTGAAAATTGTCTCGGGAATCATATTCTACATTCCCCAGGCTATCATAAGATTTGACCATATGGGGTGGACATGATAGATTCTAACTATGAATGCATCTTTGTTTCAGCTACTGATGATGACACAAACAGTTTTGGAGCAAGCAACAAAATGGGTAGGGTGGTTGCCAAACATGAGATGTCTCTTGAGCAATGGAAGCTTGAATGTATCTTGTATAGGAAGAACTATTCGATGCAGCATGTGGCCACCAATGCAATGTTGAGTACACATAATCTTGAGATATTATCATTCAACATTTAAGTATAATTATCAAAAACCATTGGTCCAAGGTACAAAAATTTAAGGATCATCATGTCATTTGTGTGTGCTTCCCTAGTCTCATTTGTAGAGTTAGAGAGAAAATTTGAATTAAGATTTTGTACATATCTTATAGTCATGGTATTCCATGACACCACATTTCTTTTAAGCATTCCATGAAATAGCTCACTACCTTGTTTATGCTTCCACGTTTTGCATATTAGTGGAGATTTTCCATGGTAGAACTATGTTTTCCAACATGTATGTGTGTTTGAAATGCTTCCTATGTTTCAATTATCTTAAGCACAAAGTGTTCAAAGGATTAACAATAGTTCTAAAATAGAACATAAGCAAAATTTGGTGATTTTTAGTTCACAAAGCATAATTTTGTAGAAAATTATGCCTTATTTTGGTACTAGAGCAAGACAAACTCATGGGAATTCAAGTAGAAAGCACAATTTTATGACATTTACAATGTCTTCAAGTGGAAAAGGTTTAGTCCAAACAAATCCAAAGAAAGTGGGTTGGCCTTAGATGTAATCGGTGATGTTTATACCTGCAAATGGGCTTGAAGAAGATAAGATTCAAACAATTAGTATTTTGGTTAAGATACTTCAGCCATACCAAAGTGTTATTCAATTTATAGTTTGTTTTAGAAGAAAAAGACACTCCGGAGTTTTTTTTCATCGTGTGAAAGAATTTTCAAGTAATTTTATGTTAAATAGAAGAAATTGAAATTACAAGCATTTCAAAGATGATAGAATAGAAAAAAATGGTTTAATTTCAAAGCTTCTTTAAGCAATTTTAAAAGAACTTCAAAGAAGATGAATAGAAATTTTAGTTTAATTTTAGAGCTTCTTTGAGAAACAAGACCCATTAAGTGTGGAATAGAAAGATGGCAAAGATTATTATGTATGGAACTAGAAAATGATAGGTATCAATTTCAGAAATCAATGGAAGGCTGCAAAATAATCTCCCTATTAAAAATTTAGATAAACTAAGCATGCTTGAACTAGAATAGAACTAGTAGGGGATGCAAGAAATCCCAATATTTCACCTATGTGAATATGGGAAGTTCAAATGTTTGTCATGTTTAGTCTAAAATTACGATGCGTCACCTATATGAGTAAAACAAGAGATGAATTGTTCTAAATTGCCTACTCATAAAAGTAGTAGTATGAAAATGGATACCATTCTCATTCCTAAAATTAATATTACATAATGGTACACCAAATTCATCAAGATTCAACTATGTTGGTAGTTTTATTAAGACCTTAAACCCCTCAAAATTTAGTGCAAAAATGACCTTTAGACCCTCAACCTTCTCTCTGGTATCCAAGTGGCTGATGGAATGCCTATAGGAACCCTTTATTCAATCAGTAAGAGGAATTTCAAACATCATAAAGGTAACCATAAGCTAGTAATACTAAATTCTGAAAACAAAAAAGACAAAAAATTACCCTAGACATTAATTATTATTCACTTTGAAGAAACATTAAAATGAGTATGTAGTAAATGAAATCTCACCATGATCAGAAGTTGCACATAAACCAGTTTTGAAATCAATGTCATAATTTTTTTTTTGAGGATTTTGTTTAACACTTCTGAAAATGATCTTCCATTTTGCAAATTACTTGCTCTTTTTCTATAGTGGAAATCCTTTTTTCCCAAAGTTATCACATGCAACATGTTTGCATAGCTGGAACATTCTTTTCTTTTCTTGATACCCAAATGAGGGTTCAAAAGCATGTGTTCATAAGATATATTGAAGTACCTTGCACTACTCTACCTCAAAGAGCTTGAACTCTTTAAATCATCATCCTTTTCTTCACTTTTTGAAGTAGCTATATCCAAAGCTTTGAAAGATGCTAAATTTATTCAAAGGAGGAAGAGTATCAGTGTGCTTTTACTACTAATAATTTGCTTAGGGTTTGTGAATTTCTTTTGATAGATTCTTCTTGATCTTGCTCTGTCCAATTTGCATTTGAGTTGCATGTAGACATATTTATGTGAAAATATCTCATAATTTAACTCCTTTAAGTCTCTTCATAGATTGCTAGAAATCTTTGAGATTTCCTTATTCAAAGGAGACATTAGACACCAAACTTCTCATTGAACAGTTGGAGTTTCAAAAAGAAGTTAAATCAACAATGTATTTCAAAATTAAGATTCTACACAAATTGTGTCATGCTGTAAACGATGCTGGTGAGAAAAAATGGGCAGAGATTATAGAAAAAACCTACAAAGCTCTGGCACAATAGAAATATACTAAAATGAGATGAGTGGAAACCAATCTCCCTATAGATGCTACTTCAATCTATTCATAGGGAATGAAAAGTGGATCTACAAATATCTAGATTTTAGGGCTACCAAAATCTGATTCGGAAGTCTAATGTATGATTTTTTTCAACAATTAATTGATGCAAAAAAAATTATTTTCAGGTAACCTGAAGATGGTTAATGGATGACGAAAACCTTTTCTCTAGAATGAGATAGGTTTGCAGATGAATTGTGGACTGGAAAGTCTAGAAGTAAAGCCTATCGACAAATTATTATTTTGTGTATCTATTTCATGATATGCTTTTATTATTCTATGGGTATGTACAAGATCATCATGGAAAAAATAGGCCCTTAAGTGGCAAAAAATATAGAAAAATCAGAGTTAGGCAACTTGATGTAAAAAATTAAATAAGTTATCTATATTATTTCAAAACTATGTAAGAATAAAATTTGTAACAAATTGAATGTAGTTTCTAAACTTCTAGGATTTTTTTTTAAAAATATATATTTGGTGAAAATTTAAAATTTCAATGTAGTAGTAATTAAATTTTAGGGAAAAAAAAGGGTGTTTGTCTGACCACCCTAACCACAATAAAATGATATATTTGTTTATAAGATTTTATATATAAGTAGAGGACTCATATCCCGACGTGATGCATAATTTTTTGTAATTTTTTTCCAAGTAAATAATTAATTATGAATTTTTTATTATAACTTTTAAAAAATATAAAAAATTGTATGTCTGACCACCTTAACTTTGTCAAAACTTCATGAATTTTTATTTTTTTATCCTATAGTATGCAAAGCATAGAATGTGACACATGTTTTAGATTAAAAAAATGTGATATTGTTTGGAAGGTATAGATGTTTTTCAATCAGCCTATCAATCAAGGATTTTGTTGTAATTGAAATAGAAAATGAATAATAATTATTTATTAAATTCAAATTAAAGCATAATTTATATTGGTGGAAAGCTGAGAATATCCTTTAAAAATCCTTTTTGTTTCATCAATTTTGGGTAAAAAAAAAGTCATCATCCACATACCCTACACATACCCATCATATCGCCACTTTTTGGCCCATCATGATCTTGCACATGCCCGTATCTTTTTTCATCTTTCACCTCAAGAATATACTTATGATGTTACTCCAAGGTACATCCTTATTGGCATATTCTTATAAAGTAGTCTAGACCTATATAGTCTATAAATAAAATGGCTATTAAAATGAATGGCAAAAAAGTTATTTATTGAAGCTTAAATATGTATCATTTATATTAAAATTATGATGGTTTCTTTATCTCAATACTTTCTACCAATGTGTATCCTTCCCATATTTTTATCCTTATTTATCAAAGTGAATAATATATTTATCGAGTATATTGTAACTAATGTTGAATATATCATTAAAATTTTGATTATAAATATTAACAATCATATAATGATTTCTTATGTTTCAATTTAGTACATTTAAGAATCCTAAAGAGCATTGAATCACTACTTTTTTCAAATTATATCTAGAAAAATATTTTTTTAAATGACTCAATTTGAAAAATGGTAAAATCATAGAATGATTAAAATTGTTTCAATTTTACTTGAAATAGTTTTTTGGTAAACCTAATCTCATTTATAGTTGACTCTCATGCATGTCAATTTACATATAAATGATATCATTTGTGAAAAAAAGAGACTAAACTTTGGACCAAGATACTCAATGTTCCTTTCCACTTGAATATTAAATAGTCAAGTTTATATTCTAGTTTGTCTATGCCAATAGTTCATGATGTACAACATAATTAAAGTCATAACCATTTTGTGTGAATTCAGAGGGATAAATGTATCAAGGAATTTTGTGGGTTATATGTGATACATGTAACTAGATACTTATATGAGGGAAGACCTATGAAATAATATTTGTTAGTGTGAATAATTAATCTATTCACTATACTTAGGTGTACTTAAATTGATGAGGTTAGGAAACTTCTTGTCTAACTAAATATGCAACCTAAGTTAAGCCTCTTGAGGTTATCAAGTTATTTTGTTAACCTCATACACATACCTTTTTTAGGTTGGAAGTCTTTCCATCTCACCTCAAATGTCACTCAACACTTGGCACACAAGGCTAATGACTTCATCATAGAGGTCGGTTTGCACAGTCCAAGTGTTATGAATGTTGACACCTAAAAAGAATATTTGTGGGTATGTGCAGGATCATGATGTGCCAAAAAGTGGCAATATGATGGGTATATGGCTGCCAGCTTTTTTTTTACCCAAAATTGATAAAAAAAAAAGAGTTTTTAAAGGAGATTCCAATATTTCCACCAATATAAATTATGCTTTACTTTGAATTTAATAAGTAATTATTATACATTTTCTATTTGAATTATGACTAATGTCCTGATTGATAGGATGATTGAAAAACATCTATAGCTTTCAAACAGTATCACATTTTTTGAATAAAAAACATGCATCACATTCTATGCTTCACATACTATAGGACTTAAAAAATAAAATAAAAAATGCATGAAGTTTTGACCAAGTTAAGGTGGTCAGACATACGAGTTTTTTATATTTTTCAAAAGTTGTAATAAAAAAAATAATAATTAATTATTTACTTAGAAAACAATTACAAAAATATATGCATTGCATCAGGACATGAGTCCTCTACTTATATCTAAAATATTATAAAAAAATAATTATCATTTTATTTTGGTTAGGGTGCTCAGACAGACACCTACTTCTTATTTATTCCTTGAAATTTAAGTACTATTGCATTGAAATTTCAAAATTTTAGCAAATAGGTTTTCTTTTAAACAAACCTAGTAGTTTAGAAACTACATTCAATTTGGTACTAACTCTATTCTTACAAATTTTTGAAATAATATAGATAACTTATTCAATTTTTTACGTCAAGTTTCCTAACTCAGATTTTTTTGAATTTTTTGCCACTTAAGGGCCCATTTTTTCCATGATGATCCTACACATACCCTTGTCCATTATTTTGTGCCACATCGTGGGACACTTTTCAATCCACCTCATAAGTGGAGTACATCATCCTTTCCTATATATGTAAGGATTTATACTCATTCTAATTTGGATGAACAAATATAAACTTATGCATTGTTCATTGTGCTTTTTATCTTATCTCCTAATCTCCTAAATTATAATAAAGTATCAGAACTTTAATAAGGTACCAAAACTTGTGGGGAGATGTTTAGAAGACACGAGTGAAACAATTTTTTTTTCTTTCCTCTCTTCTTGTTTTCAATCTGCAGGAAAGATTGAAATGGATTTTTTAATCAAATCAACCCAACCCCTGTTTCAATTTGGTGTTCCATGACTGCTCTATGGTACTTGGAAAAAACTTGTGTAGTGGATTCATTGGCCCACATGCCATACTCTGTTTCAGTTGCGCCTCTTTTTTTAGCGTGGGCATTGGTTTTTTTCTCTAGGCATGAGGATTTCTTAAATGCCTCTTGTTGCTATTCCCACTTTCAGTTCCTATGCAAGGTGAGAAGCTAGAAATTTTTCTATGAAAGGTTATCTTTAAATTAATCAAACTTGTGTTGGAGGTGTTTCAAGCTGATTTAGGAAATAGAGGCTACCAGCATTTACAAAACAGTCATGTAAGAGCTCACACTGCAAGCATTGGTGATAGGTCATTGAAGAGAGCATGGAAGGGAGGTTAAAGATCTAAAGGAAAAGGATAATTTTTAACATAGTTAAAAATTTGTAAAAGAGGAGTCAATTTTCTCTTTTAAAAATTAATTTGGCAAAGGAAAATCTTGTTAAAAGGGGAGGTACAATTTTTGTTATAGTTAAAAATTTGTAAAAGATGAGTCTTATTTTTCTTGCAATGAATGTGGCAAAGAGAAGCTATTTATAGGTGGGGGTAATTTTCTTGGCCTTAGTTAACAATTTTTTAAAGAGGATTCATTTATTGTTTTGCAATAAATTTGGCAAAGGGGTTTTTTTTAATAAGGGGATTTTTCATTTTATGTTTTTTTTATCTTTCATTGAGGTTTGCAAGACATAAACTAGTAGTTGCATGCACAAGCATGCAACAATCAACCAATAGGGGTCTTCTGTGACATGCTATAGGGATGAGAAGGAGGGTGGAACCTTTTTTTGGAATGGAAAGTGAATTTTGAAGAAATCAGAATAGTTATAAATGTTTGTTCAATAGGACAAACATAAAGTGTTGTGACTAGTGAACTGAAATCAACATGAAAATTGAGTAACGGAAGTGTAAAACAAAACCGAAGGCCATATTGAATGGAACTAATTAGTTACAATGAATAAAACAAGTAATCACAATTGACTTTTTTTTGTTACCATGTAATATTTAATATTTTTAGTTACAATAGCTATTAACTATTTAGTATATTTAATACTATCAAAAATATAAGAAATTAATTCTCAACAAATAGAAGTTTTAAATTTCTTTAAAAATGGAAATTGAAAAATTCAAGCAAATATTAAATTTAAAATAATTGTTTTCCTAGCAACAATAAGTTCTTGGGCATGTACAGGATCATGATGGGCCAAAAAGTGGCAATATTATGGGTATTTGTAGGGTATGTGGCTAAAGACTTTTTTTTAATACAAAATTGATGAAACGAAAAGGGTTTTTAGAGGGGATTCTCAACTTTCCACTAATATAAATTATGCTTTAATTTGAATTTAATAAATAATTATTATTTATTTTCTATTAGAATTACGACTAAAGTCCAGATCGATAGGCTGATTGAAAAACAACTATAACTTTCAAACGATATCACATTTTTTGAATCCAAAACATGTGTCACATTCTATGCTTGACATACTATAGGATTAAAAAAAGAAAAAATAAATTTCATGAATTTTTTACTGAGTTAAGGTGAACAAACATACGAGTTTTTATATTTTTGAAAAGTTGTAATAAAAAATTCATAATTAATTATTTACATAGAAAAAAATTTCAAAAAAATATACATCACATCTGGACATGAGTCCTCCACTTATATATAAAATATTATAAAAAAATATTATCATTTTATTATGGTTAGGGTGGTAAGACAGACACCTACTTCTTATTTTTTCCCTGAAATTTAAGTACTACTGCATTGAAATTTCAAATTTTCACCAAATAGATTTTATTTATTTTTAAATAAACCTAGTAGTCTAGAAACTACATTCAATTTTCTACAGATTCTATTCTTACATATTTTTTAAATAATATAGATAATTTATTCAAATTTTTATGTCAAGTTGCCTAACACTGGTTTTTCTAATTTGTTTGCCACTTAAGGGCCTGTTTTTTCCATGATGATCCTGCACATACCCTCTTGCCAAAAATTAAGCTATGAAATAATTTTCTCTACTTTAGTTTTATATTTATTAGTAGTAGATGTAGATGTATATTCTTGCTTTTTTGTCGAGGTTATTCAATCAATTAATTATTTAATTTAGAAATACATGGAATATTTTTGTAAGAGTCATCACACATGCACTTATTACTAATATTGGATAAAAAAAATTACTATTTCAAAAAGATAGTGAATAATTGTTTGTATCACATTTTTTTCAACAAAGAAACATGTTTAATAGTAAATACTTTTTATAATTAGTATTTGTCCATAGTTTTAGAAATTAAAGTTTTTGTATGCATGTGTTTATTGGCTTAATTGTAGTAAAATAAAATGGTGAGAAGTATAAAAAGTTGAAAAGTAGTGAATCACAAGGCAATTGAGAATAAAAAGATTATTTTTTATTGAAGAACTTTATAGTGCAATTGAAGAGTAAAAATAAATGAATAATAGATACATGTGTCATTTCAAGGCAAGATGACGGAAGTCTGAAGTGTGTCTCTACCACTTTGTATGACATACGAAACATGTTGTTACAAAGCATGTCTTCTACACATGTATGTATGTAAAAATGATATATGGCATGAAAAGCCAAAACACAAAACCCATGCTCATTATCCACCCTACCAAATTGGCATCATGGAGTCTCAGGGACCCTAGCCAAACCCCTGAGAAAAAGCAACATGAAACGTCCACTATAAATTTTGTGGAGTTGCATTATGCATTATAGTCAAAATGCAAGGTTTCCATATATGGTTTAGCATGTTCTAGTTTTTTTTTTGGTATGCTAACTTTATAGAAAACAAGCATCATGATTTTTGGATTATCACATATTCTTTAACCTAACGCCTATAAATAGAAAAGAGAGGTGCACCAGTGGAGGGAAAAAAAAGATCAGGAAGCAAGCATAAAAAATGAGTAAGTATATAGCTAAAATCAATATACACAATCAAAAACTTGAAATAATGAATAATATTTACAAGTGCTTCACTGAATCTATTTATTGATAATGGAGAATTTTTTCACTTACATGCACTACTAGAAATGGTTAGTAACCATGAGGAGCAATGGATTGAGTTGTTGTAGTGTCGAACAAAAACACAAAACCCATGCTCATTATCCACCCTAGCATATTGGCATCATGGAGCATTGAGAACCCTAGCCAAACCCCTGAGCAAAAGGAACATGAAACATCCATTAGAAATGTTGTGGAGTTGCATTATACAATGCAAAATATCAAAGATGGGAAAAATGCAAGGTTTCCATATATGGTCCAGATGGCATGTTTTGGTGGTTTTTTTGGTATGGTGACTTTATCAAAACCAAGCATCGTGATTTTGGGATTTCCACGTATGTTTTAGTCTAGCACCTACAAATAAAATAGAGAGCTATGTTAGTGGATGGGAAAAAAAGATTAGGAAGGAAGCATCAAAAATTAGTAAGTATATAGCTAAAATCAATATAGAGAATTATAAAATTGAAATAATGAATAATATTTACAAGTGGTTCACCAAATCTATTTATTGATAATAGAGAAGTGAATTTTTGCAGTTACATGCATTGTTGGTGATGTTTAACAACCACGAGGAGTAATGGATTGAGTTGTTGGAGCATCGAACAATTTGAAATAGATAATTTCTCTACATCTATTCAATATCTACAAAGAAAGAACATACCTTGAACCTTGTATCAATATGTTTTATATTATTCTTTTGTTCCTGACTTACTTGAAGGTTGCTAGAAAAAACTACTCAGGTATGTGTATGAAAGGTCACTAGTTTCATACAAGACTGTTCAAAAACTATTTTATGTATGTATGTATTTTTTACTAATAGTTATGTTATAATTTCCCCATTTCTCTATAATATTGAATGCCACATAATGCATCTCCTCTTACACAAATACTCTATTTGTTAGTAGACTACAAAGAATGTGGGTACCAAAGTAAAATTAAAACCATGGCAGCTCAATGAATGTGCAAATGTATATATGCAAAGACAAGAATAAATTATGTAGCCATTGACAATCTACAACATCTTGTTTCTAAGGATTTGAAGTTAAATCAATTAGAAGGATACCAAAGGACTAATTGTAAAAAATTTCTATAACACGAAAGATGCACAGAGTATTCAATCCTGTAGTGTGGGAAAGTATACAGGAAAATATGCAAGAAAATATCTTGATTGAGTTGCATTTTCATAATAGCCATTTTGGCACTATCAATTTGTGCTCCAAAATATGCAAGAAAATATATTTATTCAGTTGCATTGTTAGAATAGCCATTTTGGCATTATGATACATATACACATAGATACATTGGGATGTGAGTGAGTTTATCCCTGCCCATCTTTGGGCTTATACCCATTACAATAGGAGAAATTGTAGTTGAATCTTGTTTGTTTTCTCAATAAATATGTTTAGGGTTAGTATTTTTGTTGCCTTCCATTTATTGTTTTGGTTATGTATTTGCATTTGTGTTGTTGGGCATATTAACATAGCACCATTTGTAGATTATGAACATGTTGGATATAAAATTAGTTTGGTAGCTGGTAAGTGTTATTGTTTCTAATATATATACATGTGTATATATATGCATATATGAATAAATATATGTATGTATATTTTACTAATAGTTTTTTTTATATTTCCCCATTTCTCTATAATACAGTATGCCACATAATGCATCTCCTCGTATACAAATACTCCATTTATTACCCGACTACAAAGAACGTGGGTACCAAAATGAAATTAAAACTGTGGCAACTCAATGAATGTGAAAATGTATATATGCAAAGACAAGAATAAATTATGTAACCATTGACAATCTACAACATCTCGTTTCTAAGGATTTGAAGTTAAATCAATTAGAAGGATACCAAGGGACTAATTGTACAAAATTTCTATAACACAAAAGATGCACAGAGTATTCAATGTTGCAATGTGGGAAAGTATACTGGAAAATATGCAAAAAAATATCTTGATTCAATTGCATTTTCAAAATAGATATTTTGGAATTATCAATTTGTGCTCCAAAATATGCAAGAAAATATATTGATTTAGTTCCATTGTCAGAATAGCCATTTTGGCATTATGAATATCTTACACATACTACACGATTAAATGCTTTGTTCTTAGCAAATAGAAATTTCAAACAAATAGCAGACCAACTAAAGATATAAAGTTGAACAGATACAAGAACTATTACAATAACACTTAAAAGCCATGAAACACATTTTGTAGAGATTGTTCCATCATATTATTTTTTCCATAGCATTAAGAAAATAGGACAATAGATAAATGCATTAACCCTTGTGTGAGAAAATACTTACCATTCAGGTTCCTTACGTAATTATGAAGCGCCACATTGGCACAAAAAAACCCAGTCAAGTCACTTACATAGGTTGTATTGTGTTAATATGTTCCATGGAATTCTTTTTCCCTTATCTATTTGAGTATCAATAAGTGTCATGATATTATTTTCCACTCATCTGTTTGATGTTGCCTATAATAGACTATTCTATTGTTCTTGTAACAAGAATTTTTTTTAAGTTTTTAAATTCTGTAATCTTTCCCATGGTTTTGCCCCCCTGCCTGGAACATATTATATGTCTTGTACTAATATGTTTCATCATGTTCTTTTGTACTTGGCTCTCTCGACAATACAACTAGAGAACGAAAGGAACAATAACCAAAGAACAAAAGACATGAACAATAAATAGTCTGCTATGAAACCAATAGCACAATGGCTCTTTCAACAATGCAACTTAATGAATATTGTTTTTGGAATGTTTTGCAATACAGCAGTGTTAAAACCCTCTGACCTGCTATGAAAATAAACAATAACCAAAGAATGAAGGGAATGAACAATTAATCAATCATTTATCCAAAAGCAGAATGGAGCTTTATGGATGGCTCTCAAGTTTAAAAAGATGAGGAAAAAGGAATATCATGGAATATGTCAATACAAATTTCAAGCTATGTGCTTTGGTAACAAACATTGAAGACAAGTAGAGAAATTGTATAAGAGGTGTTAGAGTGATTCATTTATTGTTTATGTCTTTCAATTTTTGCTTATTATTCCTTGTTATATAGTTGTATCTTTTATATTATACCCATTTTGGAGAATTCAAAGAGATTATACCTATGTATGGATGGAGGAATTAGAGTTAAATCTTCTTGCTCTTGACAAAAAATATTGCTAGGGATAGTTTTATTTTCACTATTTGTTTATTTTTTGTAGGTATCTCTATGCACTTTTGGCATTATATCCATATAGGAGCTGGATTTTAAAAAATAAGAGAAAGAGAATATCATGAAACATATTAATAGAAAACAAGCAATCCATGCAACAGTTGGCATTTAGCTATTAGCTATTTGTTTGAAATTTCCACTAGATTTTCCATAAAAAGGAAAGTATAGAAACATGGGAAAATCCAATGTTAACAATAGACTATATTTATTATAGTCAACTGCATGTAACAATCCATGCATAAATGTATATATATATAGCAACAAATATATAGAGGCTATCTAGCCATGGAGGGAGGAAAAGTTTAAATGTATAAATTAGATAAATATAAATATATAGAAAAAAACCTTGTTTAAACTTACATGTATGGTCATCTTTGTGGCACCAATTGTCCAACACATGGGTTGCATTTTTGCTTGTCAATCTATTTTTGCGTTAAGCCTAGCATGATATTATTGCAAAGCAACATTTTATTTTATTATATCAAAATACATGTCTGAAATTAGATAAGTATGGAATGGAGAAAACACATTGTGAAATGACTTACTATAACAACAGGAGTGGAAATGACGTATTCTTCGGGGTGAGATAGTTGTGGAGCTCTCCAAACTCACACCTAATGTAGTTGGATGGCAGTTTCTTTGAGTAGTCTACTATGAAATAAACATCGAAATGTGTCATTTCACAATGAAAGCAAAGCAATTGACATCTTTATATTAGAACAATGAATATTACATCCACTCATTTCCCTGGGATTGTGGAACAACGGTAGGATGTATCAATTATCACAAGAGTGATCACTTACCATTTTGTGTCTGTTGGATGGCATATGATCAGCAAGCCATGTAGCCAATAAAATCCATGTTTGTTATGAATATGCCCAAGAAACCCATGAAAAATACCATGTAATTTTATCATATATCACGGGTAATAAAATCAATGTAGACAATAATATATATTTTTAAATGCAATATATACAAATAGTGAAACAACAAAATGATGAAAAAGAATTTTGTACACAAACATTTGTAGCTATTTGAATCAAATAAAGCTAATAGAAAACCTAACAGGAAGACATTAAAATCTATGGCAGCAAAGGATAAAGGACAAATGTGAAAACTCAACATATATAGGTAGTGACAATAGAAAATGCAACATTGTTGTAGAATTTTAAACTTATTAGTCAAATGGAAGACAATTTTTTTTCAGAATCCATCTACAGTATATGCATATATAGTTTAATACACTAGAATGTTTTAAACACATTTTTGACATATAGAAATTTTAGCTTCTAGTTATTGTTGGTTCCAATCCATGTGCATCTTTGGCAGTTGAAGTTGTTTATATTTGCAAATGTATCAATTTATAACAACCACAACTATATGTGTACACCACTGTATGTTAGAATTAGCTGAAAGAGAATTATAGGTATGCTAATAAACAATTGACATCATGGAATTTAAAAACACTTAAAAACAAAGATAGGCAAATGGAAGATATAGAAGAGTGTAGTGTTTTGAATGTGAGGAAGTATATTGATTAAGTTGCATTTTCAAAAGAGCCATTGTGTTGTTGGTTTCATGGTGGACTATTGTAAAAATGATACTATTGTTTGATACCAGAGTTTTGTAAAAATCATCGACCTCTACTCTATTTTGTGGAAAATTGGAGGTTTTTAAAATTGTGGCATTGTACACAACCCAGGCCTCCTCATTCTTGATGAAGGTCGTCAAGCTTGAAATAGCCAATGAAAGATATAGAACTCATGGATGCACAGGTTGACAAAGTTCTTCATGGATCAAAGATATGGAATTCATTGACGAAAGAAATGGAAATCATGGATCAAAGTTATGGCTAATAGAAAATTCTATAGGTTGAGGAAGTTCTTCATGGACAGAATTGGGAATAAAATTGATAATGGAAGATAGAGTGTTGAACATAGGTTTACTTAAATGTTGTGATTTTCCTAATATTGGTTCAATGTTCGGGAGCCATAACTTTTGATTTGGGACTCCATTTTTCAAACCATTTGAACCGTAGGAAATGTCTTAGATTCAAGAATGTGCTCAAAATTTTCTATTCCAATTTCGACAAGTTTTGGGGCTGTTTCGGGACCGTTTAATGCCTCAAATCTAACCTGGAAGGTTTTTCATGTGCAATTCTTCGAGACTAAAACTGCAATATCTTCTAAATTGGGAATGCTATAAGCCTAATTCTTTCGCCAATTTTTTTATTTTTCCATTATGAATCCTCCCATATAAACTTTGTCCCAAAATACCTTCAGATTCAAATATGTGCTAAAAATAGTAGCTATCCAGAAAAAACAAAAAGCAAAACTAAAAGTTGGGAATTACATTATGAAGAAAAGGGTGTCCAGAAATGCAAAGAAATCTAAGAAACTACCAACATGAAATTAAATTATTATTTTTTGGTTGATGTAAGATTTCCCTTACACCACTAGATGCTCCTACATCAATAGTCCTTGACATTAACCCATATATTCCTAAGGAAAACACTCTTAGATCCAAGGGCCCAATCAAAGTAGAGCAAATGGTTCCATCTTCTTCTGCTCTACGTAGGCTCCATCCTTCGAATGATAGAGTTACTATTGCATTCATCTTGAACAACTGCCTTCACTTTCCAGAAACTATTGAGGCCATTTTTAAAGCAACCATTCAAATTGCAAAAACTAAGTCTTTCTCTTATCCTACTTGCCCCTTATTAGTTAATGGGAAAGAATGCAAAAGAGAATGCACATGTCCCCATGCTGGTTTTTGGTTTTGTGATCGTTTCAAGATGGAAATTGAGGATTGAAACTATTGCTATATTCTGTAATTAAAGCTACAAGACCACATAACCAACATTTTCTCTATTTCTTTTGATGAAACTGCCACTAATTTACTACAAATTCCAGCAAAAGAACTTTACATGTTGTAGGGAAACTCTGAGTCTACAATAGATCTTGTTCATGTTATTAAAGGTCTTATTTGTAAAGCATAAATCGTTACTATCTTGATCAAAATAGATACTTACAATTATGAGGACTGACTTAAAATAATGATTGTGAAAGCAACAAAAGCTGATTTCAAAGTAGAGTGTAAATTGTTGCTTTCAAGAATAGCAAAGATGTCTACTCCTAGTGTAGAAAAAGGCTCCACTAGTGAGCCAACGCTTTGACTGCTCTTTTCCATTTTGCAACATTTCCCGTAGTCTTTCCTTTTTAATGCTCACTATGGGATGCTAAGACTTTTGTTTTATAAATATGAACATAATTTATTCCTATGTTTATATATATATATATATATATATATATATATATATATATATATATATATATATATTTGCATGTTCATTGATCGCCCATCCTTTTGATTTTAACATGCCGCATAGATTATTTTTAGTCTACATTTTTACTATGATTCTTCATTCCTATTAGATGGTCAAATTTTTAGTACTTCTATGTGTATTTGAAATTCACTTCTTCCCTTTATAATCATTGAATAGTAATAGTATATTGAATGGAAAACATATAACAATAGTTAAATATTGAAAATGGTTAACCAAGAAATTTGTACATTACTTGTATATATATTTTTATATATTGGAATGTTGAAACCATGCAATGCTTTAGTCTTTCATATTTTTCATAAATATTATATAATCCATAGCTTCAAGTCTGGCATGTATTTATATGCATATGTATGTTAAAATAATTAAATAATAATCTACCAATTGATTGATTAGCTTGGAGAAAAAGGTCAAATATAGATGTGCATCAAGGTTTGATAAAAATAAAACTAATACACAGGTAAAATTATATTGTATTTCAATCAATCTATAAAATAATTTAGCTGTCAATTCAGAATTAAAGCTACATTATTTGGCACTAAATATTATAGACAAATAGGGAAACTATAAAAGACCTATTAAAAACACATTTACTATGTAACAATTCCCCCCATCAATTCTAAATTCATATTTTTTTTGCAATCCTTTTTGACCAATGAGCAACATTTAGGAACATCCTTTGTTGAACAGGTAAGCTTGACATTGTCATTTAAAACCTCAAGAAATTCTTTTGTATTTCTCTATAATATTTAGTGCCAAGTACATGGAGAATAGAACATGTGAAAAAATTACTATCCCTAACCATATTTTTTTGAAAAAATAAAGTTAAACTGAAATTGCTCATATAGAAATGAGTATATTGCCAACGATGCACAGAGATAACCACAAACAATAAACGAAGGATGAAAACTATATGTGTATGTATATGTATATGTATATGTATGTATATGTATATGTATATGTATGCATATGTATATGTATGTGTAAGTGTATGTATATGCATATGTATATGTATATGTATATGTATATGTATATGTATATGTATGTGTATGGGTGATCCCACAATAATGGGTTATAGTTTTTGGCCAAACTTGACATTAAAATCAAGATTTTTCACCAGATATTCACTTTCTTAAACCTATAACAACTAAACCATTAAGAATTTGAAGATGAATCAAACTAGTTATTCGTTATATCTTTTGTGTAGATTCTAATCATATTTTAAAAAAAAAAAATTAAAAATAAATTATGAATAATTTTATGTAATTTTTAATAGCTTATTTTTTCTACTAATCAACATTTTTAAAAAGTGATGTTTACTTCGGACCACATAAATTTTTTTATAAATAGGATACAATTCTAATTTTTAAAATAAAAAAATTTCACACAAATATCTAGTGCATGAATATTTTTTCATATTTTTTTGTTACATTTTTTTTTTTTAATTAATTTTCCAAGTCAGAGTAATTATAATTTCGACAGAGGTGTACTTCGGACCGCATAACTTTTTTTATATTCATTTGAATTAACTATTTTTTTTTGTTGGAATAAGGACATAGATACCTAGTGCACATATATTTTTTTATATTTTCTTTCTCTATTTTTCTCTTTTTTCGTATGTGTGAAACAAAGAACTTGATGCTCATTGAAAATCCTACATTCACAAGAAATAAAAAAATATATATATAATAATCAAATTAAACATATTTAAAATTATATTTTTTGGGGAAGCTTATAATAAGGGCTACATGTTTACAAAACATAAATTTTAAACGAATTCATTTGATCACCCAAAAGGTAAATAAAAAGTTGTTTTTTATCAGCATTTTGATAGGTGTAGAGGAGACTTGATTATAGGTATGGCTTAAATCTAACACTATTCCATCCAAGGAGGTTTGATCTAAGGGGGTTTTATCAATACCTCTTTAATTAAAATCATTTAAATGGAACCTTTAAAGTCTTAAATCATTATATTTTTTAAAATATTTATGGGATTTTATGCAAAAATTAAGATGTCCCAAAAAGTGTAACCCATTATTGTGGAAGCACCCGTATGTGTATGTGTATGTATATGTATATGTATGTGTATGTGTATGCATATGTATATGTATAATTTTGATCTATAGAATTGTTCTTTGAGCATTTTACTGTTTCACTGTTCCCCTATATTTTTTTCATAAATATATAATCTTTTGTCCATTATATTTTTTTGTTAATATATGATAACACCCCATGCAATTTACGAGCCCTTGACCAAGCTTGTTCACAAAAACAATGGACTTTGTTGGCCACATGGGTTGGTGGTGGTGGAGTTGGTTCCCTTGCTCGACAAGTACATAATGGTGGAAACTTGTCATGCACCTCCACTAGTTGGAAAAATGGATGGTTTAACAACTATTGTCCTCTGCAATCTGCATTGTCTCATCTCCCTATTGTTGCTATGTTGTTTTTCCACTATCTTTTTTGCAATTCCATACAGATCTAACCATAGACATACATTTTAATAGATTCAAATAAAATGTTGCTTTGCAGTAATATGATGTTGACCTCGATGGAAGCATGGATAGACAAGAAGATTTGAAGCCTATTTGTGGAACAATTCATGGCTAAAATATGCCCATAGCTATAAGAATAATCGACGTTTGTTTTATAAATTTATATTTTACTACCTTATACATTGACCCCTTTTGTTTCTCCAGAGCTACACATCCTCCAATAGGTACCAAAGTTATACATTCACTCATTTTCTTTATGCATGGTTAGATACGTTCTAGTACGTACAAAAATAAATTATGTTTATAAATCTATTTGTATACATTGTATTCTTTCAAGCAAAATTTTTCTATTTTTTTGATGTCTTCCCTTTAATGATATCTTTGTATTTTATCTATAGAATTGGTTCTACTTTCAAATAAGACAGGTCCTAGATATTCTCCTTTTCCTATATTTATGAACTTTATAAACAGATTCCATCGACTATATGTGAAAATGAATGCTTTAAAAGATACACAAATACATATACACATATATATATTGAAGACAAATAGAGTTAATGTATGAGAGGTATTGGAATAATACTTATTTCTAGCTAAACACTATACACAACCATTCATCTTTTGTGTATTGAGGACACCAACTCCACTATTGTCAGCCCTCGTAGTTACCAAGCTCCATCTCGCCACCAAAAAATACCAATCAAGCCCTCTCTGACTGGGGCATCCCCTATGCTGACAAAACTAAATCACAGTTGGGGTGATGGCAGCCCCTGTGGAAAATTCAACCAAAATATTACATAGGATCAATTACAATAAACATAGTGTATTCTACACTTTGCATTTTTCCATGTCTCCACAATTATCTTTTTAGCTTATGGGAAAAAGATCTATTTTCTAGTTTCACTATTTCTCTATAATATTAAGTGTCAATCAATGTGGCTTGAATTTTGAATTGACAAGTAAACTATTACATAGATTGCTTATTTTCTATCAATATGTTTCATGGTATAGATAAATTATAAAAGAAGTATTAGGTAAACACTTTAAGAATTAAATATAAACGATAGATGATTTTCCAAATCAATTATTTAAAACCACTTGTTTATGACAATACTTATTTTCTCTATTTTATGGCAACAATTATATGATTCAATAATGTGTCCAAATTGAATATAACACCACAGACTTAATTGGAAATTTGAGCTACATTCCTTGGTATTCAAACTTATGGACAATTCATTTATGCAAAGTATGCATGTAAAATGACTTGAAAATTCCATAGCATAGTAGTTTTAAAACACTCAATTTTGTTATAGAATAGACCTGAGGGCGATGATTCTTACAATAGTCTAATACATGACCAACACCGCAATGGCTCTTTTAGAAATGCAACTTAATCAATAGATTTACTTGTCGTAGAAACAAAAAAAACAATGACAATTAACAGTTTGTTATAAGGAGCTTCAAACATATGACGAAGAAAGAATATCATGCAACATATTGGTACAAGACAAGTAGTCTATGTAATAGTTGAAAGAGGTATTAGGATAATACTTAAGAATCAAATGTATGTTGTTCTTTAGTGGTTTCCTAATATTTCTTTTACAATTTACCTATATCTCTATAATATTACTGTTGTGAAAGTATACTCCAAAATATGCAAGAAAATATATTGATTCAGTTGCATTTCCAGAAGAGCTATTGTGGCACTATGAATATGTTACACATACTCCACAATTAAATTCCCTATTCTTAACAACATCACAATACTACATCATTGAATGCTATGGCTATATTGTAGTGATTTTCTCACAATGTAGAAAATACTCAATCTACATAAATGCAAATAAACATACTATACAAATCTAAATTAATCATTTATGCAAAATACCCATGTGTAAAATGACTTACAGATTTTGCAACACAACAATTTTAAAACCCTTGAATTTGGTAAAAGGTGGAGCTAAAGGTGACAATTTTAACAATAGTTTGCTATCAAAGCAACACCAAAATGGCTCTTTCCACAATACAACATAATCAAAGTATACTTTCCCACACTGTAACACTAAATATTGCATTCATTTTGGCCTCTGCTATCGAGAAGCAATGACAAGATGTATTAACCCTCACATGAGCTAACACTCACCATTTAGCTTCTACATACCAAGGCTAGGAACTATGCCACTGCCATCCCATGTAGATACACAGCTCCAAGTGGTATAAAAAACTTGTTCAAGCTACCATTGACCGACACATCTCTGCCACCAGAAAATCCAATTCATAGATGGGCTGACAAAAAACACCGTGCTCGTCTATATTTTCTTCCCATACAAACAACAAAACAATGACAATAAATAATTTGTTATAACAAGGTTGAAATAGACTAGGGAAAAAACAATATCATGCACCATGTTGGTACAAGAAAATCAGTCTATTTAAGAGTTGTAAGAGGTATTAGGATAATACCTAAGAATCAAATGTATGTTTTTCTTCAATTATTTTCTAATAGTTCTCTTACAAATGACCTGTTTCTCTATAATATTTAGTGCCAAATAATGGAGCTCATACTTAGAGTATATGGATGTATATATGTATATATATATATAGATATATATATATATGTGTATATATATGTATGTATATATATGCATATAAATATGTATGTAAATATATGTATATATATATATGTATGTATATATATGTGTGTGTGTGTGTATGTATATATATATATGTACACACACACACACACACACATATATATAATCCCATCGTTGTGGTTCAACGACACGATAGTAACTAAATGCAATATTCGATGTTGTAGTGTAGCAAAGTATACTCCAAAATATGCAAGAAAATATATTGATTCAGTTGCATTGCCAGAAGAGTCGTTGCAGCATTATGAATATGTTACACATACTACACAATAAAATGCTATGTTCTTAACAACATATCAATGCTATATCATTGAATGTTATGGTTGTATTGTAGCATTTTTCCCACAATGTAGAGAATACTTATACATGTTGTTTCAAACTATATTTAAAATCTCACTTGCATAAATACAAACAAACAAAGTATATTGATCTATTTAGATATACATATGTATATATAAATTGATGTTGCATTCCCAAACAAGCCACACTGCTCTTCGTCTGCATATATGGATATGTATATCTACCTATATGTATATGTCTATATAACAATCAGGAAATTGAATAAATATCTAAATACTATTTTCCTTTTTGTGTATAATATTTAGTACCAAACAAGTATTATTCTAATACCTATTATATGATTCTTCTATTTATCTTCAATATCTACTAGCAAACAATATAGCTTGAATCTTATATCAATATGTTTCATGACGTTCTTTTCCCCTCATCTGTGTCATGCTCTCTAGAACAAACTAGTCAGGGCTGCTTATAAGAGCTGCAGAGCTCCCTACGTGGGTACACTAGTGGTGGCATAGTGTTGGTTGCCTCAAAATGTGGAAACAAAATGTAAGTGTTTGCTTTTGTAAGCAATTTTGATTAGACAATCCAACTCTTCCATGGACTCCTTGTCTTGTATCTATATATTTCATGTGGGTTTTGATCATCTATCATTTATCTCTAATTCTCAAAGTGTTTTCTTGATAGTTCCTATAAAATTTCCCTTTTTTATCTACTATCTTGAATTTTGAATTAAGAGACCAATTGTTACATAGATTGCTTATTTTCTATCAATATTTTTTATGATATTCTTTTTCCCCCAATCCTGCAAAGTAAAATATGCATTATGTATTAGTAGGCACTCTATGTAACAATTGGCCTATTAATTCAATGACCATTTTTACTATATTCTTCCTAAGATTCTAATTTTGTTTTTAATATTGGTAGACTTAAAATTAATTCATCCACATTCATTTACTTCGTCCACCCCCATTGTGTAACAATGACAGAATCCATTGACCCTTGCACAAGTTGTGTAGATATATACATATATATAAATATATAAATGTATGCATATGTATATATTAGGCTAATTCTTTACCACAATATCCCTTTTTTGTCAACTTGTCAAACCAAAAAAAACATTACAATATTACATAGCTTGTTTCAAAACATTTTCCCTTCCCCAAGTTTGCTATTATGTGGTATATGCTAAGTGTCCATGAGATTTTGCATGGACCTTGCTTGCTTTTTCAACTCAGGGGTTTGGATAGAGCCCACGAGGCTTCATGATGCCGATATGGTTGGGAGGAGAAAGAATGTGGGTTTATGTGATTATGGACAGAAACCAAACACCATTGTCATGTGCTTCTTGAGAGGACAAACAATTTGTTGATTGCATCACAAATTTTATCCCCAAAAGCACATGATAGTGGTGTATGTTGCTTCATTGAACTAAACCATTTACAATGTCATGGTTGCCTTGGTTTTCTTTTTGTCCATAACTGCATTTTTTTTCATTTTTGTTATTGGTTGTTGGATGTTCCCATGCTTTGCAAACACCTTTTTGCATATACATCTTCGCCATGCAATGCAAATACAAGCACTTTCAAAAAACCATTATAACAACATATATGTTTCTGAAGTTACATGCACCTTTTCAGTTATTATATAGTATTCAATATACTCCATCTTTGCATGTTCCTCTAGCCATCTTCAAATCCCATTATGCCAATTCTTTATCGGGAAACATGTTTTTGTCAACTTCTCATGGTAAAAAAGAGACTACAATGTTAGAGATCTTGTTTGAAAATAGTCATTTCACCAACTTTGTTATTTTGTTATATATGATGAAAGTCTGTGACATTTTCCATGGACCTCACTTGAGTTTCTTACTCAGAGGTTTGGCTAGAGCCCGTGAGGCTTCATGATGCCAATATGGTAGGGAGGAAAACGAGTGTGGGCTTAGTGCTTTTGACTTCCACATTCACATATTTGTTGCTTCTCATATACATGGACACACAAATTCTCACATACAGTTGTCTACCAAAAACATACTCTACTCTAACCATTGCATTTGTTATTATTTCCATAGCTCTCTTTTCAACTCCTCCAATAGATTACTTATAGACAATTCTTTACCAATATGCCATGTATTCAAAATGTTCCATTTTATCTCTTTCTATTTACAACAAATAGTATTAACCTCTTTTATTGTATATGTATATTATTTCCTTTATATTGTTGCTCAGATATAATAGGCATTCAAGAAAAATAGTGTATTGTACATTGTTTATTTCAAATTCTTTGATGCTCCTACTACTCGATGCAATGCACCTTGCCCTTCTTAAACACGATCAACAATGTATGTAAGTACAAAAACTCTCTCACTCTCAATAGAAAGATTTGGTTACCTAGGTGTAAAAATTATTCATTACTTTTAGCTTCACATTGTATATATATTAATTTTACCCGTATACATACTCATTTTTTATCATTCCTTTTTTATTTTCCTTGCTTGTGCACTAACATACCCTTCTATTTCATTTGTAGGAACTAGGTTTAAGCATGTAAGAGGATTTGAAAGACAAGATACCTCTTTCCCTTAAAGTTACGACATAAAAGAAAACACAACAATATTGGATATTACATATAAAAACACAAAAATTTTCCTAAGTTTTTTTATTGTGTAATGTATGATGAAACTCCATGAAATCTCCGATGGTCGTTTCATTCTATTTTTGCTCAAGGGTTTGGCTAGAGTCCATGGGACTTCATGATGCCAATATGGTAGGGAGAAAAATGAGTGTGGCTTTTGTGGTTTTACTTTTAATGCCATATATTTATTGTTGCATAGATTTGTGTGTACACAAATAGTTGTGTAAATTTAGCTTCAATAGACATACTCTATAATAACATGTTTTCCATTTTAGAGCAAGTCGTAGGGAACCAAAAATATGTTTCTAATGTTGCCTCAAAACAAAGCATACCTTCTAATTGAATTATTCTAACAATGAAAAATATTTTTTCCATTCCATTGCATTCTTCTTCTAACCCATAAATCGCAAACACAAAAAATTGTTTTATTCCCAAAATTATTGAGTGCATATTACTCATAACATGTTTCTTTTTTGAAAAATTCATTTGTGATGAACATTAAACTAATATTCAAATAAACAATGACTTTTTTGAAGAATATTTTTTTATTCAATAATGTCCCATGCATTGCGTTATCTAAAGATGAATAATAAGCAATCAATTCATTCATTAACCTAGACAAAAATATCAAAGATCGATTTCTTCTTTTATCGAAATGGTTGTTAGTCTTTTAATGCATTGCCTTATCTTAAGATAATTAAATAATAATTAATCAATTGATTAACCTAGACAAAAACATCAAATATAGATGTACATCTAAGCATAACAACTCTAAGGCTAAAATACATATAAAATTATTTCATACCTAAAATTTTGGAGAGAAATTATTCTTATTAACAAAACTAATTATTTGAAAATTTAAATTGTATCCAAAATCATTCTCCTAATATTATTAATTAAAATCATTTTAAAAATTATTGATGATTAATTGCTTGAGTCTGGAATTAATGCATACAATGCAAATAATGAAGATGAGCCGCGGTTTTATTTTACATTTCCATAATCAATTTCCAACTAAAAATAATTGATGAGGAAATAAAAATCAATTCCTTATTTTATACAAATGCGATACAATAAAGAAGTGGAGGATAACATGGGGTTTAAAATGTTATACAATGCTCCAATTAAATGTATAGGTATAAAATAATTTGTACACCAAAGTTAAGTGTTTTACAACATCTTCAAATAATGTACGTCAAATTCATATTGCAGACATAGCTTTGCTTTAATTGATCTATCCATCTAATTATTTATATAAATATATAAATTGATTTTCAAACATAAATGTACTCAAAAAATGTTATCCTCACTGACCTCCTACTATAAAGTAGGCCTGCGTTATTCCATATTCAATTATTAACATGCTTTCCCTTTTTCTGATTTATTCAAACAATTGGAAATAGTTCTCAATATTTATCCTTCCATTGTATTAGAAAAACAAGCTTCTCCCTCCATCCCCAGTAAATACCCATTCACGGAGGATCCCTATCGACTGATTGTTGCATGTTGTGCATGTGACTGCTAGTTACATTACTTTGATCTAATTACTCTTTAGAGTGATAGGAAAAATTTTCTTTTTCCCCAAATTATTAAGCTATTATAATGGAGATATATTTGTTTCTAATGAAAAACTTGTGATTTAAATGTGTTTTTATATTTCTATGGCCAATCTAAAATAAATAAATGGAAAAATTGTGATGATAAGGAGATGAATCTATCTTACATAACATAGTGAACCCTATAACACAACCAAAAGTTAAAATATATTATGATTTTTCTTCTAGTTATTTTATAGTAGTTTCCCAAACATGCAAAATATATATATATATATATATATATATATATATATATATATATATATATATATATATATATATATATATATATATATATATAATTTATAGAAGATATTATTAGTTAAGCTATGCACAAGATTCTAGCTAGTGTTATGTGCATATAGTGTGTTTTATTTATGTCATCTTTTTGAGCCTTTCACCTCAAGAATCTACTTTCGATGCTAGTGGAGCACATCCTTATGGGTATATTTTCCTAAAGTGTCATTTTTCCTTTTGTACTATGCCGTCCGTGAAGCAATGCACAGGTGGGGTGCAGAGCGTACCAACACGAGCTGCTTGTGCAATAGTAGCCAAATCCTAAAATGCGTCGTGCACAGTCCGAGCACTGCATCCGACTTCCGCTGGGGGGAAATTTTCGGAATTCGACCTAGTTTCTGTTCCCACCATGAAAACTATGTGGCAAAGCTGGAGGAGCGGTGGCGCAGCATTCATGCAGATCATAACGGCAAACAGCGCATCTATACCCGTTCCCGTGCAACTCCTCTCCACAACCATTGCAATAAAACCCATCTGGATATCGAACGTAGTTGAGGCCGTGCTCTGGGTGGCTGGGATGACGTAAAATTGGACGGTCACCTGTTTCATGACAGTCAGAAAAGTAAAGATTATCAAATAAAATCTTACAATTTATCAAAACTAATAGAAGTGAAATCTGTGCAATAAAATATTTTATTTTAAAAGAAGTATAATTATAATATTTTTGTTAGCTCTTTATTAATTTAAATTATAAAATAATATTCTTATAACAATTAGTACCATCAAATTCCAGACCTAATTCCGGGGGAGCTCTGTCCGCTTGAGTATGGGGCCTGGGAAGCAATGCACAGGTGGGGTGCAGAGCGTACTCACACGAGCTGCTTGTGCAATAGTAACCGAAACTGGACACACTTTCTGCACACTCCGAGCACCGCCTCTCATTTCCGCCAGGAGGCTCCATTTGGAAGTGAACCCACTTTCTGTTCCCACCATGGAAACTGTGCTGCCAAAATGGAGGAGCCGTGGCGCAGCATTCATGCAGATCAAATTCACAAGCAGCGCAATTATACCCGTTCCCGTGCAAATGCTTTCCGCAACCGTCGCAAAAGTACCCATCTGGATATCTTAGAACATAGCTGAGCCAATGCCCTGTGTGCCTCGGATGCTGTATGACCTGCTACATCTTTAACGAAAGTCACTAAAATGTCATATAAAAGGAAAGAGAAGTGACAGTTGTATAACAGAAAAGCTTGAATGGGTACTCTTTGTTCAGCCATATTAACCCTGCACACGATATATGCAGATGATCAAAACCACACGCAGCGCATCTATACCCGCTCCCCGGCACATACTCTCTGCAATTGTCGCATAAAAACGCATGTGGATATCGAACATAGCTGAGGAAGTGCCCTGGGTGGCTCGGATGCTGTACTATGTTCTGCTACATCTTTAACGCAAGTCACTAAAATGTCGTTTAAAAGGAAAGCGAAGACAATAGTTGTATAACAGAAAACCTTGATTGGGTACCTCTTCTTCATCGATATTAACCGTGGCACAGGATATATGCAGATCGAGATTGCAAATATCGCATCTATAACCCTTATCATGCCCACACTCTCCGCAGCCGTTGCATCGAAACCCATTTTTATGTTGAAAAGACTTGAGCAGGTGCCCTGGGTAGCTGGGATGTTCTACGAGCTGCTGCATCTTCAAAGCAGATCACTAAAATGTCGTCACCCTGCTAGCATAGATGCAAAGAGAAGACACTAGCTATATACCAAGAAGATTGGAGTGAGTACTATCAATGTCGGCTGAGTAGTCACTATGCATTTTGTCACTTTTCTTGTCGTTTTTAACTCAAGGGCTCCACCTAATCTGGATAAATTGTGGCACAATTATGGAAGCATAAAACCTGCGGAATAAAAGCCTTCCGTGAGGCTAAAAAATATAGTAGGCTGCGAAAGTAGATTTCAAAATTCCAGAATTCGTTGCCAAACAAATAACAATGGCCAAGAATTATGGAAGCCGTTAGCTTTTTAATTTTTGAGTTGGATCGTCTAAATTTGTAAGACTTAATTCTTATTATTGCATTAAATAATGAATGAATTTATAAGTTTGAAGGACTTTAATTATTTTTTATAGATATTTATGAATGTATAAAAGAATATATCATTTAAGTTAGAAAGTTCCAGTGATTTTAGAAAATAGAAGGGTCTTATTTCTAATATTATGTCTTAAAATTTTTAATCAATGAAAGAAATTTCGTGAAGTATAAAAAGTTTAAATAGAATATAATTTTTGTTATATAAATATTTAAAAATTTAATTAATGAATCTATTTTTTAATTATATAAAAATATTTGTAAATATAAATTTGTAATGTTATCTTCATGTTTTTTTAATAATAATAAAAGGTAAATAAATGGACATTATCATAAGATTATAAATATATTTCTTTAATCTATTTTTTAATTTTTAATTTTTAATATTTTTTTTTATATTATTCCATTCAAACTTCTGAGTTATTTACTATTGGAAAAAGCTATTTAATTGAAAAACAAGTATTGAGTGATGTATAAGTTGCTGAGGCTCAATAATTATCCTTAGATAGTAAGGAAGAATGATTATATTGCACAATTAATTAAATTACATAATATGATTTATGATTTATTTTTTATTTTTTACTTTTTATATTATTTAATATTTCTCTAATAATTCTAAGATAAATAGATTGCATATTGTTTTTTTCTTGAAAAGAAATTTTGATTTGCATTTAATCTTTAGGAATCAAGTAAAAAAATAGATAAAATGCATGGAATATTTAGAGGATTCTGCCATCTCTGTTTACACATATAGGGGATTCTTTTCATATAATGAAGGTTTAAATGATATAAATTAGATTGAACAATTCTTTAGATTTCCTTCTTAGTATGCAAAACATGTCAAAGGTGTTCTCTATATATGTTTTTATATTTTGATCTTGGTGCAAGTGCTAGTTTAATAATTATTAAATAATATTCATTAATAGTTAGTATTGATAAAGTGTAATGGTTAAATTGTACTGTTATGATTCTTGTTATGTTTTTATGTTGGAGATGAGGTACCCCATTTATAATCTCATTGATATTAATTCCCATGAAAAGAGTTTATCCCTCAAAATATCATTAATAATTAATATTATTTAATTAATAATATATTATCATCACTATTAAATAAATATAATTTTAAAATATTAATTATTAATGATAACAATATATAATTTTAATTATTAATATATTTATATTATTAATATTAAGTATATTTTATATTTATTTATTATCTTTAATAAATAACATATTATTTAAATTACAAAAATATATATTATATATTAAATAATTACATAATATTTTAATTATATTCAATAAATTTAAACTATTATTTAATAATTATTAAATAATATATGATCAAACTATTAAATATTATTTGAATAGTTTGTTTAGAAGAATAAAAATTAGTTAGTGAAATGAACAAGGTTAAAATTTGTCTACTTAAATGGCACACATGAGACCTGCTTAACTTCTTCCTTTTGAAAACCATTTTATGTTCTCTTATATAATCATCATTACAATTAGAGACCAATATTTAAAATAATATTTAGTCATATTTAAAATTTTAATCACATAAAATGTAATAAATATAAATTTTTAATTAATATTATTTAATATTTATTAAATAATAGTTTAAATAATATATTATATATTAGTGATAAATATTAAATATATAGTATAGTTAATCATATAATATATTTAATATTAATGAAAATATATTATTATTAAAATATTGAATAGAGAAGAAATATGTTTATTGGCGAAATCAGCAAGGAACCCTTGCGAAAAGGTGGGAGATGGGAATGCAAAAAAAATGAGGTTGATAGCTACTATGATCTACTAGAGATTGATGTATGTGAAGAAGTTGAGGATAAAAATCTCATCAACCAACCGGCTAATTTGTTTGAGGTTAGGAAGAAAATAAATCCTTAGTTGGGCATCCTCGAGCTAGAAATTGCAACATGTAATTACATTCATACCTAATGGATTCTTCATGTAGTGGTTTTTCTATCTGAAGAAGACAAAGAAGAAATCTTGTCTAGAGGGTTGTGGATGATCTGAGACTCCCTAATCTATATGTAGAAATGGACTGCTAGATTTAACCTGAGAGATTATAAGCCATATGAAATCTCAAAATGGATTCATATTTATAATCTACCTCTTGATTTTTGGTTAGAGGAGTTCTTGGAGAAAATTGGTAGGATGTTAGGAACCCTAATTGAGATAGATATACCTTTTCTTGAAGAAAACTCATATTTGTACATGCAAGGATTGAAATTATGGTGAACCAAAGATTTTTTTATTTGAATTATTGAGGGTGAAAACAGTTGAATGTAGCTTACACAAGGCTAATAAAGAAAAAGGAATTTTGGAGACAAAAGAAGGATCACCCAATCGAAGAGTTGAGAGCTAAGGAATGAAAGACAAAACCTAAAGGAAGTACTCAAAGCAAAAAGGTGGTTGAATTCAACACAACCTAGAAGGAAGCAATACTGAATGTTATTCAACAAATAATAAAATCATCGAGTCTGTTGACTAACCATAGCCTATTTGAAGCAGAAAAAAGTGTGGTTTCATTGGTAGACACCAATTTTCCAAAGGAATAGAAAATTAGGATAAATCAACCAAGAAGTGGAAGATTAGAATTTAATGATAAGATCATAGTTTGGAAGCCAATAGCGAGGAGGAAGGAGAGTTCGGTGAATTAGGAATCACAGATCCAAGGTGTATCTCACATATGACATCTCAACTACTAAGAAAAAACTCAAGCATTGGGAAAAAGAAAGGACATAAATCAGATAAAGAAAAGAATAAGGAACTTTCTAAGGAGAAGGAAATAACTAGTGTCTAAGAGTTTTCAACTGAACACTAAGGGATATGCCCCCTCCCTTATGAATCTATGAATCTTCTAACTTAGAATGTTAAGGGCTTAAACACCCCTAACGAATGGTGCTTAATGTAATGTCCTAGACATAATTTAATAGAAAATGCTTATTTGTAGATTGGAATTTAATGGACATTAATGTACAAAACATAAAAAATTGAAATCACATATTGATAAGCCAATTATATCAACTAGTTGATGCAAATATAATTAGATCAAACAACAACTTCTTACAAAACTTCTTTGAAGTATAGTGAAATCTCTTATGTGAGAAATCTCTCAAGAACCAAAGGGGTTTCATCCTCTGATCTAGGCAATTACTAGGGTTTCGTCCAATGACTACAACTCCTATGGGTTTTCACCCACAAAAGGGTTTAGCACATAATGTTCAAATTTTTTAAAAGGAGGGAACATAATAATCAGATGTCTAGTATAGAATTCAAATGTCTATACATATATCTTACTAACTCCCTCAAGGAATAGGTCGAATTAAGCCAAAGTGGTGCCAAATCCTAGAATTCAAATATCTACATGCTACACTTAGGTCAACCTTAAGACCTAAAGGTAATTCCCACTTAGGATCAACATATCCTTCTCCTATCCACACGATCCATGGATCTCCTCCATTATCCTCTCGCTTCACAATTATCTTTGCACACTCTAGAGAACACTCATCCCATTCACATGTGGAGTTTACCATTGGGAATCCAATGTAGGCATATTCTAATAATGCGTTCTCACTAGGAATTAATTTGTCCTTCTAGATCTTTGAATATGTGGTAGATATGGCTCAGTAGATTATGTTTTTTGAACCATAGCTTGAAATGTCCTCTTGCAGTAAGATATGTGGTATGATCTCTTGATCAGGCCAAGCAGGGTGAAGCTAGATTATGGTACCGAGTGATCTTTTAACAGTGATAACTCTTTGGATATGGACCCTCTTTACTTGAATTTTTGATATGAGGTGCATTATAAATTGAAGAGATTATGATCCAAACCATACATGTCTAAACTCGTTTATTGTGAAATCTGGCAGGATGATCGAGTCTCACTCTGTAACTACTTATCCAAAAAATGAGACATGAAAAGTACTCCCCTCTCAAAATTGCTTGTCTTGAAGCGATTCAGAGTTGGATGCTTGAGAATTGCAGGACATTCCCATGTGGAATCTTTAATTGGAAAATTCATCCATCAAACAAGGTATTCAGTTATGCTCCTATTCCTTAGCTTCTTGATTTGGGTGTCAATCATTGCTTTCAGAATGAGAGTGAGCTTCCCCTCATCATCAAGTGGTGGTAAATAATTAGGTAGACCTATGTGCAATCCCAAAACCTTTTTTAGATAGGACACATGGAAAAAATATGGATTTTTCTACCCTTTGGAAGCTCAACCTCCTAAGAAACTTCTATATTCCTCTAGATCACCATGTAAGGCCCATAAAACCTTGGTTTGAGTTTTTCTACTCCATTTTTTTTGAGGGAAGATTGTCTATAAGGTTGCAGCTTGATGAAGACCATATCCCTTTGAACGATCTTTTAGTCTACTTCTTGTCTGCATATATATTTTTTTGTTTTTGAGCTTGTTGTAGACATTCTTTGAGTGTCCTCAATACCTCTTAGCTTTGATGGATCAGGTCACTAGCTATTGGAACTCTACTATGAGTAAGAACTAATTCTATGAATTTTGTAGCTTCATACCCATAAAGTGCCCTAAAAGGAGGCATGCCAATTGACATGTGGTGAGTGGTATTGTAGTAGCACTCTCCCAAATGAAGCCACTTGATCCATGATGACTTCTGACCTGAGACATGGTTCCACAAGTAGCTCTCTACAAATTTATTCACAACTTTAGTTTTTCCATCAATTTGTGGATGATATCTAGTAGTAGGAGTGAGCTTAGTACCAATTAGTTGAAATAACTCTTTCCAAAAAGCATTAAGAAGCTGACTATCTTTATCACTTACAATGTTTTTTGGTAGGCCATGCAACCTAAAAACCTCTTTGAAGAACAATCCTGCAACTTTCAGGGCTTTGAAGTCATTGGGGATTTGCAAAGAAATGAGCATATTTAGTTAGCCTATCAAATACAACATAGATACAATCTTTTCCTTGCACTCTAGGCAATCTAATAATGAATTCCATGGATATACTCTCCCACTTGTGCTCTGAAATAGGAAGAGGTTGCAATAGTCTGACATGGAATTCTTTTTCCCCCTTTTTTTTTGGCATGTGAGACATTCCTTAATGTGTGAGAGAACATCATCTTTGAGGTCTTTCCAAACAAGCCTTTCTCTTATGCCAATAGGTCTTATAGTATCTGGAATGCCATGTTGTTGGTGCATTATGGTAAGCCTCCAAAACCTTTGCTTTCACCTTGGATCTAGGGGTCAAGAATACTCTATTTTTGAAGATAATCAAACCTTCCACCACTACATACATTTCATCCTTCTTCGCACCTTCTAGTATTTTGTTAGAAAAGGGGTCTTCAACATACTCCATGATGGATTCCTTCCAATCAACTAATGTAATGGCCACAGGACATAGTGTGGATCTCCTAATAATCATATAATACAGTTTTGTCAAATATGTTCAATTAAAATAAATTAATATACAAATATTGAGGAGATATATGTTGTCCACATTTTTAACCTAGAAAATTTTAAAATTTCCTAAGTTACCATACCCTATTGGTTATAATTTCAAATCTTCATATTAGTTAGCTATTCTGAAACAACTCTCCAAACCTTTTTCAAAATAGATCTCGATACACCTAAGTAGTTAAACTCTTCAAATTCATAAAAAATAATTAATTCTAAAAATCCATAATCGCTGATGTGAAATCCCTTGGAAAGATCTATCCTAACTTCATTTTGTCCCATGTGGCCTATATTTGTGTCAAATATCCTTACCATTTGGAAAAATTTAAAGTTTTAATTTCTTACACAACACTTCAGGGAAAATGTCAAAATTTAAATTTTGGGTGTTTGAAACAAAAAAAATCTAGGTTATGCTCCAAAACTACTATGCTTCAATAATCAAAATCTTGTACAAAAATAAAAATCCGATCAAGGGTTAGGAGATTTTTTTTTCATTTCTTACTGGTCACCATTTCTCAATGTTAATTTTCACTTTCAAAGGTTATAAAAACCTTTCAAAATGTCAAGTTCATATTTGCAAGGGTTTTGATAATTCATAAAGTTATATTTTAAGTATCAAAATCCAACCAGATTAAAATTATGTTCTAAATATCAGAATCCAACACCCGACAAGGATTTCACAACCTCCCAAAATCCTAAAATTGATTTTTAAAGTGCAAAGAAAAAGTAAAAATAGAGTCTTCTATAGTTTGCACTAACCCAGTGGCTCCCACTATGGTTGTGGCAACTGGCATAAAGGCCAAAATGTCTCTGTAAACACGTGAATAAATATGAAAGTAAGCGTTTGAAAAGTCATTAGTATTTTAAAATGCTTTAAAAATCATTGGTGGCTCTCGCAACAGCTGTGAAAACCATTCCTAGACCCGCCGAGAAGACCGTCGTGATCCTCTGTGCAAATAGTGATAGAAAAGTGTATATCGATGAATCTTGAAAGTGAGAGAATCCAACTTCTTGACACTATTGCTATGTATAAAGGAACAAAAATCTGTGTATGAGAGAAAGCTTCAAGCTGCAATGGATGCAAATTTGGGGTCAGGTCATCCTGAGCAACTTTTTGTCACAAAGGGAATTTCCCATAAATTTGCATATTGGATAGAAGAAAGGACTTACAAGTAGACTTCAAGTGAGAAAAACTCTTCAAGTGTTAGAGCATTCATTCTCTTCTAATGAGAAGAGCTAAAAGATGCCATGTTTGCTTTAGAGGAGAAAATTTCGTAGTTGGAAAGACGGCATACCTTCAATACTGAAGGGTAAGGTTGCCATGTTAAGAATTAAGTCAGAGCTCCATTAGGAGGACCAATGGTCGGGCTTAAACATCACACACTTGGTGTGAACCCTTTCATTTATTGTAATGCTATTCTTTCATTTTTGTTTGTGTTAATTGTGTTCACATCGTAATTGTCTTTACTACTATAGCAAACTACTTTCTCATACATTGGAGTTTTAAATAATCAAATACTATTTTTATATAGTATTATATATTTATATTTATTTTTAAAATTATATTATTTTTATATTTATTGTATAAATTTTCATATATAAATAATATTATATAATATTTTATTATATAAATATTATATTTGTCAATTGGCATGCCACTGTTTTGGAGGCTTCCGTCCTACTTCCTTCTCTATTTGCTGGAAGAATTCTCTCCGTGAACATTTAACAGTGTTTCCTGGCTCTGCTGCTTTTGATGAAGGTTCAAGGCCTCATTTTCCTTCTATGTGTACAAATAATACTGATGTAGTGGATGTTGTTCCTCCTTTGGATTCTGTTGTGCTGTCTCTAGACAAGATTGCTCTTAATGTTGGGTGTGATGCTTCCCTTGAGGTCCCTTCTGCCCCCTCTTTGAAAAGGTGATGTTAACTATGGTTGTGGATTTTTTTGTACGTGTAGACACGTCAAAATGACATAATGCATCCATTTGACAAATAAATCAAGTTTATTTATCAATCTCCTAAAGTCATCAGTTTAAATCAAATAAATCAACTTGATCCCATCACCCTCATTTTAATTAAATAAATCAAACCTTTTATTTAATTAAATCCAAATCATACTTCATCCTTTTTTGAATTAAATAAATCAAGTATCTAAGTCAAAGAGGTCAAACTCATCCTAATCATCATCCTAGCTAATTAATCCTAATCTAATGCTAATCTCACCCACTTGCATTCTCTAGATTTAGCCACTTGCACATATAAATCAATTTATTGATTTATTAAATCCAAGATTTTCCATCAACATGGCATTTATGGGGAATATTCCCTCAATTTTGAATTCAAAGGCAAGTTGATTTGTCCCTCCAACATTGCATTTATTGCTCATTTTCTTGTCCCCCACTTAGCATTTACTCTCAAATTTGAATTCAAATTATCCCTCTCATGGGCACTCTTCCCAAATCTTGCACATTCATTGGCCTATCACATGATGACAAGTGGCCTTATCTTATTGGCTTGATCTTTGTCCCACATTGGTCCATTTTCAACACTTAGCATTTTTAAAATCTATAAAATAGAGGCTTCATCTCTTATCAAATCCTTCACAACCTCCACAATCTTTATGCAAAGTCATTCTCTTCACATGGAGAACTGATTTTGTCCACTATCAATCCACAATCTTAGCATTTCATCTCCAAGATCATGCAAGGTCACTCTCTTCATTTGAGAAATGATCTTGTCCCTATTATCATCATCATCTAAGCTTATTAATCAAGGGTTGGGAAAGGGTTACTAGCACATGTAACACCAATCCAATATGGAATAAAGTTTTGACTATGTTTTTATATGCTTACATTTGATTATCTTTGTTTATCTAATTTGCATGTTTCATCATAGTCAAGTATTTCATAGGGATTTCAAATCTAATATTTTTCAAAGGACTAACATGATGATATTATGTTAAAATTGTTAACCATTTACAGATTTGATGTCCACATAACGGTGCTAGAAGGAGGGCCTATGTTTATAAACTTCCACTAATTTTGCTTTGGCATCTTTACACAACTTCTAAGATTCGTTTTTGTTGATTTTCAAATGGAAAATGTTTTATTTGCTGATTGAAAGTATGAATTAGGGGTTGTTTTGAAAAGAATGCAGTTTGTGTTTCAGAGGTAGCTGAAATAAATTAGAAGTGTTTTGATGGTAACTTCAATGTCTGAATGTGTGGTATTCCAATCCATTAGAGAGTTATACTCCTGCATAACTAACTCTATTAGCTGCTTCACATTTTTATTTTTAGGTGCAAACTAAACCACCTTTAGACTTAGCTTATCATGAAAGAGTCTTTTCGTTTTTGTTGCTTATTCTATTGGGAAAGAATTGGCAAGTTCAGTGAGTATTAGTTCCATTGTCGAATCTCTTAAGACTGTTATTGGTGTTTATGCACTGGCTTCTGGCATTTACTTGAAGGTGTCATCTCATCTTTTTCCTATCTATTCCCTCTTCATTAATCTTTCTTATATGTCCACAACATTTGAGCTTCAAAGTTTATTACGCCTGAATTCCTTTAGTTATATCACATGAGCCTACCTATACCTATTGTTTTCGGTCATATACTTTGAATCTATTCAAAGTTACTGCTCTACAAAAAATGCATTTAATATGGAGGAAATCGGTAAAGATTATTTGTCCACACTTTTGGCCTATGTTTGAGATCTGTGCATTCCACTTTCATCCACATTATAGCGTTATAATAATGACATCAAGGAGTTATTAACTATTTCAAGCTTATAGCGGGCCAATCTAGGTTCTGTCTCTTTGCACCTTAACAGAGTTGTGCGGAGTAACAACATCTGTTGATTCATTGACATCTTTTGACATCTTTCTTGGCCTTTTTCTGTTTGATATTCCCCTTTTCCCTTTAAAGGTTTTGGTGGGGAGAGTGAGAGTAAAGATGAGAAAATGGTGGAGATGCGGGGTAGTACCAACTATTGCCTACGCACTTTATTACTTTATGTTGACTTTCGGGGTCTTGCGTGCGAGTTGAAGTGGATTATGTCTCTGTGTATTCCGTATTTGCCTATTTCCATTTCTTTTTTTTAATCAAGTGGCCTTCTGTAGGATAAAATGGCAACGGCGCTGATGGCAGGAGGAGAGCAAGGAAACATCAGAACCCGCATCATTACTATTGATCCATTTGTACGCAGATGGAAGGGACGCTGGCAGAGGTCATGAAAACTACATGAGATTTATTTTGAATACTGCCAATCCTCACATGTCCAGTGGAAGCATTCCATTTATCTTAGCATTTATTCTTTTCTTCATGAACTAGATCAATTGTGACAGTATTATATCATCTCTAAATACTGACAACTCCTCTTCTTAGTATTCATTGCTAATGCTTACAGATATGTCGCCTTTGTTCCTGCATACCACGGCGTTTATGATAACCATATGAGGTTGAAGGGGTTGTGATAAGAGATGATGAATGTTGCTGTCATCTGCCATGCTAAAAGATAGATTTATGATATCTTTTCGAAACCAATTTAATGCATGCCTAGTAGCCTATGGAGTACGCGCGCCCAACAAAATTTGATTCAACTTTTTGAGTGGGTAGATTAGATGCTCAGATTGGTTTCACTTAATTTGTCCTGGTCATGTCAATTCACAGTTTATGGTATTAAATACCACATTCTACTCTTTGTTGTTCATCATTAAATTTAGTTGACTTACATTTATTCTCTTTTACATTTCCACTAGGCTGAGTCTCTGCTATGTTGTGATGTATCTGACGGGATTCTTATCAGCTATCTTTTAATATTTCTTGAGTGGGATAAATGATGACATGCTATAGGTGGCGTATAAAATACACTTTCATGAACAAAGGCCAGCGTATGAAGTATGGGCAGATCCTCCAATCATTATAAGGATGGCTTTTACATCTGTTAAATCTCATTTAAATATCGTTGCTCATCAGGAAGTGCAATGGGAATATATTTGACCTTTTTTGGTGCTAGAAATAGGCTTTTGTCTTTGACATAAGGAGTATCAAATAGCAGATTTGAAATTAAAAGCAACATTAGCTAGCAAGCTTTTTTATTTTTGTTCATCAACAAAGTTTTTTTAGCAATTGATTTAATTAAATGCAGTTTTAGTGACTCATAATTCTCTCGTATTATAGTAATCTTATAATAAATGTCATAATTTTAAATTATCACATTTATTATGATCATTTTTGATAGCCTACATCTGAGATGATTATCATATTTGAGGTTATGAGGATGCCTTTGAGAAATTTATTTATTGAATCGATATCTCTAATGATGAAGACTATGGTAAGAGAGGAAAAAGATCTAGCAAGTGTGGTATCTTCTCCATGCAATCAATATTAAAGCATGATCCATTGTCATTTCAAATTGAAATCACTTTATTATTTGGAGTTATTGATCAAAAGGGATTTAATGTCCTAATCCTCACAAAATTGTCTTTTCTTTTTATAGGAAAACAAAGAAGGAAAATGACGAAGGAAGGCAAAAACGAAAGCAAAGTTGGAATTGAGGAATTGAACATCAAATTTGAAACTCACAAAGCATTTTTTAATGCTTAAGGGCTTCCATTTCATGCTTTAATTTTCTTCTTCAAGCCAACTAGATCATTGATTATCTTTCAAATTTGGGCTAAAATTGACCTTAGCAACTTACTAGCTTTTCGATTTGGGTTAAAAATTGGACAAGCAATCTTCATATTTCATTTGGTCCTTAAAACGAATCACACAATTACTTTGAAGGCTATAAAATGAACAAGTGCTTGAATTGCATGATTTTGTCTTTGGTGCATTTTGAGTGTGTATCCTCTCCCCTTGCGCTTTGTGCAATCTAGGGTGTAAGAGAAACACTCAAAGTGCATTTTATTGCTTTGAAACACTTCGATTTGGGCTTAAAATTGAACAATATCTTGTGCGAGTGTGAGTAGGGGCATTTTCATGTATATTCTCTTTCTTTGTGTCGTCAAAGATTGATCGAGTTACGAATTGTGTCTTTGTTTGCTTTTGTTTATCCTAGAGGGCCTGCCTTGGGGAAAAAGTACTCACCCAAGGGAACGACTCAACCGGTAACACTCTAAAGCCAAGAGTATTTCTAGCCGGGATATAAATGTGGGTATTGGTTAAACACCATTATCACGTGGTTGGCTCCGACAAGATGGATCCAAAAGGGGACTCTTGCCGTATGGGTCAATCTCCACGAACGGAAAGTCCTTACTAGAACCCATGTGCTAGAATTTGCCAAAATCCTTAATCTATTTGTTGGTGCAAGAACAGTCATTCTGAAGCTTCCCCACACTTTTACGGTCTTTACTGGAAATGGAAAACATGCCATGGGAGTTTCATGGGTGTTCATGCTTGGCTGCCCCGTATAAGTGAGTGTCGTGGAGGGGAGCCAATGGGGTCAAGCATCTAACCATTCGCTAAAGATAAGCGTAGTTGGACTTGTCCAAGTGGGGATTCAACAAATATTGTCTTTCACATCTATAGGACTTGTACTTGTTCTTTGTTCGAAAACATAGTGTGTTTATCGAAAACATTGCAAAACCAACATTCAACATCATCATCAAAATTTCAAACCCCTTAGTTAGAGCAAATACCTTTGACAAAGCCCAAGAACTATTGCTTACCCTCGGGATTATGTCCTTAAAGGTTCCTAAGTAATTGGGTTTACATCTTAATTTGCTCTTACAAAGGTCAACATTAGGCAACCCTTGTCCTAATTTCTTGGAGCTTCCACATAGCACTTTGTGGGATGAAAAGAAGTTGTGACATGGGACATTCAGTTTGAAACCTAATCAAGAAGTGTGTTTGTGGTAAAAGGAACTCATTAAGCAAAGATAACGAATTAGACCCCACACATGTGCTCGATATCTTTTGGTCATATTGGTCTTTTGATTGCTCTTAGAGAAAAGTGTGTTCTTCAATACCTTGGCCTAGTAAACAAAGTCTCTCTAAGTCTCTTAGAATCAAATCAAACACTTCATCCATCTCACACATTCATCAAAATTCATCCATCCAAAACAACTTTAGAACTTTGGAAACATCATTCTAGACTTGGGTGAATCATCCTTAAATCAAATCAAAGTCATTTGTTTAATTAGGTGTGTGGGAATGCATCCTTTCTCATACATTTAATTAAATCAACCATCCTTTGAACAAATTCATCCTAAGATCACATCCAACATCTTAGGGTTTACAAGTTCACTATCCAAATCGACCAATCAAAATCAAACCCTAAGTCTAGCATTGATCCAAAGTCCCTAAACATTCAACACTCATATCATTTACACATTTCATCCTCCATATCGTCATTGGTCCTAAGAACCTTAGAGATCACTTTTGCTACAAATTCAAAACACAAGAAGAACATGGAATATAAACTTGATCCATACATCTTGGGTAATCCAAATCAGTTGAATCTTCAAAGCCTTGTAATGCCTATCAATTATTAAAGTCCATGCATAGAATCATTGCCTTTGACAAATGTCAATGGTACAACAAGTGTGAGTATGCCCAAGTCAAAGTTTGGAACACATTTCCCAATGATAGATCTAAATCCAAACCTACAAATCCATCAACCAAACAATCAATACATGAGTCTTCAAATGAGCAACATCATCCCACCAAATCCCTACAAAACAAATGTGGATGTACCAAGTGCAAGTTTTCGAAACATGAATCCTAACTCGGAAAACTTTGGAAAAATGATTCCCAATACCAACAATGTTCATCCTATCATGCCAAATCTGAACATCATCCCAAATCAGAACATTATCCAAAGTCAATCTTCCCATAATCCCATTCAAAAACCACAAGTAGGCATCCCAAATCCGCTTAAACAAAAGCCAAATCAACTATCTCAAGTGAGTCAAGATCAAAATCAAGAACAAATTTGGCGAGATCAAATTGCGAAACTTTCCAAAATAGTTGAGGCATTGCGCCAAGGGAAATCTCCACCACCATTACCTACATCATTCCTTGGTTTAGGGCTTCCCCCTTTACCTAACACCAATCACACCATCCAAATCAATCCACCTAACATCAATCAAACCATCACGACAAATCCTTCGAATATACCATCGACATCACACCAGTGGATGGTATCTAATCAAACAACAACATTGATCCCAAATCAAAATACGGTCTCCCAAGGACCTATCACCTCAGTCATTCCAACCATCACTATCCCTTCAATCATTCCAACCACCAATATCATGCCCATCACATCTCAAACCCCCACAATCACTCCAAGCGTATCTCAACCATTTGTCATTACATCCAACATGATTTTGAATCCGCCACCACTACCACCAAAACCAAATGCAGCCAGACAATATGACATTGCTCTAAAAGCTCACCATCATACCAAAAGGCCATCCAACAATATCTAGCCATGCAACAAGCAAGACAAGCTCGACAAGTGCAAAAAGCCTCTCAAGTTACCCAAGCCTCTCAAGCTACCCGACCAACACGAGCACAAACACAAAAGATGACAACTATTGAAAATAAGGATCAAGATCAATCCATCATTTAGCACATGTTTACTTCATCCAATGATCGAATAGACATATGTCAAGAGTCACTTTTGAATCACGATCAAAATCCACCAACAAAACTCAACAATGAGCCAATTCAAGAAATATCAACATCACTTGATGCTATGGTTGAAGACATTCATAATCTCTCCATCACAATTGTCGAAAACAATGATCAAAACCTCTCCATCGAGGAGCACATTGAAGATATATCTACACAATCGGATGATCAACTCACCATACATCAAGAACCACTTTTTAGTGATCTCTTTCAAGGAGTGTTGGGATTATTTGATCCTATTGACATAATGCATGAACCATCAACCAATGATCATGATGAAAATGTATCTACATCGTCTTATGAGTTAGAGGACATATCTCAAGAATTTATTCCAAAGCATGATCAAAATCTTTCACCAAAGTCTAGTAATGGTCCTTTTCAAAACATGTTGATCCCCTTTGACTGCATGGTTATAGATACTGAAAGAACCCTAAACTCGACACTTGAGGATATTGAGCCACTTACCATGTACAATGAAGATATCCAAGCACCATTTGTAAGTGATCCATCCTTTCAAACCGACCCATGTCAAGAGCTTGATCCAAAGCATATCGAAAGCAATCCCAAAATAAATCAAGATCAAAAATTTGTATCTCCAAGATACTACAATGATCTAATGAATATTCTCCTATCCACACAAGATGATCACATCCACATAGCACTTACTCCTCCATCTACCCATGAGATGCTTTCTATGGATGGACACGTAGATGATCTTTAGCTAGAACAAGATTGTGTTACACAAAAAGAGCAGATTCTTAACTCCTACAATCAAATGGAGTTGTCAACATCAGGATCAAATATGTCCCAAATTCAGATTGAGGACATCATGAATAAAGATATCAAACATTATCCACTCAAGGAAGCAAATCAAATAAAACAAGATATTTTAGAGTCAACAGAGCATCCAATTGAAATGACATCATCTATAGTGGTTATTTATCAGAGCATGCTTACTGAACAAGACATCTCAGAACAGATAGAATCAAAGCATGAAGGTACTACTTCCACAATACTGGGGGCAACTTCATCTCAAGCAAACGTCAACGTAGGGAGCACGAAGAGTCCTTATGATGAAACTAGTGCCAATACTACAACCAACCACGTCATGAATCTTCATCCACCCATCACCCCATCCATGAATTGGGACCAACGTCAAAAGAAATATTTGAATGAAAGCACAAAGAATGTTATCAAATCAAAAGAAGCTGAGAAGCATAATGGACAAATCAAATATGCATGGATACCAAAGCATACAAAGAAAGATCATCCTTATCAAACTCCATTAGTCAAAGAAACTATGGGGAAAAATAAAAGAGGGAAAAGTATCCATCAAAGAGGTCCACAAAAGAAAAAGTAGACTTTTCAAGCGATGTACAAAGTGTATCAAGCAGTTGGTCCTAATTCCATGCACACTTCCGTATCCAGCTATCATTGCTCATCTTCCCAAGTTTGGAGAGTCAAAGGTTCCAAACTGTCAACCAATCCATCTCTTATCCCTAAACGCACTCCATCCACACCCCACGCATGATATCCAATTCTCATATTGACCATGTATTGGCAACGACCCTTCATCATAAGGATTCAGAAGGCACTCTATCGTGATGTATGCATAGAGACAGAGTTAACCCTGGTATCGATGAAGCAGATCAAGAATCCCATAAGTGGCATTCAAGTGCACGTATCTTAGCAAAGCAGCTTCTTCAAGCAAGATATCGATGGCACATTATGACAGAAGCGTCTACGTCAACACCACTAGGTGGTTTAGCATAAATATTTCAGAAAAAATACAAAAAAATAAAAAATCCAAAAAATCCAAAAAAAAAAAGAAAAAAGGATTGAAAACAGTAAAGATAAAAATTGTCCTCTAGTGAAAACCGCATGGGTGGCGCTTTGGTCAAGACCAAGATGAAAACCTGGCAAACAGGCATCATGTGTGGAATCGAGCATCTACGTGCACCGGTTCAGTTGAAAGCATCTTATCCCATCCATAATAAATCAAGCATTTTATCCATCTTATCCATAATGAATCTGTTCATCCATAAACCATTGATCCAATCCATTTTTTATACACTACGTCCATCATCCAAGTCATCTTGATCTTGATGAAGTTTGGGGCACACTTTACACATGCTTATGGTAAACATCTTGACATGGGCCGTTTTCATTAATCCTATCCTATGCAACATTATCTGAACTATGAAGCATTATCCAAATGAGCATTCATTATCTGAACACCTTATCTTATCGCAAGATAATCCTTGGCATCCTTTGCGTATCCATATTCATCCATCTACACACCTATCCAAGCATCCATCCATCGCATTCCATATGTTGCTAGACATTGGGGGCAGATATGTACATCTTGCTTCAAGAATAAATCTTGGTTTACATCCTCCAACTTATGTGGTGATCTGAACATTGGCAAATGTGAAATCAAATTGGTCAAAGCATTTGTGATCCACATCCAAATCACTAACCCATGGCATATTTTTGATGAGCAAATATCCCTTATCAAACTCCATCTTTCATCGAACATCAATCCAAACAATCACTATCAGTCACATCTAGGTTGCACTTCAAACATCAACATCACATCATCTAAAAACATCTTTTGTTCCAAATCAAGCTTCATCAATCCTAATCAATCAAATCTAATCAATCCATCATCTTGGAATATCCATCCTAATTCATTGTGTTGCTTAACACTATCCTTACATTGTTGTGCGTCCTCAACAATGTTATCATCAATCATGATCAATCAAATCGTTGCATTGTTGTGTATCCTCAACAATGTTATCATCATCATCAATCCATCGACCCGATCGATCAACCTTAGCTTGGTTTTCAGCAAAAATCCTAAATAGAGCACTGATATCATCACACATATCCATATCCAAAATGTCAAAATCATGCGAAAATCCAAAAACATCCAAAACATATCAAAAATCCAAAAAACAAGTCAAAATCAGAAAACATCAAAAACGTTGGAATCTGAACTACGTCATCTTTGAGCTTAAACGTAGGCAAGGCTAATCTCTGATCAGCCCCCGAGACATCAAAATCCAAAAACATTCAAAAAACATCAAAATCCAAAAACATTCAAAAACATCAAAATCCAAAAACATTCAAAAACAGCCTCAAAACATTTCAAAATGTCAAAAACATCCAAATATTTGAAAAATTCCATCTGCCTCATCTCGCTTTCACCCGCAATAATCAATCATCCATAATAAACTGATCATCACTTTCATTCTTTGGCAAAGCAAATAGAAACAATCACAACAATTGGAAAAAACAAACTGCAATCGTAAAATCTAAATCGAAACAATAGAACTCTAAAAAAAAATCAAACTCTTGATCATTTTCAAACATGTTAGTCAACCTTATATCAACAGCCTATCAATCAACTTATCAAACCATCATCATCCTATACAATGCATGTCCTAGGATATATCATTCTGACAATGGACATCATTTTGGATATCACTTTGGATTCTTATCCTATCAAAACACATCCCTTTGGCTGAAGGTATGAAGAACATTGGCTTATTTGTGTACTTGATCTTTTCTTTTGATTTATCTTATTGCGCTCATTCCAAGGACCTCTCGATGATATCCGAATGAAGGATTTAGAGAGATAGGAATGGGGACGATCATTATCTTTGTCTATTGTGCTTGTTGGACGTTCTTGTAAAATAACGGATACTTGCTTTGTTAGATATGTATAGAGGATTTTTTAGACAGCTTGTTGACTATTGCATTGATTGGTTATACCTTTCCATGTTTTGGTCTAAGATGTTTGAAACTTCTAAAGTGCATCCTAGCAAGGTTTACGTATGTCAGGTGTGAACAAGAATACTCCTATCTATTTGTCGAGTCAAAGTCCATCACACTAAGTACAATGCCATCCTGGTCCTTTATACCTTGATGCATCATGCTTAGGCATGTTATCAAACATAAAGTAAGTGACCCTTTTAAAATCCCAATCCTTGATAAGCAAATCATCCATCTATCATCATCATTTCTCATCATCATTTCTCATCGTCATTTCTCATCATCATCTCTCATAATGTTGGCTTGTTGGATCCTCTTGTCATCATCTAATTTCTTCATTTTTCGCACTAGCATCATAGCATGAATAGTTAATCATCATCACCAATACATCCATCATGCATCCATCATACATCTTGCATCCTACATACATCATGCATCAATAAACCGTCAGCATACCACATATCATTCATATCATACATCATAGGAAACATCGATCATTTCACATGCATTGTATAATCATCATCATAATACAGATCTGTTAGTCTAAGCATCTCATAAATCATCCATTGCATAATCACAGCATATCACATCATTCACATCACCCATCTCATCCATCTCGCATCATATCATCATTTAAGTTGTTTAGGATAATATAGATTTGTTATTCTAAGCATCTTAAAATCATCTCATTTGCATCGTTGTCCATAATCATCCATTTTGAACCTATTTATCACGAGATCAACCCTCAAATTGAATCTTTTCGCTTGATCTCTCGAGGGGGCAATGTACCAGTGTACTTCTTTCCGCTGGGGCATCCAAAAAATCAGAAAAATTTTTAATTTTGATCACGGCAAGTTATTCTTTGAACCAACGCAACATGTACATTGCTTCAAAGAGGGGCAAAATGTAGACATGTCAAAATGACATAATGCATCCATTCGACAAATAAATCAAGCTTATTTATCAATCTCCTAAAGTCATCAGTTTAAATCAAATAAATCAACTTGATCCCATCACCCTCTTTTTAATTAAATAAATCAAACCTTTTATTTAATTAAATCCAAATCATACTTCATCCTTTTCTAAATTAAATAAATCAAGTATCTAAGTCAAAGAGGTCAAACTCATCCTAATCATCATCCTAGCTAATTAATCCTAATCTAATGCTAATCTCACCCACTTGCATTCTCTAGATTTAGCCACTTGCACATATAGATCAATTTATTGATTTATTAAATCCAAGATTTTCCATCAACATGGCATTTATGGGGAATATTCCCTCAATTTTGAATTCAAAGGCAAGTTGATTTGTCCCTCCAACATTGCATTTATTGCTCATTTTCTTGTCCCCCACTTAGCATTTACTCTCAAATTTGAATTTGAATTCTCCCTCTCATGGGCACTCTTCCCAAATCTTGCACATTCATTGGCCTATCACATGATGACAAGTGGCCTTATCTTATTGGCTTGATCTTTGTCCCACATTGGTCCATTTTCAACACTTAGCATTTTAAAAATCTATAAAATAGAGGCTTCATCTCTTATCAAATCCTTCACAACCTCCACAATCTTTATGCAAAGTCATTCTCTTCACATGGAGAACTAATTTTGTCCACTATCAATCCACAATCTTAGCATTTCATCTCCAAGATCATGCAAGGTCACTCTCTTCATTTGAGAAATGATCTTGTCCATCTTATCATCATCATCTAAGCTTATTAATCAAGGGTTGGGAAAGGGTTACTAGCACATGTAACACCAATCCAATATAGAATAAAGTTTTGACTATGTTTTTATATGCTTACATTTGATTATCTTTGTTTATCTAATTTGCATGTTTCATCATAGTCAAGTATTTCATCGGGATTTCAAATCTAATGTTTTTCAAAGGACTAACATGATGATATTATGTTAAAATTGTTAACCATTTGCAGATTTGATGTCCACAGTACGATCTCTGATCATGGATGCTCCTAATGTTGTGTGTGATGCCTCCCCGAAGTTCCCTATTGCCTCCTTTTTGGAAAATGTTGTTGTAATTTTGAATCATGTTGCTTTAGGCTTGGCTTCAGATGCTTCACTTGAAGTGTCTATTGTTCTACTCGTTTGCTACTCTAGAGGGGAGTCTTTCCCTTGTGATCAAAATTATTCAATTTTGGTTTTTGATCCTTCTTGGACAATGGTGCAAAGAAAGAAGAAATGTAACTCTAAGCAGGTCACAGTTTCATTTAATACACCCTCAGAGGCTCTGTTGTTGGGTTCAAGCTCTATTGCTTGAATAAGTTTCTCTTTGTCTACTGCTTCTACTTGGTATTTTCTTGGTAGCTCCTTCCTCACTACTGGTTGGTTTTTTTGAGGTTTTGGTCTTGTTGTATTTGATTGGTTGGTTATGTTTGGCCAGTCTATTTTGTTGAGTTGTTGTGCTCTGGTTTTTGATGTGGTTGTTCTTGTCTCATTGTTCTGACTAGGTGTTGTGTTTGGCCAGTCTATTTTATTGGGGTGTTCTGCCTAATTGTTAGCTTTGTATGGTAATATTCCTAGTTGTAAAAGGGATCGGGGCCCTTTCAAAACCCTTGCTTACTTAATAAAAAATATTTATATAATAAATATATAAATATCTAAATATTATATTATATTTATATAATAAATAATAAGTGTAATATAAATGTAAATATATAAATAATATAATATAAAAATATATATTTATAATATATAATATTAAACTATGATATTATAAATATAATATTAAAATATTGTATTTATATAATGAATAATAAATATAATATAAAAAAATATAAAAAATAATAGCCTATAGTTTATAATATATTTAATTATGGTTAGGTAAGCATTATAATTTAATTAGGATTCAATTGGGGTTATAATGAGGGTATTGGTTATAGTTACAGTTCTATAATAAAGCATTAGATTAGGGTTAAGGTTATAATAACAATTATATAATTATTATTAGATTTAAGTAGGGTTAGGGTTATACTTGAGATACAAATTAGATTTGAATTAATGTTATAATAAACCTCACTATTAGCATTAAGGTTACCATCTTGATTAGTAATATACTTCAAATAATAGTTAGATTTACAATAGAGATTAGAACCTACATATTTAAAATATGTGACATATTTTGGAAGGCCTTTCTTTCTTATAACCCAAACATAAACCTAATTCTAACTTTATTTCTAACCTTAATACTGACCATGATTCTAACGTTCACACTCATTTTTAATAATATAATTAATATTAAACATAATTTTTAATTAATATTACTATAATAAATTTATATTATTGAAATTAAATTTATGAAAATATAATTATATCATTAACACTAAAAATAAATGTTATTATAATTTAAATTTATTATATAATTTCAAAAGTATTTATATAAAATTGCTATTACATATGTACATTTATTTTCATCAAATACATCACATTTTACTTAATTTTAATTTAAAAACAATTATGTTATATTTTAATGAGAAATTAATTAATTTTTAAGTTATATATGCTAGTATTTATAATATATATATAATTGTATTATATATATAGTATAATATATATATATAATATATATACTGCAAATATATAAAATATTAATTATATTATATTTATTACTCATTATATAAATAAAATAGAATATTAATATTTATTATATAAACAATATACTATAATATTTATATAGTCATATTATAATATTATATTTATATATTACATATTATAAATTTAGAAAATATTTATTAGAAATTATATTATTCATATTATAAACTATTATTTGTATATTTATGTTATAAATATTACAACAAGATTTATTAATATAATATTTATAACATAAATATAATTTAAAATAAAAATAAAAATATATAATACTATGGGTATGTGTAGGATCATGATGGGCTAAAAATTAGTTATATAATGGGTATGTGTGCGGTATGTGGCTGATGAGCTTTTCTTTACCTAAAATTGATGAAACGAAAAACTTTTTTAAAGGAGATTCTCAACTTTCCGCCAATATAAATTATGTTTTACTTTGAACTTAATAAATAATTATTATTCATTTTCTATTTGAATTACAACTAAAGTCTTCATTAATAGGCTGATTGAAAAACATCTATAGCTTTTAAACAGTATCACATTTTTTGAATATGAAATTTAAGTACTACTGCATTGAAATTCCAAATTTTCACCAAATAGATTTAAAAAAAAAAAAAACCTTGTAGTTTAGAAACTACATTCAATTTGCTACAGATTCTATTCTTACGTATTTTTGAAATAATATAGATAACTTATGCAAATTTTTACGTCAAGTTGCCTGTAACTTTTTAACTTGAATCACTAAAAATTGGCATAAATATTTTGAATTTTGAAATGATGTAAACTAGTAAAATATGTAATTTTTACTATATTTTATGTTTGTATTTTTAAAAAAAAGATAAAAAATATTATTTTAAATTATTTTTTAATAAATTAAAACTGTAATTTAGTTGTTGATAAAATGTTGTAAAATGAAGTAACTTTTTAACTTGAATCACTAAAAATTGGCATAAATATTTTGAATTTTGAAATGATGTAAACTAGTAAAATATGTATTTTTTAAATATTTTATGTTTGTATTTTTTAAAAAAAGATAAAAAATATTATTTTAAATTAGTTTTTAATAAATTAAAACTATAATTTAGTTGTTGTTAAAATACTGTAAAATGAAGTTGCACGGGACGTCAAACTTTTGTAGTAAATTTTATTTTTTTTCATTCAATTTTTTTGTGTGTATTGATAACTTGAAACTTTAGTGCATGGATATATTTTCTTCCAATTTTGATAAATATATTTTTTTAAATAAATATTAAAATGTGCATGAATCAAAAAGCAGTTGTTTCCATTAGACATCAACTTTCATATTAAATATTTATCTAAAATGGAAAAAAAATATACCATCTTGAAATATATTCTTTTATCTAGTGCATCATATTTTTTTCATTTTTTTTCAATAAGTTTAGTATTTTCCTTGGAATGGTAATCAACCTAATATTTTGTGCTGATAACCTACTTTTAGTAAAAATAAAATAAAAAATATATA